>VUYV01000001.1:14492504-14629289 GCA_008711295.1 Anarhynchus alexandrinus | reverse complement strand
TCTTGGTGTGGGAAACTGTCAAAGGCTTCACTGAAGTCCAGGTAAACAATGTCCACAGCCTTTCCCCCATCCACTAAGCGGGTCACCTTGTCATAGAAGAAGATCAAGCTTGTCAAGCACGACCTGACTTTCATGAACCTATGCTGACTGGGCCTGATCACCTGGTTGTCCTGCATGTGCCATGTAATGGCACTCAGGATGATCTGTTCCATAACCTTTCCCACCACTGAGGTCAGACTGACAGGCCTGTAGTTCCCCAGATCCTCCTTCTGGCCCTTCTTGTGGATAGGCATCACATTTGCTGACCTCCAGTCAACTGGGACCTCCCTGGTTGGCCAGGACTGCTGATAAATGATGGAAAGTGGCTTGGTGAGCACATCTGCTAGCTCCCTCAGTACCCTTGGCTGGATCCCATTTGGCCCCATAGACTTGTTTATGTATAAGTGCTGTAGCAGGTCACTCACCATTTCCCCTTGGATTATGGGGGCTTCATTCTGCTCCCTGTCCCTGTCTTCTAGCTCAGGGGACAAATGCACTAAAAATGCACTAAAAGCCCAAGGAACTTGCATGCCTGTGCCAACATGCCAACGCTAGGTTCTGCGACTCAGATAAGCCCATTCTAACACAGGGAGGCACTGGAGGACTGGCCATCCCTGAAAAGCAAAGGACACTGACTGCACCTCACCCCAAATAAGCAATTGGCTGTAGAGTGCCAGGTTCTCAACACACCTGGCATAATCACAGGAGCTGAAGAACACAGCCCATCTGATCTAGCATTTCTGGTGTAGCGTTATTTAATTTCCCTTTATTGTTAAGTTCTCACCTGTCTTGTCGGTAAGTCATGATATTGTAGTATGAGCCTGGTGTTGACACTGTGACTCCACGTGTTGCCAAGGGCTGCTGTCACACAACTAGATTCCTTCTTCCCACTTCTAGAAGGTCCTGAAGATAAATATGAAAGAAATTTCATCAGGACTGTGCCACAGAGAAGGGTTCAGCATGGAAATTCTAATCAATCATCTCAGATCATTCCCTAAGCTAGGTAATCACAATTGGTACTTAATAGATGGTACTATCACATGAATTTCCTACCTTTCTTATTTATTTATACAACTGCAGTGTGATTTCTCCATCTCACCCTCGATACCTAGACAAAGTGACAAGAATTAAGGATACATTGCAAAGTAGCACCTACCTCTTGGAGAAACCAATACATTCCCTAAATATCTGGAGGTGCACCATGCACAGGGGACATTTGCCTTTTCCTCTTTAGATATACTATCTCCAAGCAAACCAACTGTGTATGGGCACAGAGGAGAGGGAAACAGGCAGGGAAGCAGAGTGACACCGTATAATGACATAACAAAAAGGGAAGCTGAAGGAGCACAGTGTGGTGCCACAAATATCCAGATCTAAAAATCAGAACGCTGCTTCCTGCCACCAGTCATTCCACACATTTTCTAAGATTTGCAAAGAAGGAAGCCCCTTAGCTGTAAATACCATTCTGGTGTCTCTGAACTTAATATAACCCTGAAGGAAAATGCACTTTGCTGCAATCAGCAATGACAACATCTGTGAAATGTCACGGAGAGGTGTCTGAGGACTGGAAGAAAGCCAAGGTCACTCCAATCTTCAAAAAGGGCAAGAAGAAGCACCCAGGAAACTACAGGCCAGTGAGCCTCACCTCCATCCCTGGAAAGGTGAGGGGACAGCTCATTCTGGATGTGGAGGAAAAGAAGATTATTGGGAATGGTCAACATGGATTCACCAAGGGGAAATCATGCTTGACCAATCTGATAGCCTTCTAAGATGGCATGGCTGGCTGGGTGGATGAGAGGAGGGCAGTGGATGTTGTGTACCTCGACTTCAGCAAGGCTTTTGACATGCTCTCCCGTAACACCATCATAGGTAAGCTTAGGAAGTGTGGGTTAGATGAGTAGACAGTGAGATGGATTTGGGAACTGGCTGCATGGCAGAGCTCAGAGGGTTGTGATCAGCGGTGCAGAGTTGGAGGTCTGTAACTAGCAGTATTCCCCAGGGGTCAGTACTGGGTCCAGTCATACTCAATACATTCATCAACGACCTGGATGAGGGGACAGAGTGTACCCTCAGCAAGTTACCTGATGACACAAAACTGGGAGGAGTGGCTGACACACCAGAAGGCTGTGCTGCCATACAGCGAGACCCGGACAGGCTGGATGGTTGGGTGGAGAGGAGCCTAACGAAGTTCAGCAAAGGCAAGTGCAGGGTCCTTCACCTAGGGAGGAATAACCCCATGCACAGGTTAGGGGTTGACCTGCTGGAAAGCAGCTCTGCAGAGAGGGACCTGGGAGTCTTGGTGGACAACAAGTTGACCATGAGCCAGCAATGTACCCTTGTGGTTGAGAAGATCAATGGTATCCTGGGGTGCATTAAAAAGAGCAGGTCATCCTCCCCCTCTACTCTGCCCTACTGAGACCCCATCTGGAGTACTTTGTCCAGTTCTGGTCTCCCCAGTTCAAGAAGGACAAGGAACTACTGGAGAGAGTCCAGTGGAGAGCTACGGAGATGATCAGGGGACTGGAGCACCTCTCTTAGAAGGAAAGGCTGAGAGACCTGGGTCTGTTTAGCCTGAAGAAGAGAAGACTGAGAGGGGATCTCATCAATGCTTATAAATACCTAAAGGATGGCTGTCAAGAGGGCGGGGCCAGATGCTTTTTGGTGGTGCCCAGTGACAAGACACGGGGCAACAGGCACAAACTGGAACACAGGAAATTCTGTCTCAACATGAGGAAAAGCTTCTTTACTTTGAGGGTGACAGAGCCGTGGAACAGGCTGCCCAGAGAGGTTGTAGAGTCTCCTTCTCTGGAGATATTCAAAACCTGCCTGGACGCAATCCTGTGCAACCCGCTTGAGGTGAGCCTGCTGTAGCAGGGGGGTTGGACTAGATGATCTCTAGATCCCTTCCAACTCCTACCATTCCTGTGATTCTGCAACATAAAGAAGTGTTTCCAATAACGCCACATGATCCAGCTTGCTGAACTGCCATTGCACCTGAGCTTTCTCGTATTGAAACCAGAGACCCATACATATAGACATATACTTATGCAGGCAGGTAGGTGCCCAAGACCTTCATCTTTGTTTACCACAAGTTCTGTGTAAGATGAACAGATAGATGAGTGATTTGTTGGTACTTCAAATTACACTTCAAGAACAAAACAAGCCAGACAAACCCAAAGAAATTCAGAAACAAAATCTGGGTATAATAACAAAATGTGGATATAAATGATCATGTGCAAGTTGAAAATTGAACTGTTTGAGACAGACAGCCCATGCTGTTAAAAAGCTGTGTGTGTTGGCCTGAAGTCGAATGAGAGAAAGTTAGATTTAAAGTCGGGGAACTTCCTGTCGTTTATCAGGCAACAAACAAAATTGCTTCCCAAGGACAGTCATGAAATCCTTGTCAACTAAGTCAATTAAAGTTAGACCAGACACTTACTCTGCAATACAAAATTGAGAGCAGCCTTATGTTTCTGTTAAAACAATCAGTAATGCAACAGTTAATGTTGAAATTTAAATTATAAGTACTAGGTTTTGGAAGCAATACTGTACTGAGATGACAAAGTCATCTTGTGGCCCGGTGGAGCTTCTGGAAGATTTAGGTTTAAAACCCTTCATTGCTTTTTCATTTGCAAGGTTGTGGGTTTTGTTACTTTTTTCACCCAACTACTCAGACCAGAAACATAACTTATTCATTCACTAAAGATTTTATTTTGGAAGAATATCCAGTAAAGGGTAAGACCAAAAGTGTTGTCATGCAGTAATAATCATTATTTGTATCACTACCAGTAGCTTGAAAGCAATGAGAAGGACACTGTATTAGACTGCATTAGGCAGAGGAGAGCAGCAGGCTGAAGAGAAGGGCCTGGAATGATCGCAGTGTGCTACAGGACTCAGCTGAAGACCTCAAACCTCCCTCACCAAAGCAATACAAGGTTCAGTTAACATCAACTGGGTTTGGATTAGGTCTTTAAATGTTTAGGGTCTACAAAAGAAATGAGTGGAGCAACCTCAATTCAAGCCAATAGGTTGACAAGAGTCTGGACTCTGTCCTTGGCTGAATTACTTCCCACATCACCGGAACTCACTGCGACATGCACAAAACTCGCTTCTCCAGAACAGCATCTGTTCTAGTCTGAAAACAGGCTACAGTTGTGCCATCCAACAAGGATGGCTGCTTTTCTTGTCTCAAAACAAAGGTATTGATATCTTGATAAGCATCAGACTTCCACCTGAATAACTCACCACAGGAGCACCTAACTGGAAGTTTCAGTATTAAAAATGCTATTCTGTTAATTAGTCTAACCCATCTCTATTGCTGACAATAATAATTTCTCTTCATCTACATTTTGGATTTAATTTGCCAGCTGGAGGAGAGAACAGATTAAAGTGTTAAAGCAGGGTGCTAGGACGTCTGCATTCCATCCCCTTAAAATGACTTAAACCAAGATACTTAATTAAATTCATTAAGTTCTACACACTTTTGGTTTTGTGCTTGTGCTAAAGTAAAATGCCATTACTGTTCAAATAGGCTAATGGAGAATAAAAGACAGTGAAGCAGCTTTAAAGTTTCGCAATTCTCTCTTTGTCATGTGAAATAAGCTGCAAGTTCCTTCTGTAGTCAACATTGTCTTTCTTTCCCTCCTGCTAGAAATGGGTAGGAATCACAAAATTCAAGTGAAGCAGCTAAGTGTGAGTTCTGGTGGATGTGGAGTTGTTCCCCTCACAGCTGGTGCAACTGCAGCCCTGTATGCAGCTGGAAGCCACCACTCCACACCACTGAGAAGCAATTCACCCACGGCTGCTTGGGGACCTCTGACTACAGACAAAAAGCCCAGGTATTCCAGAAGTAGCTACTGTTGGCATAAAACAGCCGCAAAATTCACACTCAAACTCCCCTCAAATTATGTGTCTCTGCCATTAGCTAACAGAAGGAGTAACATCTTGCTGTTGCAATCCTGAGCCAGGCATTTAAGTGGTTAAATGTCTGGAGTCTGCCGATACTACAGAGATATCACTCCATAGCAATTCCTAATTCTGCATTCCTTCCAGGCCTAAAACCTGTCCCAAAGTGAACAGAAGTGCTAGAGGTGTAAGGCTTGTGGCAGAACAGGCAAGCTAATTGCTGTCATTTATTTTCTTTTATTATACAGGAGAAAGCCTACTGTACCATACTGTGTCAGCCCCTGTCTGAAGAGGGCTGTTTGTGTGACCCACTTTCAGGCAAATCCTCTTCTGTGAAGTTATTCAAATTTACGACTCTGGTGCAAAGTGGTTAGTAAGCCTGGAGCAAGTTTACAGCGAAGACTTTTTACAGGGTGGAAAGGAATGCCTTACAGGAAAGGTTTCCATTTTATAAGGGATCCTCCTGCAAGCTGATGCATTAGGCAGGCAGAGAGGCAAACCAACAAGAACTGAAGTAAACTGAGGGGGAAGCAGCGCCAGCTTTGCAAAGAAGTTCAAGGGCAGTGACAGCACATGCTTCATTCCTTCTCCTTGCTCTAAACACAAAAAGATAGTAAATGTCTCAGAGGAAGGAAAGAGGATATGTTAAGAAAACAGACTTATACTCAAACGTGGCCTTAGAAAAACCCCGGACTTATCTTTTCTGTTATTTCAACCACTACTTAGTCATTAATGAACTGGACAAAGGAAGTGGATAAATAATACTCTTCAAAGAGAGAGTGATATTTTTCAGCACACATTGCCTTGTTCTTCCAAACCCTGATATTTTCATACTTAGAGATGGGAATATCAGCCCAACCTTGGCCCAAGAAGAAAACAGGCTTATGAGGGACTTTGGTCTCTGCTTAGAGGTTCCCAAACTGTCCAACCCGAACCACTTCAGAGTGGTATGGAGCAACAGCTCCCGGCTGTGACACGAAGGTGCTTATCCGTGCTGTGGGGTGGATGCTCCCACAGAGCCAGCGATGTGCAATCAACTGACAGGCAGCAGTTCCCATCTCTCCGGCCTGCTTAGAGCACAGCTTGCACTCCAGTCACTGCTGGTGTGACGGTTTCTGCTCAGGCAATGAGTGATACAGGGATCACAGAGACCAGGGAGAGGAAGAAAACAGGGCTGACAGAGAGATGAGAGAAAGGTGGCAGATCTCAGTTTACAGATGTAGTATGGGGGAAAAGGGAGAAGGTGTCCAGAAGCACAGAGATGGGACCCTAGCATGGGAAGGTGAAGGTGGGAGAATGCTAGAAGGCTGGGAAAATACCTCTAAACAGCCCCCTGCTTTTTGTATTCAGATCCAGCTCAAGTAAAATGAGGTGGTGATTTCAATTCCTGTAAACATTCCTTCCTTCCTCACACAAAAAGAACTAGCATTAAACCAATCTTCAAAGGGCACATCAGCAGACAGGCCAAGGACTGCACGAGGTACCTGTTCTACTGTCTCCTGTAAAATTGAGCTCTTCAGGGCACTGGCAGAGACACCAGCAGAGACCGTATCTGTTCTGGATCGCAAGCATAAAGGAGGAACTGGCTGCCTCACTCTCGCTGAACAGCTGTCACAAGTGAAAATAAAGCTTCTTGTGGTCTGAGACAAATGCAAAGTAAATGCCTCTCCACAACCCGGGGAAAAACAAACCAAAGAAGAAAGGGTGATTCTTCAGCAGAGGCCCGCCGTGCTGCTTCCAAGCAGAAGAAGAGGCTCACACGGGGTTCCACTGCCCTGGAAGGAGTTGGTGGACATGGGCAACAACACTTGGATCTACTTATACAAAAGGGCTAGATTAATTTTGTTCATTTCCCCCTATCAATGCAATTAAAACAAACCTTCCACATATAGGCAGGATGGGGGAAAGTGGGTTTATTCGACCTTCCATTTTTCACTGGAGGAAACAGTAGGATTAAAGCTATTCAGCTCAGTACTGATTCTGGGATTATTCTGTTATGTCGAACCAGAGAATTGCAAGTACAAACATGGTCTCAAAGACCTTCTTGTCCTCTACCTATAAGGAGGTACCATTTCAAAGACTAAATCCTCATGTAACCAAGTCCCAATTGTTGCAAATATGGTTGAAGTGCGTTTATCATAAAGCAACTTCAGTTTCATTAGTGTCTCATCCTATGAAAATTAGGATAACTAGACCAGTGTCTTGAATCAAATAAACCAGACTTCTTAAAAGAACATTTTAAAATGCAAGGAGTCCTTGCAGGCAGAATGTGATTATACTCTTGATTAAAAAAAAATAACCTGTTCCTCATTGGCATAACTGCACATTCTTATACAGATGCCTGGTAGGTTCATCCCCACCACTGGGCCCCTTTGCAATCTCTATCAATCTGGTAATTAAAAAATCTTTTCTCATCAAATGCAAAAAAGGGATCAATGCACAATACAACAGGGAAATAACAAAACAGAGAAGCAACCAGTCTCCAAATCTTTCAAATCTTAGCATCAAATCATCTTGATAAAAGCCTGATTTATCACAAAGGAGAAAAAAACTCTCAAAAGTACAGAAAAAATATTTATAAAAATTAAGCTACTGAGCTCAACAAAAATGGCACACCATGCAATAAGAATGAAAGTACTTTCCCTCTTGCTCAGGCTGTGCAGCTTTCCGGTTCACTGGCAGAGCTCATAAAGATCACTGCTTTTCACCTGCATTGCATTTAGTCTGTATTTTTGATGCAGATCTCTAACAGTGACACCAGAAGGGAGAGAGAAAAAAAAAAAGAAGAAAAAAACCCTCAACCCCCAATCTATTTTTCCATTTTCACCAACTCAGAAAGTACAAGTATAAAAATATCCAATGGTGGAAAAACCCATCACACAGTAAAAAACAACCCACAGGACAAACTCATCTGTGAAGTAACTAACCACAGCGCCCTTAAACTCCCACATGCTGACTTCTGCCATTTTCAGCCCTTCTCCACAGCGTTGTCTTTAGCCAAAAAGTGACTCTGATTCTCTTACCCTACAGTGGTGACCGTCTCACTCTGCACCCGTCAGCCAAGCTACATCCCAAACTTTTCCTGTCATATACTCTACCTTCACAAAACTAACAGAAAATGAGCGAGGATGAAAAAAAACAGGTCCTTTACACTAAAGTCATGGCCATAGCAGTAGGCAGCTACTTAGGCCACCATTTGATATCACCCATTTGAGACAAAGCACAAACGTATATATGCATATATACACACACCTAGGTAATTACCAATCACAAATTACTGATTTGTAGGAACAGACACTAAAGCAAACGTTGGTCCGTGTTCCAGCTGTACAGATCTGTTTCAGTTAATGTGTTACGCAGGCATATCAACAGCAGAGCCTCGCTCATCTTAGGATCATCAAAACTTACTTACTTCCTAGAGCACAGTAATGCCTTCATGCAGTCTTTTATTATTTAGGACATATGGCAGGAAAACCAGTTGCTGCTGTAAGAAATCAAGCTTGGCCACAAAACTAGCCATGTAAAAATTCTAACTTTTAAAATTATTATTCTCTTCCTTTTATTAAGAGAGGGACTCTGGCAATTTTATGCCCTCAAAACACATAGTTCTAAATCTGTGCACACCCCCACCCCAATTATTCCAGCTTACTTCAAATTTTAATTAAAAATAAGTAAAAATATTTTTTGGAATTGTTTAGTAATCAATGATGGGTAATTTAGCTTTCCTTTTTTTTTTTTAAATAGTATAGTCATCAAATTATACTTAGCAAATGAAGCAATTAAGTGCAAACCTCTACTAATCCCCAGTTAAAAAAAACAGTTTCAGTGGAAATTTTTTTGACCACCCCTAGATCGTAGCTACGCTACTGCTGCAGCACTGAAGTGCCTACTAGAGATTGCACTGAAAAGACTGTTCCGATTCAGTCGTCATCATCAAGAGACTGAAAATTGCCACTTATAGACTCCAGCTGCAAAGTTCTGATGGAGACAGCAGTGAATGTGACAGAAATGGAATGAGCTCACATCTCATTTTGGACAACATGGTTTATTTATCTCATATGCCCCAAACAGGTGAGTTTTCACACTTTTTTCAAAAAATCATTATGTTTATGTGTATCTATCTGTGTACGCATTCTGGGTGATTTTTACAGTGTTAATCTGATATCAGATCAAGAATAAGGTCCTTTTTGCTGTCGTTTTTCCAGCCATTCACTATTTCTATTGTGACAACTCCTAGAGCTCTCATCTGCAATATGCAAACCACTATACAAACAGAGAACAAAAAGATAGTTCCTGACCTAAAGACCTTCTTTTCATGAGAACTGCAGTTTAAGAGTCTTTTAGCTGCTGCTGATTATTCCCCACTTACAAGGAATCATCCCTAAGGGATGAGGGAAAATAAACCAAAGTATGTGACAGGCCAGCAAAACTGTATATAAATAAGGACTTCCAGTATTCTCCATGAAAACATTGGAAGCTTTTTCAAATAAGTAATATTAACCATTATTCTACCCCCAAAAAATCAGCTGGGACCTCTATCCAGGTCAAGACATAGGAAGGGTCCTCTAGAGAACTGGACAGATGCTGGTTTGTTTTTAATCCCACACCAGCATGCCCACTGGTACCGGTGTGTTTTGCACCAGAGGATCACATTCTCTGACATCGGTGAGTTCATGTTGATTCTGTTTTGAGTTGAGAAAGAGACAGACAGAGAGAGAAGCACACACATGCTAGTACTGAGACTCCTGTCTGCTGACCTAAAAAAGGAATTGACATTAAGAAACAAGAAAATCCAGCTGGTCTGATTTCTTGCCAGACAATCTACCAGCCATGACCAAAATGGTCAGGTCTCGGGAGATCTGTGGAGGTGGGAAGACAGCTGGTGGTTTACAGCACCTGAAACAGGGCCCAAGTCAGGGAATTGTGGAGTCGAGATCCTTGGGAACAGATACTTTCTTTTTACGAGTAAAAACCTTCTGCCTCTGTGGTCTGACAACATAAGACAAAGCGATGAGCTTCCGGCACTCTACTGCATTGCTGGTGTGAACAACCAAATGAATAGTGCTTTGGCAGGAGGGATGGTGAAGACCCAGTAGAAGACAGTGGTTAAGTCAGTTCCTTTCTGTAACCAGGGATAAATTCTTTACACCCTCAGCTCACCCTCCTTCTCTTTCTAATGACGTTTTTTGAGAAATTCTCTCTTTTTCTAAAAATTAGAATTGTATTAATTTACACCGCTTTCTTAGTCTCCAGAGTTCTTTCCCACATCGCTCACCACTAAAACTTTAAGCAGCTTCTTCCATCTAACCTCTCCTATGCAGTCACTTCTTCCTGTCTCTCCAAGACGACAAAATAAAATCCCAAACCATTGACCTAAGGAGGGGGGAAAAAAACCCCCGAACAACTCAGATCTGGAATTTTGCCTGCTGCACATATAAAGGATGCATAGGTTGAAAAACAAAGCTTGCCCAATCATGGCATCTGGCAATGCTAGGGCCCTCTGAACCAGAAAATGCTTTTAATTATCACCTCACCAATCATGCTAGAAGTTATTGCTGTATTTTTTTGGTTAAGTTCCCTCAGGGAATTAAACAGATCATGATATTAATCAGAAGGCATGTAGGAGGGAGGGGGCAGAATGCTAGAATTACACGTGTGTAAGTCCCTTAAGGCTTGAATAAAGAACTGAGATTTAGAATCCCACTGTCTGAGCAACTGAAGCCTTGCATGCCGCAAGCCTTGGCCCTCTGACCTACACAGCCATGGCATTATCGTATCTGATTTTCCCAGGATGGTTAATCTCAGCTGCTGAACTTCATCAGTCTCTGCTAGTGTTTACCCATCATCTGGATTTGCCACTTCCGAACTTTCCAGGCTAGAACCAAATGAGCCAGCTGTCACGCTCCTCCCTGACAGGACAAAAAAAAAACCAAAAAAAACAAAGCCCAACATAACAGTCTGAAGTCTGGAAGCCTAAAAGGCTAAATCCCAGAAAGGCAGAACAAAAACTCGGGGGAGGAGACGGAGATGTAGCTCTGAAACTGCAGTGAGTTTCAGAATGCAGCTCACAGCAATATGGTCACATTAGGATGCTGTGGTCCGAGACACAGACCGTATTCTCATAGTCTACATTTTTTTTTCCATAAAATATGTTCTGGCAAAGAAACAGTGTCCTGGCAGCTTAGCTCTCGTACCCGCAAAACTGACACAGCGCAGGCAAAAGCGGCAGTAGTCCAAGCAAGGTAGGAGCCAGCCTGCAAATGAACCTTTAATTACAGTTGAGAGTCAGGGCGCGGGAGGGCGAAGGGGGTGGGAGGGCGAGAGTTGAGTTTCTGTCGCACATTGAGTTCTCCATCGGAGTGGCCAATAAAAGCACCAATTAGTGCTAACATACTGAGGGTGTTTCTGACACGGCTGTCCATTTCCCGGGGAGCAGGCTGATGGGATGCCTACATGGCAGACGGAAAAGGACAGTAGGTGTGTCCAAGCTTGCTTTAAATGAGCACTAAGGTCTGCCGTGGTAAATATACTCTGCTAAGAAGCCACAGAGAGCTTTGTGCTGCTACAGCCAGATCACTGCCAGCACCCGAGTTTGCTCAATTAACACTAGCACTGACATTCAGCTTACACCCCGGTGGACCTTTCTCAATATATTCAGCACAAAATATTTTAGCAAATAACAATTTCTGAGCACAGCATCGTTCCACGGATTTGAACTAGTGAATTAAGTTATCTGTCCTTTTCACTCCTGAGCACAGGAGTATTCCAGTAGTCCTCTTTCCGGATCATTTTCAAATTTAGTGAGTGACAATTTCTTGATAGAGAGGGTTGAAACATGCAATAACTAAGAGTCCCGGGTGGGGCTGTTAACCACAAGGACTGTGTTTAATAATCAATGTTAAATTGTACTTCAGATTAAGATTTTTTTTTTGTACGCAAACTGAGCGAAGTGCTTTACTTTGCATGATGGCCATCGTCATTTCTTTGAAAATTTAGCCTTCAGTGTTCTTAACGCTGGTCCCATAGCTGACAGTTACAGCAATTCCCTCTAGGTGTAAATAAATGAAACAATTCTTTTTTCAGCCTGCAACATGGAACAGAGGTCAGCCAAACATTTGGGGGTTAGAGATGACTGTTTGCAAATTACAGCTGTTCACATCTGGTGTTCAGATTTGGCCAACCTCTTAATACTATCCATCACAAAAACTAAACTGAAAGAATGTTTTGGTTGTATGATTAGGAATATAAAAGTTAGGAAACACTACATATAAAAGAATGCTATGTGAGACACTAACTCTGCCTGTGAAATGCAGAACAAGGGACTCAACTATTTCTCACAACGAGTATCACCAGGGCTGATTGTGGCATTTCTTAACTGGTATTTAACCATGAGTCCTGCATTTGCCAAGGTAGGTGTCACTGGCTGCATCTATTTCTCACCACAGAGGGACCCATGACACAAGCTGAAGGCTGTGACGGTGGCCCATCCACTTCTCTGAAGAAGCGCCTTTTGGCCTGGCGAACCCTGCGCAGAGACCGAGCAGACGCATCTGAGCGCTTGGAGCACCTTCACGGCATATGTTAGTTGGGCACTTTAACTTTTTTTTTTTTAAATTGCACAGCCAATATACCCACATATATAAGACGTCTTCCCTCTCATTATAAGATGAATGACAAAACATTTCAGTACATGCAGAGCCCACAGTGGCTCACAGTTCACAACATACATGTTGATGTACTCAGACACATACACACACACACACAGAGGCAGTCTATAACATGGAGGATATCACAAGGCCAGAGGATTACAGGGGCCTGGCTTCATTCCCAGACTGACACAGACTTTCCAGGAGGTTCTCAGCAAGTCAGTCCCCCTCTTCACAGCGCAGTCCCCCATGCTGGAGCAGAGGAGGTATATGCTTTTTTCTTCATCTCATTCTCAAAAAGGAATGACTCACTTTATCTCAAACTAAGCAAATAAATTCAATTTTGGACAACAACCAAGACTGGACAATTTCATCCCGATAAGCTTTTCTGACTGAAGACAGAGGCTTAGAAGGGAAACAGTTATGCAGCCTGAACTATAGGAGGTTCCTTCCGTTCCTGCTATAATGCAAAATATTCCAAGATGTGCCAAGTTTTCACTATAGTCTGCATCAGGCAGCGACAGGACACCAAAGTGCTCTGTGGAGAGTAATGCATAAATCCAAAACGATCTTTTGACTGCAGTGACTATTCTCTCCTGAGATGTATTACATTTTTAAAGTCAGTGAAAAATAAAAAATTGCAAAATATCACTTTTAATCCTTGGACTACAAAATGGTTGAGTCCTCTGGAGGCCCGTCGGGGCCAGAAACAACTTTTTTTCCCCTTTTTCCCAGATTTGGGGGGGGGTGCAGGGGGGAGGGCAAGGGGAAAGGGAGAGAGCAAAGAGTGGTTGGTTTCAAATAGCAACATTGTCCAAAAGGGTGAAAGGGAACAGATGGCCGTGGAGAATGCAGCCTCAAAGCCCTAAAGAAAAGGGCTATTTTGACAGATCTTGCTGTTTCCTATTCAAGCATGAACACTCTGGCATGGAGAGTTAAGACGATACAAGGAACAACCTCTGTTCCCAGCAACTGACTATGGGCAACTGGCCTCTGAAGCTCTCTGAGAAAAACAACATGAGACAGACAGACANGGGGGGGGGGGGGGGGGGGGGGGCGAGAAAATAAAACCCCAGAAAGGCTCGAAACAGCTGCCTTTTCCTGGCTCCAGCGCAGAGCATTAGAAAGAGCTTGTCCAGCCTTTCTCATCTTCCTTTTCAGTGAAACTTCTTGAAGGGGTCACCCTCAAGCTGTTGGTCTTTGCCCTGAGGGGAGGTGAAAAAGAGGACAGAGCAGAGCTGGGCTGGCTCAATGAAACCTGCTTCCTTTAATCACAAAGACCTCCCTCCAGCTAACGAAGAGGGACTCTAAATGTAAAAAAGCATAATTAATGCTGGATTTTTGCATGCAAAAAGGTTGAGAAACTTAAAGTTGTGGCTCCCACAGTACGTGTAATTTGTTTGCATAGTATACAGCGGCGAGCCATTATATCTGAGGGCAGGGAGAATTGTACTCGCTGTGGGAAACACTGCTAATGTGTGTCCTGACTTTTTCTATCATTCCCAATCAAGAGAGTGCACCAACAGCTGTTTCATTCACCAGCTCTGGGCACGTACCATCAGACAGAGCTTTCAGTTTTGAAGGGCAGCTTCACATCCGTACCCAAAATTTAGAGAGAGACCAAAGCCGTCAAGCGTAACCGGACTTCGCTGTTTCCAAAGTCTATAGAGTGAGGGATGAATCTGAGTTTCTGAATTTCTTTCTCATTTATGCACCATTTTCATTTTTTAGGGCAGAGCCTGACATACTGTTTCCCAGCCTCCGCCTGCCTATGGGCAGAAGCACTGAGGGACACCTTCCCCTTTACACTGTAACCTGGACCACAGCAATGGTAGTTTCACGCAACAACTGGAGGGAGGAACAGAGGGGGCAACTGGTGTAAACATTAACTATCTTCACAATTCTTCCCCGAGGTGGGGAAGTAGCTATCATCCCAATGTTAATATCCTCCTTTTAAAAAATCATTGAAGGAAAAAGATAATAAAGAATTGTGGGTGTTCACATGCCAGAACTCAAGAAGAAGAAATGCAAATGCTACATACTGATCCTATCTGCGCCTTTGTTCCCTCATCTGTGAAACAGCATTTGTTAACTTTAGTCAAGAAACAGTAAACATGTAGAAAAAACAGACAACAGCAACAAATCACCCTGAAATCCTCAGGCTCTAAAGGAATCCAAATTATTATCAAAACCTTGTTTTTCTACAATATGTCAATTTCTTTTTCCAAAAAGGATAGCCAATGTAGTCATTACTAGCTGTAATTGTTAACTTGTAACTAAAGAGATAGGATCTGACTAGTAGTAGTAGTCAAACAATAAATAAAATATCTTATTTAGGCTAAATCAGATAAAATCCATTTCTTTCCTTCTTAACCATGAGCTTCCTGAGACGGAGTAACTGCTCCAGGCTATACTTATTAAGGCAATCTCAAATGTGGATTATTGGCTAAGTATTAATGAGCATTGAACTTGTTGATTCATCTTTCTTCCCTGTGTTTCCTTCAGTAAAGTCAGCCTGGTATAGTCACCCCGTAGTTTTCATTCTGCTTTACTTTTAGTGTCTGTCTCCTGTTCTCTGTCACCACCAGCGTAACCAACAGCGCTCACAAACCCATTCTGTCTTTCTCATTGCAGGACAGGTGGTCCCTCAGTATATTCCCACACATTCCAAATATTTTAAGTGTTCCACATCTGTTGTCTAAAACATTTTTAGTTCCCTGCAAGAACAGTAGGAGATGAAAACAAAAAGTTATATATAACAGAGTAACTGACCTTTTATGCCACACGAGCTCTCTGTCATTTCAACGAGATGATAAATTTCAAAAAAGAGCTCAACCTTCATTCGTTATACTACATAGCTATTAAAAATTCCTACAGAGAAGATAACTCGAGAATTAACTTATGACAGCTGTAATAGCCCAGATGATAAACCTGAGTGTGGATGTTGCTTTTTTTTTTTTTTAACAGTGTCCGCTGATCTATGGGAAATTTTAAAAATGAAAGAATGAAGGTGATTTACACATTTTCTGACCATACAAACCATTCGATCTGCTTCAAAAAAATAAAATCTAAACATCTCTCATAAACAATCTGGGTGGAATTTTTAGAAGTGCCCAGTGTTGGCCTACAGCGAGTAGGGAAACACTCAACGCTTTTAACTTTGCTTTTTGCACTACAAGAATGGACTGATTAGATGGACTTTAAAAACATACGACTACAAGTAATTGTCAGTGATGAAACAGAGCCACTGGTCAAGATCGGAGACCAGGAAATTAAAAGCACTAATTGAATCTCAACTATTAGCTGCTATTAGGAGGCAGAAAATGACTGCCCGGGCTGTAATTGGGATAGGTGGTGAGGGTGAGCATTTCTGCTCTCGCTGACAGTGTTCTGAGATGGCAGCAACCACCAGCAGTTGGGAATCTGGTTTGCATCTCAGTGCAGAAGCTGGCATGTCTCACTTTACCAGCACTGCGGCTCCACTGGGTACTGGCTTGTTACGGACTGTGACAGGAGACTGTCCCCTGCTGCATGACCAACGTCATTTCCAACAACATAATGGCATTCCTTCAAGTACTTCGCCAGCGTGACAACACACTTCAGCTAGGAGAGGTGACTCCTCATCGTATTAGCAGTACAAACGTGATCTCCATAGCTATGCAATATAAACAAATGCACTCGGGGTTGGTTCTGTTTGTTTGTTTGTTTGTTTTTTAAATGAAAAAGAAACCTTCTATTCTGAGCTACAGAGAAATGTTATAGGGGATCTCTATGTGACAGACTCAAGACTGCCTCAGGGAAAATGATGCCGCTGCGTGACCGTGTTCAAACAAAGCACTGCTGGAACATACAGCAAATGTCTTGGTACTTCCCGTGGGGCCAGGACTGAAACAGGCATTTAAGCAAACTTGCCTCAATTAATTTTGGAAGACAATTACCTTTGTCCAGCCCTAAACCAACCCTGACTGCAAGGCACAATATCTCTTCAGTGCATAATGGCAACACGATGCTGGATATGAATGAGAATGTGGACATCTTCACTGAAAGCACAACTGGATATATAGTAAGTGGAACTGACCCATGGAAGAGGAGGATTTTAGCTTTCTTTTTAATAGCGCAAAACTTAGTCCCTCTCACCATAAACTCCAAGAGGCCTCTGACATCCTGGTACCACAGTGAGAAGTGGAAAGACGAGAGAGGACAGAGGGACAGCCACGCTGAGGTGCATCAGCGGGTGCCACAGCGGGAGCCTGAGAGATGAGAATTGTGAGAGTTTCGCTTGACCTGCAAATCCTGCCTTTCTAAAAGCAACTCTGAAGCACAGATGTTAGCACGCTTAACTCTGCAAAGCAAGAGGCTGCCAAAGACTGAAAGATCACTGAGAAGTTAGAATAAAAATTACTTGCAATTATGTACAAAGATTCATTTTTCGTTTTTGTTGTGGAAAGAATTTCAACAGTCCAGAGGATAATTTCAGAAGGAAATTCAGCATGTCCAAAGGAACTCATACAGGGGATTTCAATGAAATGCCTGCTAACAAGAACTTGTACTCGTGAATACACTGCCTAAACTTTCAAACTATACTGAATACTTCTAAAGAAAAAAATAATCAAGGAAAAGCTAATATATTTTCACTGGCATTACAGGAGAGAAAATATCCTTTTGCACCTTGTTCTCTCCAGAATCTGGAAAGGCCTGGACTATATTCCAGTATGTCAGAGGATGACTCTACACAAACAGAAAAGCTTCAGAGGCACACACTAGCCCCTCCAACTGCCCTATTCTCTCTGCAGTCCATACAAAAACTTAATTTTGGGGATCTCTCTAGATTGTAAGTGCTTCAGGCAGTCTAACAAACACGTGGGCAGAAAGAATTGCTATGCAATTACATGATTACTGTAAACCCGGGATACTCTCTTAACGAGCAGCGCAGTGCTTCACAGGTAAGCTCAAGCTGGCTCCAGAGCAAGGGGAATTCGCCTGGCACCCGTAAGTCATTTCTGCTACCTGAGAGATCAGCTGGGTTCCCTCACAAAGTTTTGGAGGGTATCACATTCTGGCTGGGGTTTCATTAGCTCCTCCTTGTTCAACCAGTTATGTTTTCACTTCCACAGCAAACTCCGCTGAAAAGCCCAGTGGTGCAGAGAGCAGCAGCGGTTACTAAGCAAGGGACAGCCTTTCCTCAGAAGACTAGGTTTGACCCTGTTTCTTTGCATGATGCTGCCACGGTGATGTTATTTCATAAGACATAAAAGAAAAAAATTTTAAGTCACTGATGATCCCATAGCAACATCAAGAGTGTTAAACTGGAATTTGAACAGTGGGGGGAGATGGAGAAGGAATTGGGCAGGCTCTGCAGTCCTGGCAATCTCCAAAACTTGCCAAAGAAACTATAGGAGAAAATACCCAAGCTCTACAAATATATTTCAAAACATCCCACACTGGCATTACTCAACTACACCTTGCAATATTTGCTGGTTTTAAAAATTCAGTTTCTGGAGTCAAGTTGCGGATTATGGGAAAACCCCATGGCTTCCCATGCAGCCTTCTTCCCTTTCCTGCACCCAGCAGCCACTTCTCTGTCACGACAAGTTTCAGAGTGGCTTGAAAACAGTCGTGATCACATTCCCAAAGTCAAGGGCTGAATAAAAAGATCTCCCAAATACATATCTTTTAAAACCCAATTTTCTGAGCCTAATGTGGAAGGCCACTCCTAATATTCAAGTCTGGCAATATTGGTGTAGTTATAGCAATTTCAGGTAATAGATTTGTCAAACTTATTTTGCTATTTCAATTTAAAATATATGATACAAATGTTGCATGAATTATCATGTGACTATAGTAGTCATCTGAGGTTGCTATGTATTTTGAATCTGTCTTGTTGCAGCACACCAGATACGGGAATTCATTGCAGATAAAGAGAATTTGTGTAAATCTTGTATTTTCTGCATGTTTCAGCTGAGACTAGGTAAGGCTGCAGATAACTCCAGGCAGAGCATTGCATGCTGGTGTCTTATTCCTCATGCTAGAAACTTACAGGACTTTTAAAAAGTATTCTTGTATCGTAGAAGTAAGACAATAAGCAGCCGTAAAAATAGCCAAGATATCAATTCTCCAGCCTCCTGCAACTCTAGAATGAGCTGCCAATACTCACAATTTTTCACTACTGTATGGTTTCTCAAAACTGAAGACAGACATCATCTCATATACTAATTTGATTGATTAAGTTCTTTCCTGACACCATCTCTGGAAAGACAAATAGCATCTATAAATATTAAGGATAATTTCTCCCATTTTTTTTAGCATACAAGCAGATTATTATTCATAGAAGATGGTTTGGTCTGGGGTCTACAATACCTTCAACCAACTTAGTCTGACTTAGTCTTGTCCCTTCACCCAGATCTTTAAGGAAAACCTTAAACAGCACTTGGCCCCAGCAATGACCACTGAGGAGACCACCAGCTGCCAGGTGCAATTTGGATGACTGATGGCTACTCTCTGAGCTCAGAGGTCCTGCTAATATTCTGCTACCTTGTAGTTCATCCTTCCAGTCTACTTCTTTCTAATTTTACTACAAGGACACTACAGCAGACCATGTCAAAAAGACTTGCTAAATGGAAGATTAAACCACACCAGCTGCTCTGCCCACATCCACCAGGCCAGTCATCCCATCATACAGGACAATCAGACTGGTGAGGTGCAATTTGCCTTTGGTAAATCCAGGCTGGCTCTTTCCAGTCACCTTTTTACCTTCACATGCCTGGAAACCTTAGATGAGATTACCTATCCTAGTATTAATTCCAAAAGAATTCTGTGGTTTTGGTGTCTTATCACAGAATGAAAAAAACAACACCTATACTCCAGCTAAACTTAAACATCTGTTCAAAATGCTGATAAGTTTGATAGATGTTTAATTAAATAATGTCAATCCCCTACCTTTCAAGCACAAATTGCCAACATTTGCAAGTAAAATAGCAAGCTGTAGACATAGGATTTTTTTAAAAAAAAGAAACAAGAAGAAAATTCAACAGCTTGTTATGACTAAGTTTACTCCAAAACTGAGAATATCATGAGGTTGTTTAGGATGTCTGGGTAGATAAAGATTAGCAGATTCAACTGGCTGTCTATACAGTCACAGGAGAGAACCACATGCTTATTCTCCTTCAGCAAATCTCTTGACGTATTCATGGATTTGCCATGGGAACTAACTGTATAACCTTATTCATCCCTTTCTCTATGAATAGTGTACTTAAAAAAAAATAATAATTTGGGAAGCATACCAAGATTGAGACTGATGATCAGGTGTGTGAATTTCTGCACTCTCATGTGCCAGAAAATTGGCTCTGCATTGAGACACTAAGTACTTTTTATACACAGGTCCAGATGTTAAGCAGACAGCTCTGATGCAGGTTTCCTTCTGCTCATCCCGCCAAGGATTTTGTAGCCTCCAAAGACATTCAGGAGCTGTGATGGGATTCAGTTTCCATGCTTAGGTCAGTTCCTGGCACTGGCAGATGCAACAAATGATGTGACAAACTGCATCTGATGTTTTGGTGAGGATTTAGACTTTCAGCTTATACCTAATAATATGGTCTGCAACGCTCAGAATCTCCCACATTTCACTAGAGGCCTCTCCTTTTAAAAAAGAGCACAGAGAGAAGAGTCACAGAAGCCCAAAACTATAGCAATTATTTTGAATTTTCCAACCCCGCATAAAAATTGGACAATGTAGGCAGTGAGCAAAAAGGATTAAGTCTTCACACCATCACTCAGAATAACACAGAGGAGAATGGCTTTTCCTAGTAAAAGGATTGCGCTCTCAGTCTAAAATGTTATTTTAAGGACTTACATAATGGCCTCTGGAGGTTCAATGGTGTTCTCATCGCCCACTTCTAGTGACAGTGTCTACAGGGCAGCAGCAGTGACCTTTGAGAGACACACTTAACTCCAGACAGGAAGGGACAGAAGTCAGCAAGTCCTGCCACTAACAGAGCACGTTCCCCAATACAGATGTTATTGCCAGCGCTCCACTAAAGTGAATACCGGAGTTGAAATCCCACCTCCACAAACGGCGTTTTGCCAGCCCAGTTCTTTGCAGACTGAGAAAGACTTTGCTAAATTAGTTATACCACAGAAGCTCAAATGATCACACAATTCTGAGCTGGAGGCATTGATGGCATATTTGTCCACAGTGTTTATGTCCTACACTCTACCAAGGGGAATTTGTGCTTTCCTTGGTGCTACCAACAGGCGAGGAATGCATTTAGATTTCACGGATGCTTAGCCTCCAAGAGCAGGCTCCACATACATTACCTTCCCCATTTCTGCTGAGCTCAGTTCCCCAAGAGACTGCAATACTTGCCTTTGCCACCTTCTGCCCAGCTGGCAGCAATTCAGTATAGCTGGGTGTCAAGTCACTGGACACACATAGTCCTGCAGCACTTCTCCCCACCAGCGCAGCCTACTGACAGCTTCCCCGCTCCTTGAGCTGACTTTCTGGTCAACATTTTACGTCCTTTGTCCTTATTTTCAAGGAGGCCTATATCCATAATCCAGTGCGTCTGAAACACCTTCTGAGGTCCAGAATGAAGACACTGGTTAATAGCCCCACTCCAGAGGTAAACTATAGTCTCCTACGCTAAAGTTCATCTGTGGAACTTCATCCTTCTTGACTTTGAGGCTGCAGAATTTACCCCTGGACTTTACAGTTTCACCACCTTCTAGGCCAAACGCAAAGAACATTGCTTTGGACAGAAATACTTGTTAATGTGGATAGCCAGCAGCGTGTACATTTACATCAAAACCTCACCATAGGTAGACTCCACATTGTACACACAGTTGTTCTTTTGTGGAAAAAGGGAAGAAAGAGTAAGTTGCAAAAGACAAACACTACCTAACGCAGAACTGGAAGTTTGTCTGGTCCTACAAGGTGAAGTGTCACACAAAATTTGAAAAGTTGCAACTTGGGTTGAAAAGTAGCTGTGTTTGCATAAATGAAAGATAGTGAAAAAGATTTGCAGAAAGTACTATGTCACCCCATCCTAGCTTGGTAATAAATAGTACAATATGACACATAAAAATAGTACTATGTGACACAGAAAAAAATAACATACTGTTTTACTCTCTTATTTTCTCCAGGGGAATGGCTACTTGGCTGATGACTATGCCAGTAGCACCCTGCAAGGACTGTTCCCTAGGTCATGACATATCTCTTTCCTTTCTATACTAGTGTTGCACTGGAACTTCTGAAGATTCATCAACAGAAGTAGAGGTGACTTGCTAAGTGCATGTGACAGTTTTCCAGCATAACATAATTGCCAGAAAGTAAAGCAAGTTTAGTCATTGACCAGTGATGGCATTCCTACTTCATATATACATTTAACTCATCCTCTCCAAAAAGCAGCACTGTGACTTCACTATCTATCTTGGTGTCAATGAAGCCCACTGACTTCTGCTTCTGGAAAGCAACACCATGGGCAAGTTCATTCTGCCTGATGTGACAAAAGAGAAACACAATGGGAAGACCATTTATCTCACAGAGCAAAAACAGGTAACTGCTGCCTTTCCACCTCTTCTGGAGCTCCCTATCCTGCCTTAGGCATAAACTCTAAGATTTGATTACATTACACTTTGAAACAATTCAAATTTCTTCACACTCAGGTTAGGAGCATGTAAAACAAATAACTTGAGCGCTATGATGGAGTACAATCCCTGGGGAATTCCATGTATGCTTCTCAAGCAGAGCTTGTACCATGGTTCTGAGCCCTTGACTTTGAAAAGCAAATGAACGAGAACACTGATTAAAAAGTATAACAATTATGATATTAACTTTGCTAGCAAATAACAGTATGATTAAAGATAATATCAACTTGACATACATAAGAAAGGACTAAATATGGACTAAGTACCGTCTTAGTGATATGTGACTGAACAATTCGATTTTCTTCCTTGCAAAAATTTGGCCCTTACAAAAGCTTTCAGAAATGCTCTACACTGGGAGAAAGTTTCTGTAACCTAAAGGCTGAGAGGTGGCCTAGGGGAACTGAATGTGCGGTTCAGAGCTAACGCACAATAGCACAGAGCTGGCTCACAGAAGCTTGCATCCAATCTCATGCATGAAGTAAAATGTCAACAAAAAGTTGAAGGCCCAAATAATGTGGAAAGATTAATTTCCCCTGTAAACAGGGTCTAGGGAAGTGGAAAGATATATTTGTTATCTCCACGCTTTCAACCCAGGAGAGAAGTACAAAAGCATACATAGAATTGCTCTTTGAGGATGCTGTGTGAAGAAGGACAACTAACCTGCCACCAAGCCACAGGATACCCAGAAAGCACAGAGTTTAGTAGCAGTGACACTGGGTGGAGTTTCTGGAATAACAACCTTGAAGGAAACAAGCATTTTTTCTCAAAGCAATGCCTATGAACATTCCACAGACTCTGGATCTCAGGTTAGTGATAGTTTAAGAAGCCTGATTTGATTCATTCAGATATGAAGTGAATGTGCTCGACTCATAAATCAATATGCCCTAGACATATACATCTACTATAATTCTAAATGAAACAACATTCGTCATTTAATTATCACGCTATAAAAATGCTAAAAAGAAAACTGTTTACAAAGTAGTAGTTAGGAAGGTGCCTCCTGGATATTGATCATGACAACATTCTATAATCTCCATTACTGCAATGGAGGTACACATGATGAGAATCTTTTTGCATGTTAGTATCTATTTAGACAATCAAAGCCTTCAGCCACAAATGAGGAATGTCCAGATATCTGGTACCTACTGCAGACCAACAGTTCTTCAAAGTCTTTTATGTTGGTTCTAATGGATGTGCTTCAACTCTGCAAGCCAAAAAAATTACTAGAAGGGATTTATAGTGGCTCAAACTAGATAATCAGAATGGACTGTTGTAACATTTTTTTTTTAAGGAGCAAGACTCATCCTCAAAACAATTTGTAAAAAATATTACATGAAAATTAATCATATGAAATTAAATAACCGGTTCTGCAAATGAGTAATAGGATTTCCGTAATTTACTCTGAAGCAATAAATATGCAGGTTTAGGTTTTGACCTTGCTAGTATCATCAACATAGGTAAAATAAACTCACAATATGTGGTCAGCTCAAAAATGAGGCCACGTAACTATTTCAACATGCACTTCCCAAGTCACACAGTCAAAAATATCAAGCTACTATGGAAACGCACAGCAGAATTTGTTAAAAGCTCAAGAAATTCACCTTTCCAACTTAATTAAACACAATTTGTTGTTAAAGCAACAGCTTATGCACCAAGAGCCAGAAAATGAAAGCACCCTCCTGTACTTGCTCACTTTACAGAGGTGGGGTATTGGGATTCAAAGCTTTGCTGCAAACTATGGACTCGTATTACAGCTTTCTAATTTCCACCTGCGGATAGGTACGTGCACCCAGCTGTTCAGGCAGGCAGTAGGATTTGTAGGGACATCTTTGGTGGCAGATTTGGGTCTAGTTGCATAAACAGTTTTACATCTGAAGTTTTCAGCCCTTTCTGGTGAAGAATATCAACAGCTTGCAGCCACGGCTAACCTACAGTCATACCCACTGAATCAAATGAACAACTTGTAGACTCTACACTCCAACACTGGCTATGCTGATAATATTTCCCAACCAAAGCCAGTAAAAGAAACCCAACCAAACCTGATTTTTAAAAGACATAAATAAATCTTCTAAAGACTAAGCGTTTTGTGAAAACACGTACATGCCAGTAAATCTTCCGACAGCCACAGGCCACGTTGATACCTGCCAAGCAGATTTCCTGCAGAGCCCTGCTGCTTTCCAGCCCACCCTTTAGCAGCCCGCCCAAAGGACGGCTTTGGACCAAGGACCCAGCGCTTCCGAGGGAACAGCTTAGGAGATGTAAGAATGGGGGAAGGCATCCACATTCACATTTTTTTTCAAACAATATGTTGCAACTCTGAGCAGACACTTAAATTTTTGTATTTCCATTCCAATTAGAAAGATTTTCTGAAAACTCAGGAATTATTGCACAACAGAAATATAATTTACCAGCCACTCCTATTACAAAGAACCACAAGCTTAATACTTTACTGGAAAGCCGATCAACTGCCTCTCAATTGCGCTTCCCTTTTCCCTCCCTTCTCCCCTCTATGAAATTTTCATTCTCACCTGGAGTCATGCCATAACTTTTAGTTTGGGAAACTATCACAGAACTGTCTTCCAGGTCATCCAACCAGTCTCCCTACTCTAACATCTGATCATTGTTGGCTGGGACAGTGCACAACGGCCTCTAATACTAAAACCAAGTGACTTTCAAGAAGGAAGAGCCAGTTTGCAAGACAAATGTATGTTGTCAAAGGTCTGACAGAAGTTGAGCGACAGCAGTATCGCATCTCTGACAAATACTTTTGCTTATGTACAGACACAACATACCTCTATAGTACTTTAGAAAGAACTGGTACCTACTAATACTCCCGTGGTACTTGACCCTAAACGTGGACATATTTTGTACATGCAATATAGGGACAGCTATGGCTCAAAATGGCTCATTAGTTGCCATTCAAACATTATGGTGCCAAAGATAACATAGTGCCTAGGAAGAGTTGCCCAAATTCTGCAAGGATACCAACAAACTTCACCACATCTAGAACTTTTCCTGGGACCTTGCCAGGCAAGGTTAATATAATCCTTATTTTAAAGGCAAGCACTGCCAAAGAAAAATAGATTACTTGACCTATGCTGAAATAAAGGCTGGGCTTGTATAATCAGGGTCTTGAATTTAACCAAGACGTGTTATATCCTATCTCTTGTGAGAAGTGCCACAGGAATTTAAATGAGTTCCAATGGTGAAAATAACAGACTCGTGCTTCATGTGAAAGACAGCATTTAAACAAAAACAGTGCTTCTTTATGTCACTCCCAGCAACTGTCTCAATGCTAACCTAGCAGGAAATAAGATGCTTACTTAACAACCAATGCTATTCTGTGCCCAACAAAAGTTTATCATGCGGGTTTCAGCCCAATTCTACTTTATTTACAAGATACAGCAAGAATAGAGCCAGAGGCACCATGGTCATTTGTCAGTTAACACTCAGAGCTAACTATAGCAAGAACACACTCATGACAAATTGAAATTAGTCATTCTCCATTGGCTTCTCTAGATTTTCTGTTCAGATGTCGTGACTTAATTAAGCAATAACCATTGCAAATTTGATGAAATTACAGAAGTTACAGAAACAGTTTTCAAATGACAGTAATACATCTAATTTTATTAGTATGGTATCCAAAGGCATTACTGTGGGCTTAAACCTACAATAATACAACATATTTTGCTTTGAGTTTATAAGTGCACAGTCGCTGTTAGTCGCTGTTGTTTACAGAATGGAGACTAGTATGAAAGCCATAGAATCATAGAACGGTTTAGGTTGGAAAGGACCTTGAAGATCATCAAGTTCCAACCCCCCTGCCATGGGCAGGGACATCTCCCACTAGACCAGGCTGCCCAAGGCCACGTCCAGCCTGGCCTTGAACACCTCCAGGGATGGGGCCTCAACAACCTCTCTGGGCAACCTGTTCCAGTGCCTCACCACCCTCAAAGTGAAAAATTTCTTCCTAAAGTTTAATCTAAACCTGCCCTCTTCCAGTTTAAAGCCATTCCCCCTCGTCCTATCACTACAGGCCCTAGTAAAAAGTCCTTCCCCAGTTCAGTGCTCATCTATACCTCATACATCCTAGCGTAAAGGCACATAGCTGACGCAGCCTTGTATCAGGACTTTGCCATTAATGCAACATACACAAACTTTAGTCTTCCCCTTGACAACACATAGCAATAGTGCTGAGTTTGGTTAACACAGCTGTATGGTATTTTCTTAGTTTCAAACAGAGAGGGAAGAGTAAATAAGGCACTGTAAAGGACTTGGTCAGACCACAAATATGTTGTCATATCCAAAGTGAAATACACGTAGTGTGTGAATCAGTTTGGACTATAACATTCAAGACTAAGGTATGTCTTGGCTGCAAAAGAGCCAAATTATTCTTATTCTAGCCATTATACTGTCTGATTTTTTTCTTCCTCACAGAAAAAAAATCCATGGAAAAAAGAAAGGAAACAAATAGCCAGAGTGTTTCTAGCAGGACCCTACTGTGCTCAGGCCATTGTCTCATTGTCTACAACTGTGAGCTCAGCATCTTCAGGAACAAGCAAGGAGAAATACGAGTTCATTTACCGCATAGAATTCTGCAGTGAGATATAAACAGAAACTTACTCATGCTCTTGTAAAAATGAGTGCTTTCTGTGCCAAACACAGCAACACATCAAACTCGCAACACATCAAACTCAAAACACATCAAACAACTAGTGTTAATATTTATATCAATGTGGATAATGACCTCAGAATGGAAGAATCCAGTTCTTTGCCATCCTAAATTTGGTGTCAGCTTCAACACCATATACATTATCAGACACAGTCAACAAGGGTTCACAAAAGGAGAGTCCTGTTTAACTAATTTGATATCCTTCTATGATAAGGTCACCCACCTAGTGGATGAAGGGAAGGTGGTGGATGCAGTTTTTCTGGATTTTAATGAGGCTCTTGATACTGTCTCTCACAGCATCCCTCGGGACAAGTTGTCCAGCTGTGGTATGAGCAGGTTCACGGTGTGCTGGGTGAAGAACTGGGTGAACGGCAGGGCTCAAAGGATTGTAGTGAATGGGGCTACATGTGGCTGGTGACGAGTCACCAGTGGTGTTCCTCAGAGTTCAATTCTAGGGCCAGTCCTGTTCAATATATTTATCAATGATCTGGATGCAGGAGTTGAATGCACCATTAGCAAGTTTGCTGCTGATACCAAACTGGGAGGTGCTGTTGACTCTCTTGAGAGACAGGAGGCCTTACAGAGGGATCTAGATAGATTGGAGCATTGGATAATGATTAATGGGATGAAATTTAACAAATCCAAATACCGGAGCCTGCACTTGGGACAGAGTAACACTGGGCACAAGTATAAATTGGGAGAGGAGTGGCTGGAGAGCAGCCCTGCAGAAAGTGATCTGGGGGTGCTGGTCAAGAGCAGGCTCAATGTGAGTCAGCAGGGGACCCTGGCGGCCAAGAGGGCAAACCGAATCCTGGGGAGCATCAAACACAGTATAACCAGCCACTCAAGAGAGGTGATTATCCTGCTGTATTCAGCATTGCTGCAGCCTCACCTTGAATACTGTGTACAGTTCTGGGCCCCACCATTTAAGAAGGATGTGAAGGTCCTTGGATGTGTCCAGAGGAGAGCAACAAAGCTGGTGCAAGGGCTGGAAAGAATGAATGTCCTATGAGGAGCAGCTAAGGACTTTGGGCTCGTCTAGTTTGGAGAAAAGGAGGCTGAGGGGTGACCTCATTGCTCTCTACAGCTTCCTGAGGAGGGGAAGTCAAGAAGGAGGTGCTGAGCTCTTCTCCCTGGTATCCAGTGATAGGACGTGTGGGAATGGTTCAAAGCTGCTCCAGGGGAGGTTTAGACTGGACATTAGGAAGCATTTCTTTACCAAGAGCATAGTTAAACACTGGAACAGGCTTCCTAGAGAGGTGGTCGATGCCCCAAGCCTGTCAGTGTTTAAGAGGCATTTGAACAACGCCCTTAACAACTTGGTCTGCCCTGAATTGGTTAGGCAATTGGACTAGATGGTTGCTGTAGGTCCCTTCCAACTGAAATAGTCTATTCTATTCTACTGTACATAAATGAGATACATCAATGGAAAATATCAAATCTTGTTTTCTCCCACAACATAGCACTGGTATTCACACCATTGTTCTTGAAGTTTAGTAATTATTTTCTAAAAACAATCAGCTAGTAACTATGATTCTCTGTAACTGTGTTAATGCTTTACTGCTTTAAATTTTATGGGTTTTTTTTAATTAATTTCTTTCACAGCTCCATCTTTAATCTCATCTGTAAGCAGATAAATAAATATTTCAGATCTTATGTATTCTGACCCAAAGTTTATTTGAAAACAAGAATGATGAACATAAAGCAAAACTGACCACGTCTACTATAACAGCTCATGCATAAAGTTCCTTTACTCACTCTCTATAGCACACAAGTAACTTCCTTTGATTGGTGTACCTTGAGGCCAGAGTGCCATACCTGCTCAGCAGCTCTACAGCTGTACTGCTTAGCAGCTTGGGGTAAGAAGTGAATCAAACTGTATTCAACGGCTCACATCTACCCAGCAGAAAAAACAGAATATATGTATGCAGAACAACCCAATGACCTCTGTCCCAAGGGTGACTTGTCACATTGAGCAACTATCCTAAAAATCAGCAAAAACTTGGTTATAGCAAGACATTTACCACAATATAGTGTGATTACTAGCCATCTGTTACAACAGACAGAAGCTTGGAGGGTTTGGGGATGGGTTAGGTTTGGTTTGAGGATTCGGGGTTTTTTTTGTTGTTTTTTTGTTTAGTTGTTTGGGTTTTTTTAATTTTAAGTGTGTAACTACAAGGCAGGCACTTGCACTACGTTGCTGCTGTTTCTGGATTTATCTTTCAAAGTAACAGATGCAAAAACATCCAGGAAAACCTAAACCAAAGTTCTTTTGAAAAATGCAGAGTTTCATCCAAACAGAATCACAACCAAATAAAGCCATAAAATCAGAGACTGCTCTAAGCACAGTGTAATGAGCCCTCAGATTAAGTGAGTTTGCAATGAATTCTAACACACAAATAAATTCTCAGTACCTTTTGGGTTTTCTGGCAAACACATCGCGCAGTCTTGGTTATTACCCATATGGGAGTTTTGCCACACTAATGGAATTAACATGCTGCTTTTCTTTTGCTAGCATGAGTTCTTAAATGATTTTAAAGGTTCTTGTATCTCAGTTCTGCTTTCCATGCTAAAGCTGGCACATCTAGCAGCAGTGGCTCACTGTGGAGGACACGCACCATTTCAGCACTGGCTCGCAAGAATGTGTTGCTTGAGATGCACATGTTCTCCATTTGAGCAAACCATTGAAATAAATATCACTGAAATAAATATTTATCAACTCCGCTATAACTATTTCCCTTTCATACTGGACAGTGCTGGACAACAGACAGGAATGTTAATGACTTGACTATTCATTCTTTTTATATGCCTCATTTAATTGATTAACGTCACATCAAATATACATGTGTGGGACTTGTAAGTCCCACCTGCTCCAGTACAGTAGGGAAATCTGTTGCGTCTGTTAATTCTCCTAGCAGAAAATCACATCCTGCTCTCTCTGCAAGGTAAAGAGCTACAATTCTTTAAAAAATGACAATTTAGATTCTTCTTATGTAGATAGTTCCCAGAGGTAAAGAAACTGCATCCCCAAGGGATCTGAAGTGTGACTGAATTTTCAGAACTTGTAGTAGTACCTTCACCTTTCTTCTGCAGCTCTTCCACTCCCACCCTGGACAAGATTCCTTTTTATTAGATTCAGTGAGGTTCCACACCAAAGTAATGTTTCCCAGTGTCTATTGTGCCTGATACCTTGTGCAAAATAGCTTTTAATAAATTGACTTCACCATTACCCAACGGCAAAAAAATCTCTATTATTTTCCATGCCATAACGTGGTGGATGTTCCTCTTAAAAGATTTTATCAGTGGTGTAATTTCCTAGTACAAAATTGCTTCACACATTGGGGGGGGGGGGGCAAGGGGGAGATAAATTGTCTGAGATCAGCACCAAACCTTGCCTCATCTCCCAAGGGTGATGAATCATGCACCCTGCTCAGAATAAACACGTCCTCAGTGAAGGGGACTGTTGGATAGATTAGATGGAAAACACCCTAACTAGATGATTTTGTTTGTCTGTAGATGCCAGCCCAATGCATAAAGAGAAAAAAGAAATTAAGTCGCTGTTCTGCGATTAAGTTGCTGCCCCAAGTATATCTCAAGCCCTCGCGCTAAAAACAGGTTTGTTTTTTTCCCCTTTGTAATCTGTTTTTTAAAGTATTCAGATTACCATTTATCTTTGCACTGTGAACATCTCATTGCTCTCCATGGTATAGCTGAGAGCCAGTTACTACCTAGGAATGCGTATTTTGCACAAACATCCACTTTATTTTTGGATGGCTTATGGAAGAAGATACGCCAATGGCAAGGGAGGAGAGAGAAAAAAATTGGAGAGGGGAGCCAAGACTGAAATGGGGTCAGTGGCAGGAAGCAGAGAGGGGTGGGGAGAGCTGAGCTCTGTGACAGCGGCGAACAGCAAACTGGTTGGAGCTGGCGAAGCGTCACCAGAAGGAGACAGGACAGCATAACGCAATGAGCACACTGCACTCTGGGTCATGTGAGGAAGCCACAGGATAGACTTTATAGCACCATGGAAACTGCGTATTTTAAATATTTGAAAATTGGACTGGGATAGAATAATAATACTGCACAAATGAACTGAGTACTGATGCACAAGGCGACACATCACTTACCTCTCATCTGCTCAAAGAGAAGTCCAAAGGACTCTCAGGTGAAAAAAAGAAGACATGCAAACATATTTATACTTATGCATGCCACCTTCGTCATCAGTGTCCTGTACCTGTCTGAAAGTAAGTAATGATAGACACTCACTTTGATGAGATAGATGGCAGGAAGACACCCTTTCCCCAAAGACTGTCCCTTTCTTCCTTTTCAGTGAAGTTTAAGATGTATTTTTCTCTAAAATTCCTCATTGCCAAAGCAATGCATGGGCTGCTGAGGGCAATTTAACACTACCTCGTATATTTGGAACCTCCACAAAAGTGGTTCATTCCCATCTGGATAGTGCTAGAAAATGGGTTTGTACACTGGCCCCTCAGCAGGAGAACTTATAAAGGCCAAGAAATCTCTAACTGACCAGTTACATTGCCTGGAAGCATCTGATTCAATGTGAAACAGGCAAAGAAACTGCTCAGTTTCTTTGACAGTCTCATGATGTTGAGAAAAAGGTTTTCAACCTTTGCTCAAAATTGCTCAGTCAGGGGCAGAGTCAGTGAAATGCCCAATACAGCATTCCCAACAGGTAGAAGAATACTTATTCTAGGTTGGAAAACATGCAGTTGATTATAGCTGAAATCTGAGTCTGTCAATTTTGCACAACCATTTATCAATGTACTTTGATGTCTTTTCCAGATAACCTGTTTAAAGGAATGCCAGCTAAGGAATGCCAGGCCAGGTCTGCAAGTTAAGCAGAAGGTTCATTCTAGGACATTTACAATGTCCAAAGATGCTAGAGTGGAATATGAGGCTGCACGACACAGTAACGAGGGAGAAAGACACAAAGCCTTAGCGGACCTGGACTACCAAAGTAATTTCCTAAGTTAAGCCTTCACTGAGCTTGAAGGGGGCCTCACAGAGACACATTCGCATTAACTGAAGCAAAAGGCAATCCAGGTTAAACACGGGCTTTGAAAGGGGGCAGACAGTAGGAAAAACTTCATGACCAGCATCAACCTACGTTCTTACTCTGAGCCTACCAAGACAGGAGAGATCCAGTTTCCTACCTTGGAGCATAAACTCGCTGCTGCATAGAAGGCAGCTAAAAATTTCCTATTTCACATAGTAAGGAAAGCTCTCCAGACTTAGAGAGTGACTGGGGGGTGGGATTTAAAAGGATCAGGCAGAAGACACTGGTAAAAATGGTATCCCAGACTAGACTGACCACTGCTCCAAACCCCTGCACCTTACAATTTCATGATACTGTTTATTCCCTTTCTTTTCCTGATCATTATAGCAGAGTAATGGAGAAGAAAAAGTTTTTGAATTGCACTTTTGCTTGCAAATTCTGTGACAGGACAGTCGCTTGCTTTGCCTGGGTGGTTGTTCTCACAGAGCTCTCCTGACACGCTCAGTCAGCAAACATGCCCAAGCAGAGCAACAGGCAGAGCCTGTACTCGGCAGAGGGGAGCTGAAGATAGTTGCCCCCCTCCTCTCCTTGCTTTCCGCGTTCAGTCCTTCTGCCGACCGACGTTGACCAGATGGGCCCTAGATTTTAATAGCTGTGTGAAAAGGAGAAGGGATGTCTCCTGATGTGCTTGCGCTGAACAGAAAACCCACCTCAGGCTGGAACATGCCAAGAGTTGCCCATTTGACATACAAAACAAAAAACCTGGATGCTTTACATCAATGGAAGCTGCAGAGCGGTTCACACTGGAACTGTGCATGCACACACACACACACAACAGGCTTCACAGTGCAAGTGAAGGGGCTTATTAGAGATGAAAGAAGGCCTCACATCGCCCCTTGTAAGGGACCATTGTCTCCCTTTCTGCTACAGTGTTCTGTGAAGCTGTGGGAAACAAATGACCTCCGAGCCACAGCGCTGTGTGCAACTGCAAAAGAAAAGGAAGGGGGAGGGAGAAGCGGTTTTGTGGGAGGGCCAGCGTCCTCCCTGTCCCGTCTTCCAATGACATCCCCACCGTGCCATCCCTGCGCACAGCACGGAGGTGTTTCTCATGCCTCCAGCTCCTGCTGCAGCCCAGTCAGCGGCAAAACTGGAATCTCAGTGGAGAGAGCAAGACACCCTTCCCCACCAGCAACAGGGGCTTTCTCACCTGGCTGCCCGGCTGGGTACTCGAGCTAAGTGGTTGAAGGTGTGCTCCAGACCTCCTGCTTTTGATTTCTACTTTTTCATTCCATTAATAAGGAACAAAAAATCCTGCTTCACTTGGAAGAAGGGTAGACAAGGATCAAACAACAGAGAAACCAACAGGAAATAAATGAAGCACTGAGGAAAAGGGAGAGAAAGAAGGATGGGTGTAACACACAAAGGAAAAAGTATCTATAGCTGATGCTTATCCCATATCCATTACTGAGATTCTGGTTATGAGAGATGCTGGGAGGAGGAAAAGTGAGTTAAACAGTACCCAAACACATGCACTCCCCAAAGCTTGCTGAGCTACTTTGAATACAAAACACCATTATTTTTTTCTTTCCAGTATTCTCTTCCTTTTTGCTTGCTCCTCATAACCTTCCTTTCAGTCATTTGATCAATCTTTAGTAGTTTTCACCTAAATTGAAGACCATCCTCTGTTATATTCAACACTGCTCTGGAGAGAAAGACTGGTATTTGTGACCTCCAGGCTAAATTACTGATTCTACCACAAAATAAGTCTAGCATTTTTGTGAAGTCCATTGGTTCAGGATTATAAATTTCTCTTAACTCATTAACACAAAACCATGTTTTCCACTCAGCATCTTGTTCAAGATTTCTGCCTTGATATTTGGAGATCAGTCAACACTATGTGAGCAATCATCTCTCCGCAGTGCCTACAGTCAGACCAGGCGGCCAGAGCTAAGGAGGATGCTCCTGGCTGCACCAGGAAGGGAACTCTCTCCCTGACCAAAAGAGAACAGTGTGGGCACAACTATGTTCAAAACTATAGGCAACATTCAACTCAGCTTTCCCTGAATTTTTTCAAAACCTCTAACCATGACACCAGAAAGTTCAGACAGTAAACAACCTTTGAACTATCTTCTTTACAAGCTGAAAAAGAAGAGTCTACTATCACTATCATTATTTCTGTATTTAAATATTTAGGAGATGCTCAGACACTTTGGTAGTGCATGGAGATAACTGCATATGCAGAGTAAGGGTTTCTTTCCATATTCAACTCTAAAATACACGATAGTTTTAATTAAAAAGTACATAGCTGTGTTACTAGCAGCAACGCATATCGTATGAACATTTTCAAAAGTTAATATACCTTTCTGTGATTAATTCTCTTTGGTTATTTCATTTAATACATCTCAAGCTGGAGCCGGGTTTTTAAGCCCAGCACTACACTGTCTGACTTGCAAATGCATTCAGGAAATACCCAGAGCTAAACAAAAACTGTTCTCAATTATTTAAGTTCATAAAAACCACTCAGTATAAGGTTCTGAATCCCTTTTTAGTTAACAGAAATACCCCTGGAACAGCTGGAACCCAGACTACAGCCCTAGCCACCTCTCTTTCCAATGTCAACAAAATTTTCCGCTTCTGTTACAAGATTTTGACAGTTCTTACAACACCAATGAATCTTGTGGTCTCTCTAGACAAGCTGCATTATCCCCAGTGCACATAAAAGGGGAATCAGCAGAAAGACAGCTTTGGGGTAGTTATAACCCACAGGTTACCCTGCAAAGTGAAAAATGGAGATGGGGAACGAAGAGCTGCCCTTATAGCTGGTCAAGGGCTAAACACATTCAAGTCAACAAAGCTTGGATTAAAAGTAGTAAAATGCTTCCCAGGACACAGAGTCAAGTAATAAGGAAGGTAAAATCTGGAAGAGCCCTCAACAGCCCTTACCCTCAAAATCCATCAGGGGAGAGCAGAATCCACAATGCAACACAGATTTGTACTGACATTTGTTATTCCCCGTAACAGGATTATGTACTGTCCAATGTAGTTGTGTAAAACACTTTCCAACTTTGCTTAAGTCCTTCAGGAAGTTGATGGTAAAGCCATGTACAGAAGCCAGGTCTCCAGTTGCATAGTCCTGTAATTCCAGAATCCTTCTGAAAAGAACTTGTGTGCATATGTAAGCAATACCTATATATAATAAATGTGTATGTGTAACTACATACATGGACCGTATCTGAAAGCTTGGGAACCCAATCATGGTAAAGAGGTCCAAGTTAGTGTCTGAGAAATGGGAAGTTAAACTTCTATAATAAAACTTGGCATTATGTACTGCTTTTCATGTTCCCTGTTCTTGGCAAACAATAACAACACAACTGGTTTTCACTCTCCATTCACAGTGAAATGAAAACAAACCACATGAACAGAAAGTAGTAAACCAGTAAACAGGATTGTTCATGACCTTTTGGTTTTAGTAGTCTCAGGTGGGGAATTGTCTAATGTTTCCTATTTATATCGCCGATGGTCCTTTCAATAAGCACCTACAAAGTTAATTAAAATGATTGCACAACATATGAAACAATATTTGGTAAGGACAGTAGCTATGCAGTAGCATGGGAAAGGCAGTCCATAACCTTCAGAATACCTAGTTGCAGAGAACAATACCACAGATAAAATATAAACATTGACACCCGGGAGACCACACTCCTGAACACAGTTATATGCTGCTCATGTACTCTGAGGGTCAACACGTATGATCATAAAAATCAACAAAACCAGTCTAAGGAGAATCACTTCAGTGCAGTAAGGCCAGCATAGGGTCCCCAACACCGCGCCTTCTCTTTTTCCCTGGACAAATGCAAACAAGGTCACTGCCAAACAGAAAATAGGCAGCACTGACTGATCCTCTAAGTTTCTTATTTTTGGATGTATTTTCAAGTCCCTGTAAATATTACTACCCGAAGCAAGCAAAGTTGCTTTTGTAATGCTCTGATCAGCCTGCATCAATAATAATCAGGGCAGAGTGAGTGAGCTAAATACACACATGGTTTATTGTGCATTTCTTAACATCCATCTCAATTATTTTCCCAAAGAAAATATTCCCAGATAGCTAGTGAGTTGTTTAAAACTTTCCTGCAGCAGAAGTACCAGTCTGGCTCTCATTTTTGTGTGGTTTCAGAAAGCAGCTGTTTGTGTTTACAGTCACCAGCAAACAATTCAGCTTTTTAATCAAACAAGAGCTGCTTGGGTGCCTTTGCCCATGGCTATGGGAATCAAATCACTCTGGAAAACAGACCTTTGACAACAATACTAAGAGGCCCTCAGCGGATGCAGGGGATTAAAAGAGGCATGCTTTTTGAGAAACCAGGTTTATAGTCTGTAGCTCTCTCCATCCTGGGTCAATATACTGGGCTCAGTAGCAAACTTTCAACTCTCAAAACGGCCCGGGGTCGGTTTTCTTTCTTCTTCTCTCTCCTGTTCTTTTTGACTCATGTGCTTACGTCCTCTTCCTTTTCTCATCATGGCATATGCATAGAACAAAGTTAGGCAATCCAAGAAAGGATGACAATTTTTTCCTAGCAATAGAGTACCTTACTTATGAATAGAAAGGCATTTTCCACTATGAACACTTGTGTGATAGCACTTGCTTAGAGGTTAAATAGATGGTGTGAGCTTCTCTCCGTGTTTCACTTTAGCTTTGTGGAGACCTTTCCTTACTGCTGGCCTGCTTGGAGCTGTTGCTGACAATTACAAGGTGTGTAAAGTATAATAATACACGCAAATGGTAGTTTGTCACAAGAACAAGACCATTTGCTTATTTCTCTAGAAATGAATTAAACACTGAAAAATCAATGGTGTGCCTCATAAGGAGTCAAACAAACATATGCTGGCCAAGATTTCTGTGTTCTTGCACTGGTATGTGGATCAGGCAGCAAAGGAGGAGCAGGTAAGCTTAAACACAGCAGCTCTAGACTTGAAAAGGCAAAAAAATGTATCTCAATAATGAGGAGCAACTGCCTAGTTCCTCCTCCTCCTGATCATAGCCTAGTAATGACAGTATACTTACCTGTTGTATTTTGAAACGTGGACATCTAAGCCATTCCTTTGGCTTCTTTCCTTTTTTGGAAAGATACATTTACCATACACTTTGCAATCTCTGCTATTCCTGTCCACAAAGCTTCCATGAGAAATATGTGAGCGATGGAAACAGGATTCTACCAGGATGTTTCTTCTCTTCTAGAAAAGAAACACAGAGCTTAAAAGAGCTAATATGCTTGAAAAATCCACTAGAAGTGACCCAGCAGCAGGCATGGGAGGCTTTAACTCGACTTGAAAGGAGCACAGTCTCTTTTCTTGCCACCAGGTAACATGAACCAGTTTAGTTAATGGTGTCTTTCTGGTTCCGCCAGGAATTCCAGGGCAAATTTGAAGACTTAATGTCTTTAGAAAAATTTTAGATAGTCTCACAGATGCTTCACCGAAGTAAGAAAAAGCTGATGAAGGCCACAAAGGGAATGTAAACACTCACTGGAGCTGGTCTACAGACTGATGGAGGACATCAAACAAACCAATAAAAAAAAATAAAATAGCATCACCATCAGCAGCTGGGTGCCAGACTCAAAGATTCACTACCATTGTCCCACTAAATGGAACACAGATTCTCCATGTTCTGTCATTGTGAGTGGTGCTGCAGACATTAAGAACCACTAAAAATTTGTTTTCCCACAAGGTTACTTCAAGTAGATCACTGCTAAAAGACTCAGTGAGTGGCAACCTGGAGACACTGTGTTTTGATTTTATATGGTATCCGCTTCCTCTGGGATTCCCTAGCCAAGGTAGCACATAATCTGTTTCAATAAAGCAACACTGTTCAGGCAACTCCCAAGCCAGCAGCTAAAGGAAAAAATAATAACCCTTAGCAAAGAATACACAAACAACTATCTACAATCTAAAAGAAAATCCACTTAGATACAAACTAAACAGGAAACTGAAGTGTCTTGAGTTTAAATGAGGGGAAGCTGCAGATGAGTTCTGCCTCTCTAGAGAATAAAAGCATTTCAGCCTTATGGCCACTAGCAGTGAAGATCTTTTTTATTCTGTCTCCTCAAAACCTCAAGTCTGTGATCTCTGTCCAGCGAGTATGAGGGAAGATTAATTCCCTCCATTAATTTGAATCTTTTACCTTGAACACAAATTCAAAATTGTATACAGCATCCTCATACAAAAAGCAGACCCTGGGTTTCATAATCTAGGTTGTCCTTCCTCAGCAAATGCAGTTTATTACACAGAAGAACGCCAGAAATTAAGTGTGTAAGTTTATACAGACATACCGCACTATTTGGATTGGACTGATTAAAAAAAGCAGCAAATGAAAACAATGACTCTAAAGAAAAGAATCTAAGAACAGAGCGTTCTTTATATATTTGCAATTTTCATTCGTAAAAAGACACACTTTCAGGAGTTGAATATGTAATTGTTTTCAAAACTTACGAATGACCAGTAATGAGTAAGGCAATTGGACTAAATATTCCTTTCCAGATGAACTTTATGTACATTTCTATTTAATTTTAAATCCCAGACTTTCCCAAGTTTTTCAAATTTCTTGTATAGGAAAACATCACAGTTGATACTGATTTCTATATTTCATACAATCCAACTCAAAAAGGTTTAATATATAACTTCAAAATAATTAGAAGAACCCAATTTCTGCTGAAGTGAATGTTGCAATTGTTATTGATATAGTATGAGGAAGGCATGACAATTCCTCCTGACTGGGCCACAGTGGAGGCAAGATTGAATTTTACTGTCAAAATTGCCTTTACCTTCAAAAAAGGCAGAAATTCAAAGAATATGAGGTAAATTTAATCATGCTGTGATTTATAAAAGTAAAGGAAAGTAACCAGCAGAAATCTAATTTAAAAAAAAACAACACAAAAGCAAATAGTTTCCCATTTGATTGCTAGTTATCCTTCCCCAATGATTTAAGATGCAAATTCTTCAAGAATTTTGCACAAAATCTTGTTAAACTAACATCTACAAACAAGAAACACAAATGTAGCATAGTTGAGAATCCACAAGTCAGCCCTCCTCTGAGCATTATTCAAAGGAGATGTTCAAAATTAGAAGGACTAAAGCACAGAATGAATACGAAGTACAGGTCTTGGGAGAATTTACAGATGTTTTAACCAAAAGCATCCACCTCATGACACGAAAGCCTGGATAATATCTTCACAGTGCATAGTAGTTTTTCCCATGGAGCAGCTGAGGAAACTGAGGCTCATGATCACAGTTCCCAACTAGTTTTCTCCTTGTTCTGATGGAGACATACGTGACTTCACTCACTTCTTTCTCTCAGCAAATGCTTATGGCTGACAGCTAGAGAAGCAGCTGAATTTATGCTTCCTCGTCCTTTTCATATCCTTGCTCACCGTGAAACCCTGCAGCTGCCCCACTGGAGCCATACTGACCTTCTGAGCAGCTCCCCATTTCTCTTGTGGACATTCAGGTGAAGGTTAGGACAGAGATGTCTGCGGTGAAAGAGCAACCCACAGCAAACAACGCAGCCAACACGTATCACAAACAGCAGTTAGCAAAGAATCGACAGCGATTCCTGGCAGACAAAAATCAGTTGTCCATTATCAGTGGTAATCACTGGCTTAGCACTGATTGGAAATCGGTAGATTTATTTTTCCCCACCACTCTGACAAAAAACTTGTTATGCACATGAAACTAGTACTCGCTTCTTCCACCCTACTGTATTTCACATACAGAATATTTCTGGAATCACAAAAACAAAGACCAGATTTTATATGCTTTACTCACAGGTAATCTCTAAATGAGTCAAGCAACTTCCGACCTTTATTTGGATAAGCTAAAATCAGAACACCTTAAAAACAATGCAAGCTTCTAAAACTTCCATAAATAACCACTGCGAAGGCTATTTCATTACTTGTATTCCTGGTTATTCATAATAAACTAAAACTTCCAAGGTATCTTAGGACAGTCAGAAATCCAGTGGATGCAAAACAACTGCTTTAAGAAAATTAGGGTATGAGTGTGGTAGGGAAATTTTAAGCAATACAGATTTTATACTGTCTGTGAATTATAACTTTATTCTGTTCTTTTTCACCTTTAAGCATCTGTGCAACTGGAGTCATCTGGGACATACCAAAGGAGTGGTTTGTTTTTCCATCTTGCAGTCAAAGAAAGCAAAAAGAAATGCTGAAGACTTTCTCCAGAAAAGAAGTTCTTACGATGTTTACAGCCTAATATTTTAGATATGAGATTAAGACAAGCTTCCACCACTTACATCTGCAACAAATCTATAAAACTTCTGAATGTATCCCGTAATTATACATGGCAGATAACTGGTATCTAAACTTAATCAGTCTTGATAAGAATAATGGTACAACTGGCTAGGATTACACAATCACAGAGAGGAACGAGCGTCTTTCAAGTAGGCTACCACCAGTCCCTGTGTCTCTGATCCCAGCATAAGCGTGGTCAGTCAGGCTCACCGCTACAATAGAAGCAGTTGGGCAGAGAGTGAATGAGGAGCAGGTAAAGATGAATGGGTTGATTCTTGGCTTCCAGCCATACAATTCATTAAACTATTGTCTGAAGCAATGAAGGAATGGTAACTCATAGCTAAAATAAACCAGTGTTACACTGTTACATGATCATTCTCTTGCCAAAAGCATAGAAGAAGAAAGAAAAACTTCAGCTTAGCGCTGTGCCTCCACCTTTCAGTGCTAGCTGTGGCTACTCCTCAAGCCCAGCTTACAACGTGTCCCCTGCTTACAGCTGTGCTTGAACATATAATGATGCAAACTAAGATGATGCTAGGTCTAGAATTACAAAAAACACAATCCACGTTTTCTCAAAGGCTGTCCAGCAAGAGCTCCTAACCTAGAAACCTAAAATTACATTGGCTAACATCATACTTAGCTTAAAAGCTCAGCCTTCCTAAAGTGAAGTCAGATGCACACCTGTGATTATCAGCACAAGCCCAATGGGGGCTACACTATAAAACGATCCCAGTGCTGGCTACGACATGAAACTGCCCGTAGTTCCTTATTCTGGTAATATCAGCACACAATTTGTTGGACAGATTCTGTAATCCACAGATGAAGGTAGTTGTAGGTTTTGAGTTTATCCAGCATTAACGGCCCCTAATAGCCTAGTTCAGCACAGACATAACAAATGGAAATGGCTTTAAATTATCCTTCCCTTGAGACATAATTTCATAAGAGAACAAACTCTATATGCACAAAAAGAGATTTCCAATGTAAACATGTGGTGGAAGCTAAAAGCTGCAGTCAGATTTAGGGCAAAGCAAGGGATACAATTTCAAAGGCACCGATTTCTTTTCAGTTCACAATATATATATTCTTTTCTGCTGACTTTTCTGCCCTTTATGCTCAGAAGACCATGTATATTAAAGAAGTCACTTTTAAACTTTTTTGAGACCTTAATGGGCTTTGTCTCATTTTTCCCCTCACGCAACAACTCTGGCTGGGATGCAGAATCTACAATCGTTATGATGGGTTAATTGTAAGAAGCACCACAGTCATTACCAGCATCTGACTGTCAGCATTTTAAAATATCCTTTATGTTTTCAGAAGATGGACTCTAGAATTCTGAATAACTTGTTAGCTAATGTGAAATTCTTAAACTCCGAGGAAAAAAGAAAAAGAAAACGTATATTAACTCCAGCATGGAGGATTCTTGTTTTCTTCTTTCTCGGGAGTAATGTAATACCTGGCCTGATTTTGTATTTGATGAGATGTCAAGCAGAGTCAGACAGAAAAGTGTTTTACAAAGAGAAATCCAATGCCAGTGCTAGCAAAACCTCTATTTATGAACGATAAGATTTTTACCCTCTGACTTTAGTACTCTGACAAATATACCTATGAAGACATTACATCGCAACCATTCTTATTTGAAGGTTTGACCTCATCACCTCTCGTAAAAACACAATACCAGATCTAAGTTCAACAGAAAACTTCCAGCCATTTTGCACAACACGATATTGACTTATTTCAAAACTGAAGTTTACATCCCTAAAGGTTAATTGCTTTTGTTGGTTTGTCTTTTCAGCAGACACACTGCTTTTAAACATTGCTAACATTCAATGCTGAATCAGTGCCCTAAAAGGACAGACAGATTATCTATTTGAAGATGTTACGGTGTTTTTTGTGATTGGACACATCGAGTCTGTTATACCAGTAGAGAACGAAAAAGTTCTCCATCATCTGAGGTCTATGGTTTCAGACCATTGTGTTTAAATAGAAACAATCTGTATCTAAATACTCTCTGTAATGAACAAATTTAAGGATCCAAAATTAAACAAAAAGCAGGCAGAAAAAAATGGCAAATCCGGAAAGGATAGAGGGATGCTAATACAAGCTAACATTTATATGTAAATTTTACACACTGTCAAGTGGCAGAAGGGCTATCATTACCAACATCTATAATCCAACAAAGCAAAACAATAGCCTGCATGTACAAAGGATTAATTCTGTTATAGTGTTAAATGTTTGTACGTGATGCAGCTTTATTTCTCCTACTGTAAAAGTTATGTGCTGACGTTACACTAGCTTTGTTACGAGTCCTGATACTATATTGGCTAGTAAAAACAGACCTAATCACATTAGAAAGTTCCTTTAGGAGGGTTATTTTGATTGCTCTATCCTCTAATATTACTTATCTTTCAAAGGTTCCTCCCCAAGGCCTCACACACTAAGGGAAATCATACACTGCTTTCATATTCTTTAGGATATATAAGTCACTCCTTCAGCAACATTTACCACATATAATTTACCACCAACCCCAACCCTGTTCTGTTACTGTGTTGTGTTTTAGAAGGTTGCTGTTTCTGACATCTAATCCATAAAAAGAAATTTCGAAGTCATCGTGCCTTTTGAGAGACCATAACACAGAGCTCATTGGCCTAGGAAGTTTTTTTACTATCTCATTAAAAAGCTTTATGTTTTACTACTAGGACTACAAATATCACAAGAGGCAAGGGGAGAACTGGCTGACGTGTTCAGCTAAAGAACAATTGATAATGCCTGAAATGTCTGTGTTGCCAACACTTACATATGCAAAACTTTGTACCCATATTCTCTCAGAACTATGGCTAGTGTCTCCATCTTCAAATTCTACCCTGGGCAAATGCACCTAAAGCTACTGGTACCCAGCTTTTGGCTTTAAAGACCAGTTTGTTTGGGGTTTGGGGGTTTTTTTTTGAATCAGTTATTTAATGAATGGTTGACCAAAGACTAGTCTGCAATATCCCAAAGTAAAGTATTTCACTATTAGATGAAAAAAGATCTGATAATCGCAACAACTGCAAAGAAAAACATAAAAGGAATGACCATTCATCCGAGCTGCCCCAACAGATCAATTGTAAAAGACTTCTGAGTATGTGGTGATCAATAAATCCACCTACATGTATACACATATGCACAGGCACACAGATTTCTCTCTTTTCTGTTATATACTGAATCATCTTTGTGTTTATTTAGGAGAGATAGGTGGAATGTGAAAGTTACAGCTGTTTCAGACATTCATCTCCCAGAGAATATGTCTTCTGAAAGAAAACCGTGCATTAGAATTTGATACTTCTGTCTTTTGAAGAAACTTAACTTAAGCAAGTATGGAAATGGGATTTAAAATGTTCTTAGATCAGCCGCAGCAGCTAAGTAAAAGGGCTTTACAAATGTAAGCTGAGAGTTTGCTTTAATTTTACTAAATAACTTTCTTGATTTTTTTTTTTTTCATTCTTCAACAGCCTAGGACACAAAAAAATTAGTATTTGAAGAAACGACCTACACTAAGCATGTTCTCTGGCAGTATATACACACAGCATTCTGCATGGTGAATATATACGCACAGCATTTTGTGTGGTGCACAGCTTTGTCCTCTGCAACTTCACCCTCTTGACTTCCTGAAAAGATCCCTCAGGACAAGGATGATGATGTGTTTCTATATGGAATTGTTCACAGCACGATCAGGTATAACCAATGATGAAATAATAATAGAAGCGGACAGCACTTGCACTGAACGCAGCCTGTAGCACGGTCAAGCTAGCAACTGAACATTTGAAATTATTCTCCCAGACACGGAGGAGACCATTGCATGCATTGGGAAATAAATCCACGTTCTGCAATTTCAGTAATAAAAGACTGTGAAGATGAGCAGGGAGAGCAGCAACCAAAGAGAACAGAAAGATCCATTATCCTTTAAGTTGGAACTCAGTCAAAAGGAAGTTAAAATCACCACTTCACCATGAGATACTCAGGAGAGACAGTTATTTCTGGAGGAACTGAAGTTACACAAGAGAGTTTTGACAGATAACAGGAAACCAAGTCCAAAAATGAGATGCTAATTCACAGTAAGATGCAAGTGACAGCCACTGTTTGCTGACTCTCCCGCCTTCTTGCCAGATGTAGCAAGAGCATGCCATTTGCAAGACAGATAACTTCTTCCTTCTGAAGGCATTAAAATCACAGACAAAGGTCGCTTTTAATCTGAATCCCATTTCCAAACATAGCAGGGCTTGGGCATGTTGGGAAAGAAGAACCCAGTCCTCTTGAGTGGACAGAGGAGGATCCCTTCATCTCTTCTCAATTGTGGTCCTTCACTTCCTCCTGCTGAATAAGCTTGATCTGTCTTTTATTATGAGGTACTTACTGGAAAAAAAAACCTGCAATACAATAATGCTTGATGAATAAGAAACTTGCGTCCCCAAAATAGACACCTTCATTCACAGAACATTTTAAAAACATTCACAGAACAACAAAAAAAAAAGAACATCATAGCTGGCATTTAATTTTGATTCAGAAACAAACAAAGATACAAACCTCAAGCAGAAAGCTGTTCTTACACAAGTCAGAATGTATAAACACTTGTGCAGAGGCCATAAGGACTGCGCTGTGCTTTCTCAGAGTGAACTGGGTGAAGCAACTTCAAAAATTTCCTCTCTCTTTTAGTACCTTCCCTTAGGCTTCATCTCATTAATCCAAAACACATGAAATTTGGTCACCCGAAGGACAGACAAATCCGGAGGGTCTCTCCTGTGGTTTATGCTTGCCATCTTTTGATCTAATGATTTCAGTGCTTCATTTGAAAAGGTTCCACTTCTGTCGATAGTATTACGAAGTCTTTTTACAAGCCACGGATCACCAAGTGAGATCCTGAGTACTTCTTCAGCTGGCAAGCAGGACTCAAGGTTCATTTCTGTTGCCTTTAATGGTAGTTCCATGGTAAAAACATTCCTTGTCCTAACATGACATGATATAATATGGGAGAATACACAGATTTCTATTATACACCTCCAAATTCTGTCAAGTGTCTTCATCCAGAAACCAACCTAACGTTCTGCTTTCAAATAACCATAGCACACTCCTAAATGGAGATTTCAAGGAATATGCTGATTTGTGAGTTGTATCACATGTTCGTTATGTTCCTGTTTACGTGTAAACCAGAGTGTACCTATTCTGAAAGATGTTTGTGCATTTGGGCCATGTTCTCTGACTAGAGGGTCTTCATCTAGTCCTAAAGCTCTTAACCTTAATAAGCTGGGAACCTACTGTCTTTTGAGCACATACTGCTGCAACTGCTGTCACTTCTTTATGAGTCAGTGTAACTACAGCGTAGTTACTCCGTAGCCCATTGAGACAGCTTGGCCTACACAAGCATTTCCATGAACTACAGTTCCTTTCTCAACAACATGTCTTCATTCTATCCTCTGTCCATGAGAAACTGGATGCTACTTTACTATGTTAAAGACGAATCCCTCTTTTCCCCCAGAGATCACCTCCCAGGCTGCAGCCCAGTCCTGCTGGTTCTAAGCTGCCAGTCAACTGTACTAGGGCATCGGGGACTCACACATTGGTAAATATTTTAAGAGCCATGGTTACAGAAGCAGTTTTCATCAACACTGCTCTTATTGTAAAGGTATTTACAGCGGCCACCATTTCCGCAAAGGAGAAAAATCTGAAGCCTTCTATAGGGAAACCCAGACTACCCCATTATTTGTCCTCCTCCTCCTCCTGTAACTGATCAGGCTCTTGAGACTGATGAGAGATGCTAAGCCATGCTCATTATTGACATAATATTTACTGACGTATTATAATGTATGTAACAGCATCCTGCTTGTGATGCTGACAAATATGCCCTGCAGGACCTCTTTGGCCAACCAGTAGTATAAACTTCCTGGTTTCACTCCTCTACCCGACTAGGTCCCTCTGTTCACTGAATGCACTGTTCTATTGTCATGTTCTTCAAAAACCCTGAACTTATGAAGGGCATGCAGCAGTCCGGAATGTCACCCCTGTGTGCCATTCAGAGACCTCCACATTCTCAAACTCCCAGGGTTGAAAATAGAACCACAATTGCATGAGGCTTAAGAGGCTTTGCTCAGGTATCTCAGCACTTCCCAAGCATTATTTAATTTAAATCTGTTATAATAATATAGCTTCTTCTCTTCCCCACCTTCCCTCCTCACCAGGCTATAGCAAGGCAGTCACATATAGCCAATTTACAGTGGCAGTGTTTAAAGATTTTGGAGACAGTGCCATCCTACTTTCACTGTTTCAAAGGTTTATTCCAACTCAGCTGCTCAATGCCAAGCCTCTGCTTAAAAGATAACTGAACTTGGCCCTCAAAAAAAAGTGACTTTTTATAACCCATTGATAGTCACATAAACAGAAAGGAATAAAATCCCACTTTATGTAAGTGCCTAATCTAATCAGGACCTTGCTCTGTACTGGATCAGTACTCTTCACACCAATGATCTAAGTTCGCCAAACTATACAGAACCAGAGAGCAATGGTTAACACATTTACCGATTGCTGTGGAAGTCATGGATGGCCTCAGTACAATTCAGAAATCCCACTCGGTTGAAGGCAGGTATGATTTTGGACATATTTTTGATGCCTATAAATTGAAAGTGAACAACTCACATAATGACACTGACAGCAATCAACAATCTGAATACTCCTGATACGGGCAGAGCAGCAGGCACACCTGACCCCACATCTTTCAAATCTGACCTGTAGTCTTCATCTGAGCCCTCTGCATCCAGCACACTGGCAAACATGCAGAGCTTCCCGAGCCATCCAGCATCTCAGTGAATGATTGCTTTTTTTTGGTAAATATTACTGGCCACAGCTCAAAGGAGCTTTTCTACGCTTTTGATCTCCACTACAAACGCAAAGGACTGAACAGCATGTGGCCAGGAAAAGCTGCATCCAGTGAGAGGCTATGAAAACTTCTGCCTGTAGAGTCAGTAAAAAAGGATGGTAAGCTCTTCCACAACAAAGTACAAAACTATTTCTACAAGAATTCTGCTTTATATGTTTGGACACTGTAATTTGCATCCATCCACCCCTGTTCTCAAAATCCCAGAAGTTTTGTGAGGGCATGTTTCAAAAGAAAGCATAGATACGTGAGGCTGGTTTGTGCACCTCACCAAGCTTACACATCACTGCATGCAGAAACTAACAGTATACACACGCTATGAGTGAGCATTACTAAGTTATTCCTTAGGCATAATGCCTAGAAAAATGAATGAAGAGTTTTCTGAGAAAACTTCTAGAAAAACTCATATAAGTATTGTTAGTGAAGTGCAGAGTTATAAGCATGCACTTTCTCTCATGCCTTAGGATGACCTCAGATCTTAATTTCTTTCACAGATGCATTTCTTTGCCAGGTTCTGACAAGGCTGTTCAGAAACCCAATGATCACAATGCAAAAACAGTGTTGTGCCTTCATCTATAAAACATACCAAACAGACTGCGTTTAGCTGGCCTTTCGTTTTCCAATCTCATTTTCCCTTACAGTAAAGTCATGGCAGTACACCCAGTCAGAACAGTTCCCTGGTCTGCTCCTCAAGAAGCTGGGTTAAAGACTGTTTCTATACAGATGTTTCATGTGCTCTTAAATATATCAATAACTAGCGTACCAGCCTCACAGATGAGCTGCCCCAAAACTGTCACCCATACTGCTAGTAAGCTGTATCTCCTAAGGCTGAAGTTTACCTCTTCTTCTTCCAGTCACTGCACTCTTACACGTTTGCCCACACAACTGAGAAGACTGAACTTCCAAACAGCAATTCCAAGCATAAGTCCCTGTGCAATCTCACAGTCTCACCAAACTCCTGAAGCCTTACATGGAAAAGCCTTTCTACAACACGGACTGGTTTTTGTGGGCCTCTTCTGAACTGTCCCCCAGTATTTCCATATCCTCCCCAAATTCTGAGAATCAGAATTGGACACAAATTCCAGCAGAAGTTTACCAGTCCTGGGTACAGTAATAAACAGCATTCCTTCTTTCTACTTGGCAATCCTGCTAAGGCATATCAGGATCCCATCGAGAGGCTCTTTGCCAGAGCTGATTAGCAAGACAGCTTCTGCTGAGGAAGTTTCAACTGCTTTCCCACCCCAGCATAATCTCTGGATCACTGTTTAAGTCTGTTTCTTATGCTGTATGCACAAACTCGCATTCTTTCCTCTCATTTACATTGCCTTTATTTGGCTGTAGTAGAACTACACAGAAGTACGGCTAATCTTTAAAAAGGAGCTAAAAACCAGACAAGGAGATAAATGGAATAACCCATTAAGTCATGAAGATGTCCCATAAAAGTTGTGTGCAAGTATGCTATTGAGTCAATAAGGGGAAAGCCTTCAGTCCCACTGTCCATCTTGGGAATTGCCTGGGAAACCATCACATCGATGGAAGACATCTGGCACCATTCCACAGCATTAAATTCACACATGAAAGAAAATTAATCTTCAAAAAAGTTACTAGTTGCTGCTGGTATTTAGAAGTAAAGCGTTCCTTCATCCTAGCATCCCAGCATTCTGGTATGCACTAATACTTTAACTAATTCAGGCATTTTGGGGAATATACACACCCATTTTATTAATTGTTTTTAGTCACAAGCACTTACAGTCATCTTCAGTACAGACTGGAACTTTCGTTTTAGGGAAACAGATTGTATCTTGGAAATGAAAACACAGTCAGGAGGAGTGTAACACATGGACTTACCCTGTCCACATATGGTCCATCAGATATTTATCTGTAAAGGCCAAAGGACAAATATACTTTAAAAACTACGTTACATTATCTTTTATTTGTTTCCTTTTGCAACGCTGGTTGCACAAGCATGAAAGTCTAAACAGCATGAGTCTCCCTTATCAGTGACCCGTCTGCTCCAAGATTTATTCAGAGGGCAGAAGCGAGTTCCCCGGCATCATCAGTGGCTGACTGCACAGACACGGGATTACCCTATCAGTCAGGCTGCTGGGAGAACAGTCTGGACAGACAGCAAAAGCCTTTGCTTACATACACATTCTTTCTTAACTAACAAGGAAATATCTCAAACTAACATAAGTAACAAAATAGCTTGGCATAAACACATCCAGGCGCATATACATACACGTATCATACGCAGGGCCTTAAGTCCACAGGGAACCTGCAGGTGGGAACTGCTAGTAAGAGATGGTCAGAACACCAGGCCTATCTGCCAGCTTTTGGCTGCAAATTCTTCACGCATTTTCTGCCCAAGCTCATTAAAGCTCAAAAAACTGAAGTCTATCGATTGTAGTTACCGGGAGTCTCTGACTCAGTCTTTGGCCATGCAGTAAGATAGAGTTTTCACTGCTGGGTCACCAGTTTGGCCCGAGTCAAGAAACTGACTGGCTCCAGGAGAAATTACGTTTCACCTTTAGGTCACTGGTTTGGATCCAGTACAGGTCAGTAGCAGCTGAATGTCGTCAGCATCAGACACTTGTTTACAGTTTGATACAAAATTAATTTGCCAACTTACCAGTTTCACTACATACTGCAGTATCTACATCATCGATGACCTTCACAACAGCTTTAGAAATTGAGCAAAGGACTAAATGAGAGCCGGAGCTCCCATGCTGATTGATTGGATGTGGAGTCTCCAGATCAAAGCTGAAATACAATGATAAGCCAGTAGAACAGCTGTGCCACTACCACTTGTGTTCAACGGTCCAAGGACAAGAGGAAAGAGACTATGGTTTGCAGAGCTTTCAGCTTGGTGCCTTACAGGAACACTAAAATCTATTAAAAAGAACAGTCTGTTTTTAGCAAATATTTTCCTAACTACAGATGCAAGTAGAAGGCACAGTTGTTTGTCTCAGTACCCTGAAAGCACCAAAATTCTTTTCATCTAACCTATATGAGGTGTTAGGAAAACATTAATGTTGACCATGAGGTGGGATTTAAAACACTCTTTAAACACACCTTAGTTACATCTGGTTAGTTACAGTAAGTTCATCACTGACGTTACACCCAGCTACTTTTTCAAGGAATGTCAACATCTGAGGGCTACGACTTACTGGTAGTTTAATGTTATCCTGGGATTAATATGAGCGGAGAGAAGTGGGCTGTGAGTTACGAGGGGATGTGTACTGCAAGAGATTTGGCAGGCCAGGGTTCTCATTAGGCCAAAATTCGGGTTGTCCTAGGTCTGTGTGTATGCTATTAATCACTAGCTGAGGCATACCAACAAAAGTAGTTTTTCCATTAAAAATTCATTGCTCATTTCAAGAGGAGCAGAATTATCCTATCTGCAAAGTTCAAATTTTGGGAAAAAGCAGAGTTTCTTCAAGTTCTGTTCAAAACAATCTCAAATCAGCCAGAGGGTTCCAGAAAAGAAAATGTTTTTGTCTTCCTGCCTTCAGGCAGGACTGTTCCATCTCAAAATTTATTAAGTATTTACTAACCTGAGCTGGCAAAAAAGATAATCTTCAAACCATCAGCACATTTAACAGCAACAAAGTAAGTCGATTTATAATTAAGTAATTAGCTACAAAGAGAATAAGATCCCTGTCTTTTGAAAGAGCCCTCAGTTAACAGACTAAGTACATATTAGAGATTCATCAAAATGTGTAACCTTGTCTATAGATTAATAAATAGGTGTAACAAACATGGCAAAACAAAGAAGAGTATATATAGAAAATGATAGTAAGAAAGAAAAAGTTCAAAACAGACAAAAAAGTAGCATCATAGGCTCACAGGATATTTCAAGCTGGAAGAGACTTGAGAAGGTCTCAAGTCCTACCTCCTGCCCAAAGCTGGGACAGCTATGTCAGGCCAGGTGACTCAGCCAGGTTTTGAAAACTGCCGATGCTACGGACAGCACAACTGCTCCAGGCAACCTGTAGTGTTCAGGGTATAGATGAAAAGAAAGAAACAGGCAGACAGAAAAATGCAAAAGGATAAAAGAACCTGGAAATTATGTTAATAACTGTCATAGAAAGAAAAAGAAAGGATAAGGGAAGAAAGTAAAGTTCTTTTAAAAAGAAGGAAAAAAGTACAGGAAATAATTTTTAGTACTTCAATTTACCCAAGAGCCTAATGTGAAGAGTCTGATCCTCAAAGGCTTGATTTTGTGAAGTAAAAAGACAACCCAAAACTGAAACAAAACAGAAAATCTTTACGGCCTTTAAGCCACATCGACTCCAGAACCTGAGGTAATCAAAATCACCAGCTACTTTCAACAGATAGGCTGCAGCCAAGCTTGTTGAGCAGTGTTTGACACATTTCTGCTAAAATTTTGAGGACAAACAACGAATGACACTGTTGTATACTGAACTCTGTAGTTCCTTCAGATAAGAAGCTGACTGAGAGCCCCCCAACTAAACACATCTACCATATGGCTATTGCAAGGGTTTGGGAAATGGCAGGAAAGCACGGCAGGGGAATTTTTGGTGGCTGGTTAAATTAGGAGATTTGGATAAACATTTTAAGTTTCATTTGCTGGCCTATTTGTTCTGTTACAACCATTCCAATCACAGAACCTGCAAGCACAGGCCATCTCTACTGTTGTCGGAGACAGGGCAGAGGAAGGATATTGTATTAATGTCCACTCTGTTGCCACTACATTGCCAAACACAAAAGACAAAAGAAGATAAAAATGGATGAAAAAAAAATCATTATTTGGTTTATTAGTTGATAGTAACAGGATGCTCAGGATTATAAAAGCTTAGACAGCGAAGGCATAAGTCCCTGGCCTGAAGAATTTATACTGACCACCACCAGTCAGGGCACCACATGATTCTACAAGACTAAGGGGTAAAAAAGATTTCATTCCATTCAGGCCTTCCTACCATTTTTTTACTGACATGGGTTGGTATCGCTAGGCCTTAATTTAATGTTTGAAAAGCCTGTGTGTCAACAAGAGCATGATTGCCTCAATAATTCAACCAATATGGAATTGTGGCCCTCGAGATGGACAGAAGACTGGAAAGGCAGCAGAAGCAGGCAAGGAGACAAATAAGAGGCTTTCTTCTGAGGTTAACTATGAGGGAGTATGCCATGTAATACTTGGATCATGCCTGTGCTCGCTCCACAACAGGCAGCACACAGAAGTAACATTAAAATCTATGCCTGTCTTCTTCTTAAGTTTAAGACAACACCACCAAAGTTAGTAAGTTCATTTTAGCATTCAAAGTAAGTAATCAGGTGACGACAGGAAGCCACATCTGAGCATCTGAGCTAAGAAAACCCCACAGAGCTTCAAGTGCCCGTGACGCAGTCTTTTCCAATCGAGTGTAAATAGGACATGTCACCTCAACCAACACCCTGGACCACAATGTTTTGAAGGTACCAAAGGAGGAAACCACACTGCAAAGAGGAAGCGACAAATTCTGTTTTAAAAAGCTTGCAGGTTTAAACCAACCAGAAACAGCTATTAAACTCTGAAGCAATAACACATCATTAGCAATTAAACTGCTGAAACTGCAGCAAGCTCTCAAACATTTTCAATGGCACCATTGAGTGTAGGGATTGCTCACCCCTACGTGCAAGGTGACCACTGCCAGGCAATTGTTTATCGGAGTGATTAGAATATGGCATGCCACTACCACAGGTACCTGTGCAAAATGCAAGACAAACACCACATAATTTCATATGGAACTAAGAAGGAGGGCCAACAGGTAAACAGTTTTATTTTTGTTTTATTCTTCACTGCTTTAGCAAAAGCAAGACGTTGCAAAACAACATTTTTTGGGTAGGAGGGTGCAAGAATGGTGAGAGAGAAAGAGAAAAAAGAAACGCACAGACAATAACCCAGATGTTATTTTGTGTAGCATGTCTCTAGTTCTGATCAAGAACCTCAGCCTCGTCTCCTCTCTTGTCTTCAAGATTTTTATTTTATCAGCACAAACACATCTCCACAGAATATGTCACTTCTGATAAAACACTTATTTTTTCATTGAAACCACAGTTGTCACAAAAATTTTCAGCGCAATCAAAATAAGAAATACTTTATTACATTGAAGTCCACCAAAAATCCACTGTATCACAGACACAGCAAGTTGTATTTATTTATTTATTTGAAATGCGTATGATTCAAAACTGCACTACACCAAACTACAGGTGAATTTCTACCACCTTAAATACTGGTGCAAGAGAACAACAACCAAATCCCGGGCTGAAACTATAATAAGATCAAAACTACCCTAAATTGCATGGGTTGAGCTACCCTATTACGTGCCATTTGACTTGCTCACAATTACTATTCAGCCTGCTGGACACAAATACCATATTATAACAAGAGAGGAAAGCAAGGTATCCCTACCTAAGGGAAACCCACAGCTCGTTAAAATAAGTTTTCCAAGTCCTTTACACAGTCAGAATGCCATGAAGGTGATACAGCCTCCTCTCACCCATAGGATTTTCCCACCCAGACAAAAGACATTTAATTTTAACAGAAGGCAGGTTCATCTCCGGATATATCTACACCGTGCATGGTAAATACTGGAAAGATTACCCTGTGCTGACCTCTCTGCCTCTGTGACTCATCTGCTGCTGGAACCCTCTGGATCCCAACAGCTCATTTCACGCTAGCTCACATGACCGTCACAGCAGTGACTAAGAAGCAGATGCACCCTCAGGAAAAGAAGAACTGGGCAGCTGTTGACCATAAGACAAGACAATGAACTCTAGGGACATAAAGCACTTGACATGTTGATCCCACGCTGTTCAGAGTTACCTCTTGCTAACCTGGAGGAAAAATAACGTGATCAGTCTCTGCTAGTTTGCGTTATTCTGGTTGAACAGTCAACAGAACAAACTAGAGGTTCCAAGGATCATGAGGTTTTTGGCATTAACCTGAATCCACCATGGACTTCTCCTCTTGAGATTCAGATTCGGTCACTAACAGGAACTATATCAGCTTGAAGGCACTGAAGTTTATCCTAAATTTCATTTCTACTGAACACTAACAGGAAAAGGTTTACTACCTTCTAAAGCTTAAAAAAAATTGCAGGTCCATCTTCTTAGTCACTTGTCTTTCAGTGGGTAGCAGTTTTCAGTGGGCAGCAATTTAGCAACATTAACTCCCAAATATGACAGCCACTGTTTCAACTCTTAAAACAGAACATCAACATTATCAGTTTTAAGTTAACAACAGAGGGAACAGCAAGGAAAAATGGAGTTGGATGGGATCATTCAGTAGCAGATGTTGAGGATGACTGGACCAGCCATCGGCTTAGATCCTTCTGCCTCCATGACAGTTTTAAGCACAACTGGCTAGCATGGGGGGGAACTTCTGGTTTCATTTCCTACAAAAGTTCTCTAGTTGGTGCACATCAAAACCACTCCACATAATGAGCAAACATGCAGCAAGCGAAGACCATTGAGGACTTGCTTCAAAATCACGCTACTGATCTCAATGAAAACACCGCTGAGACGCAGGCTAAGAGTTATTTGAGGCACAGAATGAATCTTACTGGACGGATCTGGTACAATATGGGAATTTATGTACCTCTACTCACAACGTATATGGAAAAACAGCAGTCAACTCCTATACAGTATATATTCCCAGAGTGTCCTAGAGCCAAAAGCTTCAACCACTTAAAATACAATTCTGGATTCAGATTGGTTATCAGTAATTTTAATTAAGAACCATCCTGCATGATTTACAGTTCTTCCTTAGACCCAGATGACAAAATCCAGCCCACTGGTTCTCTAAGCAACACCACTAAACAATGAAATTCTATAAGAAGTTGAAAGCTTACCATATTAAAAAAGGAATTAAAATTAAAAGATAAGCAAGGGAAGCAAAAAAACTGGATGAAATCAGATATTTTAAGAACTCAAGAATTTATTTATTTTGTGCATAAGACATCAAGATATTTTTTTCCCCTTCCTTCAAAGCTACAGGGGCATAGCTGTTGAAGCCTGAAATTGTAGTTCCATAGCCTTTTGCTTTTAAATTAAACAAATGATCTCAGTTTTTGGAGCAGTTTTTGACTCCAGGGAAACTATGCCATTAAGAGAGTGCCAGAAACATATTTAATTGATGCGTGTCCCAAGAACAGCTCAAAAGAGTGCAGACATACCACATATAGATTTCAAGGAAATTACTGAAAAGCCACAGAGCTTCGACCGAATGTGATATGTGAAACATGGCATATGAAAGATGCAGTATCAAAAGGGTAAATTCAGTTCGGGAGATATTAATCTGATTACCTAAGAGGTACTATGAATCGGATACGCTCCTTTGTGCACCATATCCAACCTGGACAGATGGAGGAGACTTTATGCTCCATTTTCTGACATGTAATTAGTGCTTAAGGGATGATCAAGTTACAGATAAAAAATTTCGAACAATTTTTTCATTTGGGAGTGGCGTGTATGGTAACCAGCCTATAACATAAGATTTTCTGACTTTACTTCCTTGCTTGGCTTACACACTCCACAACCTGACTTTGCTGTTCTCATTTTCAGTTGAATGCTTTCTACACACCTGCCTGACAGAAAACCAGTCCAGCAACATCTCTAAACAAAGGACTCCATATAGAGCTTTGAAACAAGACTTGCACAGACTGAATTCAGGCTAATTTTATGCAATACAGTTTTTTATCCAAATGATAAGCCATTGTCATATTTTTCTACACCGTCTCCTCCTCTCTCCTTCCTGCCGTCATTGACAATTTCCAGGATCTATTCACAAAAAAATAAGTAAAAAAAAATTTGATCTGTTGCAGGCTCCTCCCCTTGTCAGATTCATGCAGTGATGGCACAGTCAAACTTCCATGACTGTAAGTTATGAAGTCAATGGCCTTGGACTATCAAGTCAGTTAGCTATTAAAATGTTACTATTTTACATTATGGTAATGAACACTTTCAAAAAACAAATTTGAAATCTATTTTTGTTGTTGTTTATAAGCTCCATTTAAGATTGCAGCAGAACAAAGCTTAAAAATCAGATCTCTAATTAGGCATTTTATATTAAAAAGGCCGTCTGTATGGCTTATCAAAGAGCCTAGGCTTTGCAGATCACAGCAGCAATCACGAGACCATTTTCTGTTTATTTCTCCATCAGCATTCCACATCTGTAAGACTGTGCTCATATCTATAAGAATAATGCAATTAGTTTTACAAAATATAGGGGAGGACTTAGCCCACCTCCACTAGCACTGCCCGATACAGTTTTTTAATTACTTTGAGTATAACTTTTAATTATTTCAGCAGAGAGAGAGCCAGTTATCAATCCCTGCCTTGAGGCAAGGAGTATTCAGGGAGAAGCATTTTGGAAAGGGTGGCTTGGGAGAAGCAGCAAGAGGGAGAGGTGGTGGGGCAGAAGTTGCAGCTGGTACCCATCCAGCAGCCATGGCCAAACCAGCTGTGCCGCGAGGGAGCCGGGGCTCGCTGCCAGCCAACTGACGGGGAAGTAAGATGAAGAGGCGAGTCCATGCAGAAAGGCTGCAGCAGCGTGGGAGGACTATGACCTTTTGATCTCCGAGATGTTCCTGATGTACCAAAGTGACATGTCAGCTCTAATAGGCTGCACTCTCCAACTGGTGGCAGGGGCCTACAAATTACTGTGAGATCTGAAGGCATTTGTTGTGATGATCCTGGCCTGGATGGGGCATATCAGCCCTTCCCCAGCAGGACTATCTGACAGTCTATCCCAACGATTCCCAAACCAGGGGTCGTAACCTCCAGCAGGGTCACAGCCCCACAGAGCGGGGTCGCAAGCCCGACAGAGATGCGATTGTTTATGTTAGTATTTAGGGTCGCAAGCTCGGCTGGGGTGAGCTCACCACCAGAAACAGAGGCACAAACAGAAACCATTTGGGAACAGCTGGTCTAACAGATTTCACGCTCAGAAACAACTTCTTGACATTCAGCTAAAATGCGCCCAAACTACTCCCTTCCATATCCATGTGCCAGCCTGAAACAATAGCTCCCCTGCCAGGTATCAAACTGGCTCAAATTGCTCCCGAAGAATCGTGGCTGCTTACAGAGCAGTAGCGTCTGCTTTGGGCTTTGCTTTTTCCTGACAAATTTTCCATTGTTAACAGTGGAGCTATTCATACTTGAGCCGCTGCCTTTTCTACCCGTCCTTAGAAGAGAGATGTACCTACTTAAGTTTAGGCAGGAATCTTCTGTAGGTTCCAGCTTGCCTGGGAGACTGGAGCAATGGCAGGACATTTTAGGAGAGCAGAAATTAGTATAAACAAAGCCTTCCTCTAGTTAAGCTCCAGGCATTTCCTCTTTCTACCATTTCTTCACCCGTCTTTCTGTACAGCACAGTGACCACTTAGGTTGCTCTTCTCTGAATGCTTCTTTATTTTTATTTTTTAGTATAACTGATACTATGAGAAGACAAGCAGAATCCAGATTGGATGAATTTTGCCCATGTGGAGCATGCAAAATCTGCTTATACTCAAGCTGCCTATTTTCATTAAATTAAGAGATAACACACCGACCACATACTGTCTTTTTATTATCATGTTATGTTTGGGTTTAATGTAACATTTTAGTAGCAGACCATCACTGGGAAGAAGTTCATTCACATGCCAGAGCACCCAGCTTCAATCTCCAAAAAAGGCTAATAGGTTATAAAACTTCCATCATTTAAGACAATAAATCATTATTAAAATAATAAAGCAGGAAATACACACAAATTAAGCAGAAACACCAATGTGCTCTTTTTTACGATTAAGGGGAACCATCAATCATAGAGGCTGCCTGAGATTAACAAGGAGCCACTTTTTCAAACATCCTGCAGTAAACCCAGAGGAAACCCAGCTGGGACTGGAACTAGCACATAGGCATCAGACTCTGAAATCATCCTCTGCTCCCTCATCCTCACCGTCCCTTTTGGGGTCCTAGGGTCACTCCTAACTGGTTCAAGTTCTGCAGGTGAGCCGTATGCTTCATGTAATGCCACAAGCCGAACATAATTCCCACAGTGATGCCTTCCCATGTATAGAAATCCTCCTGATCCCTCCCAGTCCCACCAGAAGAGAGACCCACTGCTGGTACTATAAGACTCCACAAGAAATGGGACTGAATGCTACTGAATGATGAAGATTCAATTAATATTTTTTTTCCTCGGCCTCTGTTTGTACAGATTAAAGGACAACCCACAGTAAGTTAAGACAGAATTTAACTGGTCATTATGCACAGGGACAAATGGTGTTTAGCTCTTTCCTACCCTTGAATTCATTTTTCACAATGTAATTTGAAGGATAAGTTAGTTTGGAACAGTTCCACCAACACCAGTGTACAACGTGGTGCCGCAGAAGGAATTTAGAGCCAAACCATGTCCCATGTTTCTGATTTAAACAACTGATTTGCAGGACCACAGTAAAAATGCTGGTCAATCGTTTCTATTCTGTGCAGGATGGGAAGAAAGGGCAAAGGAGAAGGAATTACTACCATTAAATAACCAGGTCTCTTACTGCTACTTTTATGGTATAAACAAAAGTCTAAATTCCAGTGCATAAGAGAACATAGTTTCTATATTCACCCACACTGAACTATGAATTAAGCTTATTTTTAAACATTTTTAGGGCACAAGGAGATGACCAATTGCAATCTCATTACAGTGCTTTACGGCTATATGCCATCAACTGAAACTCGGTGACTGACCCGTGCGTGCTCTCAGCTCACTGCAGTTAAAGGAAAAGAGGAATAAACTAGTGTGGGTAGCAGGATTCATGCAAACTCATCTTACTTTGCATTGGAAAGTGCAACACATACTTGGTCGCACTTTGTCTCAGCTGAGGTAAGTTGCTTGGCAGCTGAGAGGTGGTAACTCCTAACCGCTCCACTATGACTGTAAGCACTTCTGTTATCATGCTGCTGATTATATAGACGAGTGATTTCCAGCAAATGTACCTGAAGGGTTTTTGGATTACAAATTGTTGATTAATGATTGTAAGTCATATCACGTCTTCAGAAAGAAACCACAACAAAGCAGTAAAACTTTGTATTCTATCATCGCAGCAATTAGGAAATGAGGAATGGTGATTCTCTTAAACTGATATATAGAGGCCTTTGAATGCTCCTGCTGACAGTTTTCAACCCTTTCGTAGTCTAGATCAAGTGATTATGCATGTCATTTAGCTTGAAACTTCCATAGACATGTACAGTCTCTGTAACCCCGTTTTACTGAGAGATTTATCTTTTGATTAAGAAGCCGTTAAAATTCGGCTGGATGTTATTATGTCACTACTTCCCACTTGTTGAAATATAGCATCAAAATTAGTACAGGCTGACATGACCACTGTTATCATGAAATCTAACTGCTCCATACGCCACCGCAACCCTGCATCACGCAGAAACAATCACAATATCATTTCCCCAACGGTTAATATCATTTGTTCCAGGCCCTGTAATGATGGTGCACTTCCTTCAGGCGTTCTCAACAGCCAGAAGGGCTTTTTTCCTTCCACTGAAGCATTGGGGTGCAGACTCCACTACTGCCAGCACAGAGTTACCAGAAACATGAACACAACTGCAACCACAAGAACAAAATCCTATTTTGAGAAGGCTCATTCTCCCCTCCAACGTGTACTAACGAGTTTTATCAAGCTCCCTCCTTTTTTTGGTGCCCACTGCTTACCTATCCTGAAGTGGATGAGCTACATACTATCCTGACTTCTAGCAGGTTAAGGAACATGGGCCTGTTGTGGGCCTAACAATCTTTTTCATGAAGGGTCTGAAGCTAGAGAAGTAACTCAAAGACAGAACAGACCGAAGGAACAAAAGGCTTCCCACAGCACTGTTGGCTGGCGAAGGGGATCACAGGGTCTAGGCTGGGGTAGTTTCTTGAAAGACAGCTGAGACATGAGTCCAGCAGCAAAATAAAGAATTAGAAAGAAACAACTCCAGCTGTTCCATTACAGCTCACATGAAAGGGAACCAGTGAGTTGAGTAACTCTATCAACTCCTACACTGAAGTCAGAGATACTGAGGGCTCAGACCTGAAGGCACAATCCTGTGGCTGACGGACTTGCCGAGCTTGCCTGTCCCACCATGGGAGGGTCGGTGGCCTTGGGCCTGAGTGGCGACCAAACCATCAAGTGAGAAGTGGCAATTCATATCTAAGTAAAAACAGAGACAAATCTCACTGCATTTCCCTGTATCATCACGACTGTAGAGGGCAAAAGACGTAGTTTAGCACTTCACTAACTCCATAAGCCATAAAACAAGAAAAGAACTCCATTACCTTTTCAGTGATGCGTTTTACTCTTGAGGGTTCACACCTGCACACCAGTCTCAGTTGGGAAATTCGCTTTTCAGTCTGGATAGACATGCACTAGTTGTTGGAATTCCCCTTCCAAATAATCTGGCTATACCACTAGTGTTATTTGTACTAACTGCCTTTTTTGCACGTGTAAAATTCACTAACCTTCTCAGGGTCTAAATAATGGGTCACAGTCAGAAGATCTTTCTTACACCATGCCACATGGTGCTTGAGTTTCATAAACAGGTCTAGTCATCAACATACAGATTTTTCCATAATGGTAACAAAAATAAAGGGGTATAGTAACTATTCCCAAATATTTGGGTCTCAGAAAGTCAGAGTGGATTCATATTAAAAAGATAGGATATTAATTTATGAATTGTTCAATTAAAAAAACTATTATAATTAACTAACACCACTGTTTCAATGATCCAAGACAAACGATCTCCTCTTTCAAGCAAAATTGTGTAAACCAGCCTGCAACGGGTTTACAGAGCGTTCAGTGAAAAAAACTTAAGGCCTAAAACATGCCAAAGCTGTTACTTTCTACTTTCTAACCTATTTAAATTCATATCATGCTGGAGCACTTCACAAGGACATGCATTATTCTTCATTAGCTTTAAAACTACAAGGAAGAAGTGTTTGAGAAACTTGTTTAACAGCTCCTTCATTCATAAGTTCACAGTTCCCGCAAAACAGGTATGTTTGTGTTCTCGTGGAATATTCTTTTTTATTTTTATTAAGTCACCTGCAGGTCCAACCTTAAGCATAAGTGTATACATAAATCAATAAACAAACAAACCAAAACCAACCAACAACCTCTGATCTCTGGGGCCTCCTCAGTTCTCTTGGCAATTCCTTCAGTTTTTTCTCTCCATTCAGCATCAGGACTGAAAAAAGGGATTTGAAGGGAGAGAAGCAATAAACTACAGAACTGGTCTTACTCTGGGGCAAGCCACAGCTCAACTCATTATTTTCCCCATAGGAATATTTTGAAATATTAAGAAAGAAAAAAAAGTTGCAAAATAAAAATATATCCCCATATTTAAAAAATGGTAAACTGAGGCTTGAAGAATAAAATGATTTAACCTCAATCCGACAGGAGATCAAGGGCAAAGCAAAGAAGAGAAGCCAAAGACTCCAGCTTCAAATCTTCTGCCCCTAAACTAAAGCAGGAAAATGCTGCGAGTGGGAGATATCACGGTAACTTAGTTTTCTCCAGTCTCCACAACACAAAAGCCTACTTCTGCTCAACAGCTTAAAAGAATTCAAGATCACAGCAACAAAGATGAAAAGGTCAGACTAAACTCATTGCTCACACCGTGCACTAAAAATATACAATGCTATGACAAACCGCTTGATGAACACAAATGGCAGAAGATCGAGCGCTGGCCTCCCCAGAGCTAGCACAAGTTTACAGACAATTTTAAACACAAAATAATTCTGACTTTTCCAAACAAATATTTGAAAGTGCTAGCTGAGACTGAAGAAGCCTGAGACAGCATTCCTTTTTTTTGCCTGACACTTTGTGCATGATGGGAGGGGGATGCTGTTCTTGTTCATACCAACACGCCCCTGAGCTTTTTCCAAGCAAGATGGAGTTTGGCTTTGATGTCTGCAAGAGGAAGTCAGAGCTTGCAGCTGGCAGATATATTAACAGGATACGCACTGGAGGACTAGAAGGGACCTCAAGTTGGTCATCCTGTCCTATCTCTTCGCAGCACACAAATGAAACACACAAACTACACTGTCCAGCTAGCGCTCAAAAACACAGGCTTAGAATTATTTTCTAACGACCCTCTACATTAGGTAAAATCCAGTCATGTGAACTTTGCAAAAATAAGAAAAATAGTAGTTACAGTCACAGATATCTTGTTTAAAAACACCAATTAGCAGTCATACAAAATATTCTGTTTGCGCTCCATTTCTACTGTTCACTCAGCCTAAAGCAGCTTAATTTTTTTTAATTATTAAAAAAAAATATTTAATTGTGTTAAGGGCTACTTTTTGCATGTTTAAATAATACAGCGTTAATTTTTCCAGCCGCATTTTGAAGCCTAGTGATAGTCCTGGGCTCATCTCACCATCTCTGCAATCAAAAATAACTTCAAGGCTTCTCAAAGTTGTCTTTGTCTGGAAGAGCTAAACAAAGGCAATTTGATAAAGAAAGGAAGACCGTGTATTCACAGCAGTATTCACAACATGCTCCAGTCTATCCCCAACAATGACAGGGTTTGCAAGAAGACAACATAAGAATGATACGGCTACAAATAAAAACTGGGTTTGCTTCCCAGGGAAGAAGTGACAGCCTTATGTGCCGAAGAATTTTAGAGCTGCAGAAAAACATTATTAGTCCTACTGAACTCCTTCCGATGATAATTCGGCAAGTATGTAAAGGCCAAATAAATGCAAGGACTCAGCCCACAGGTACAGAAACTTTTGTATTTTATTCAGCACTTTAATTTGTAGCAAACTAAGCATTTTGTTTTCTGCCTTGAAGCAGAAGCCTGCATAGATCTGGGAACTTAGATGGACATAAGCACTTCCTACAAGTACCACCAACAAACACAGTTCAACAGTTCCTACATTGCTACATAAGTGGTGGGATTTTACAGTCAGCGCTGCTTTTATAAAGCCTTTAACGTTCTCATAAAAATCTAACATTTTTAGGACACAAGTTTTCATGCACCAGACTACAATTTTACAGAAGACAAGCTTTGACCCTGAAACAGCTTGACAATATCCTTTCAGCTTGTTCATCAGATTAACTTTCTGTCACACATCAGATGAACAGCTTCCTTCGTTTCTTGCCTAATCTAACGCATAACCCAAGCAATTCCCTTCCAAAGCACAATCAGAAGCAAAACCAAAAGCCACTGTAACATTCCATTTCTTTCTAATAACACATTCAGTTTGAAATTTTCATTTCTGCCTCTAAGAAAGATTACCCTTTTGGCAAACCATTTACAGTGACGGGACTCTGATTTCAGATAGGATTAAACCAACATATTAGACATATACAAACCAAGGGGTCTGAGTTGCTTACAGGACTAATAATGTGCTATGGGTCCTTTCACATCTAGGTCACTGGTTCAAATTCAGCTTTAGATGGTGATGAGTGAAAAAGAAGAATGAGGTAAGAACCCAGTCATGAATCTGGCCTCTATTCCTGCCTCTGCAACATACCCACTTGGTGCACTCGGGCTACTCGCCTAACTACTCTTTCCTGCAAATTCTACAGTTGTAAGATAGCAGTAAGTATGATAAGTATCAGACTAATCCTAGAAGACTAATTCATTAAGGATTCTTAGAGTACCCAAGACTGGCAGAAGATTAAAGTATTGCTACTTTCAGGCTGTTCAATAGCTAACATGAAATAAATTAGGGGAGACTTTCTCAGGACACATCACCACCTCGATGTTAAAAAAAGAAAAACACTGGCTATACCTGTATCTTTTGATAGCAAGATAAACACGGAAATCAAATGCTGAATGGGCCCGAGATTCCATTTTTTCTCACAGGTAGACAGACCGGGTTAAAACTGAAGCAAACTGGAAATCCAGAAGCAGCCATATTATGGAAAAGAAAGACAGAAGGAGAAACCCACGTAGCGTGGAGACGCACTGTGCTCTCCCATTATACAACCCAGCATGCAAATGCCGTGTCAATGTTAGTTGACAGAAGGAAAGCAGAGAAGGAAAGAAGTTTATAACCCCTGCATCCCTTGATAAAATGTGAATTACCGAAGGAGCATAATGCACTGCTGCTGTCTGTGCTGCTCTTGTTCTGAGGCTAAACAAAGGTTTCCATTTTCAACAATATGTCATGCTGGCACATTTTACCACTTTGGACCCTTAACTAAAAACAAGGAATGAGAGAAACAAAGGAAACCAACGCACACCGGAGCACCAACACATTTAAACTCATTCTTGGGTTAAAAGGTGAAAAATAATGGTGGTAGAGTTTAGACACAACACAATAGCTTCATTAATAAGTTGTAACTGCTTCAAAAATCATCATACCATCTCTTACATGGTCCTGATTTCAGAATACTATTGAACTATGGCTTATACACAGCACCGAGAATCTTTCATATTTGCAGGAAAATTTAGAAAGATCACAACTATTCCATGCTTTTTCCAAAGACTCTTCAAATATGTTAACCACAAGAACAAAATATCTTTTACTGAGAACATATTTTGTTATTACTTCCACTTCAGAGTCAGCTATGCCTTTCTTTTCAGAGGAAGCTCATACAGAGCAATTCCAAAGGACAAAAAAAAGCACAAGTATTGCAATCAAGAGCATTTAATGAGACAAAGTGCAACAACTTCATGCCAAGAAGGAAATCATAAAGATAAAAAATGATGCCTTCCTCTTCCAAATCTACTTACCAAATTTCAACTCTTTCTGACAGAGACAGGGAGCGATATTCAAGCAATGAACTTTAGAGATACTTTGGCAATGGATGGAGCCAACAAAAGCCACAAGCACAATTCCGAAATGATTTATGGGCCGTGCTTTGCCCAAGCGCCTATTGACAAAATTATGAAGTAAATACATCAGTCAGTGTTAAGGCATTACACTGAAGTTCTTTGCTACTCTTTGACATTGTGTTTAATCTATATTCAACCTCTTTCTCTTGTCCACTGAAATGAGTTGTAGAAAAAAATGTCAGTTTTAGCCACTGCTTAATTGGTTTTGCCACCAAGCTGTTCTTGTGTTAGGTCAGACAAGCTTGAAAGGTCTGCTTGTGCTCCATCAGAACCACCATGAGCTGACCAGAACCACCAGAAAGCGCAAAAAGGAGACAAAGAAGGGAAATACCATATAAGACAGAGTAGGAGGTCCAAATACGATTATCATGCCTTTGCAGGAAAGATGATCATTACTTTACATCATACATTTGGGTCCATGCATGAACTGAACTCAAAATAGCAAACTTCTCTGCATCTGTCCCTGACTGAGGGTACTCTGACTTTTTTTTTTGCAAGTGGGGAAAGCTGAAATTATTATATTACTTTGCAAACCTTGATTCAGAATTATCTTTTCTTCTTAGTACAATAAATCCTCACTAGTACCACAAAAATGCGTGCTTGCCTCTAATTCTGTGCAGAAAAAAGAAACATGAAGATGTAAACTAGTACATGGCATAACACAAAATCTCATATTCCATTCAAACAATCTTGAGGCATGCAGTTTGAGGCACTGTACTCGAAAACCAGACGAGCATAATGCAAGAGAGAGGACTATTTGCTCTCCTTCATTTGTGACTGGCTGTTTCTCTTTGGAATCACTGATAATCATTAGGTAAGATCAAATTTGTAGCCTAACCTGTGTATTAACTGTAGCAGCAGCTTCAGAAGACTGAGAAAATAATGCTCTAAATGCATGTGAATGAAAGTACAATGCTGAGGAACTTGTTACAGAACTGACATGGCTTGAAAATTCATTCCCAGCCCTTAGAAAGTCTCAGATCCTTTTAGTTAATACACTCACTTTCTTTTTATTTATAACTGGCTTTTCAGAGAAAATGAAAAATAATTTTGTTCCCAGGCTGTTTTATGTTAGACTTGATAACTCGACTCTCACAGACCCCTGTATATCAACAGAAGACTGCAAGTTACAATGTGGATTTGTGTCAGTGTAGAGTTTCAGTTCTGACAGAAGGGATCTCTTACCTTCAGACAGGGACAAATCATCAGCTGGAGACACCAGGTCTGCCTGGATCGCAAGGCTGTTGCTCAATGATGTGGTAATCTGATTCGTCAAGATAACCTGCAAACAGACAGGGAGAGGGGGAAGGGAAATTAATTTTTATAGCTACTGGAAGGCAGAGAGCAGCCCAGGCGAGGACTGGAATCCGCCAGGCACAGCATCCAGGCGACCCTGTTCTGACCTTCAGCAAATTCAACACTCAGAAAATTTTTAACTACCTGCAGAAACTGAAAGAGATAATTGCAAGACGTGCAGGAAAAGGAATATTGTTAAAAAGATGAAATACTAAACAACAGTACGTTGATATATACAGCCACCTAAAATGAAACTACTGTTCTGAAGAGCTTCATTCTTCCATGAACAATTGGATGCTTCTTACAAAAAACATCATTTTCTTCATAGGCAAATAGGAAATCTATTTTCCTAGTAATTTCCACATAACTTATATACTTCCTTCCTTTGGCTGAAACACAGTGCCATGGAGAAAAGTGCTGTAGGGACACATCCCCACTGATCTGAAGCACAAGAGTACTGAATTGCACAGGGCTATGTCTACATGAGGATTTTTCAGTGTTTTTCAGGATCACAAGATTCTGATAAACAACAGACTGTAGTACCCACACAGTGCTCTCATCTGACAGCATTAGCAATGGTCTTGTTTGCAAGAGATGAACAGTTTCTGGCACCTTTGAACACAGACTTTTTTCTAGGAACAGAAAGCATTAAGGCAAACACTGCAAACACCGTAGGGAGAAGAACATGGGTATAAACACAGTTATCTCCTAATGCTTTGTGTCTCTAAGGAGCTGCAGTTTCTGCAATTACAATTGGTCTCCACTTAGCAGACTGGCAAAAACTTCAGGAATTACTTTTTTTTTTTTTTTTAAAGAATGAAAATGATCCTTCTACTTGCACTGAGAACAGACTCCACTCCAAAAAAATTCTCTTTGAAATTAATGGCCTGTCTTCAGCTGTATTTGACACAGGAGGAAGGGAGAAAGGAATCCTACACGGTACTCTGTGGATGCGGTTTCATGATGCTACTGGAATAAATTAACAGCTTGCCATTGCTAAAAGGAAGAGGAATTTCTCTGCTCTTCCCTCCACTGCTCCTCCCTCCCTCTGATCATGGCTTCCTCCTCCTTTCTAACACTTTCAGTAGTATCATAATGACACTCTCTCCATTTTCTTTTTCTCTTTCAAGATCCCACAGAAGCTGTATCAGATCACAGAGTCATAAAGCCAGTGGTGGTGCTGTGGGGCATTGCGTCTTCTTCAGGCAGCGTGACATGAGCTGCTGAGAACGTGATAGAGTCTGCAACCTTTACCAAGACCACAACCCTTCCTCCCTGCTTTCATCAGCCCACCCATCTCTATGCTTGTAAACAGGCACAGTGGTGCCCAAGAGCTTTACGGACTGTATCAACCAGACTAAACTGAAAAGTTTGCAAGTCAAATCTTCATCTACTCAACAGGAGTTCAAGACCTTCAGAGCCCCATAGTGATGTCCCTCATGTTCTTGTGCTACTGACTCCAAGCTCTGGACAAACTTCAGCTGGCTACCACCACCCTACCCAGCTTAACCAAAGGTTGCACCTTTTGGGACTGGATATTTACGACCACCACTGTGAATCCAGACAGGGCAGATAACAGCCTTGTTTGGTTTTACACCTAGGCTAAGGTTCTTAAGGTACAACTTGCAATACTGCCAACAGCAGACACACAAGAAACGCATCACACCCCTCTGCTGTTTCCCCCAGAGCAGCTGCGTGCACCTATAAGCACCCAAAAGCAGACAGGAAAGGGCCTGGCACACACAACCCCTTGCAGCCACCACTGGCTGTCCTGTTCATCAGATTACAAGATAAGATTAAATTTAATAACAAAGAAGAAAAAAGTCACTTTCTCCTTTCTTCTTGCCAGGGTACTTATCTTCCATTTTAGTGAGCGAGTTCATCCTTGTGATAGGATGAACATCAAAACTGGTTCAAGGCAAAAGAAAGGAGCGGGAAGCCAAGAGTCGGGAGGGACAAGGAACAGGATGTGAGACCTTTCCTTCTTAACACTGTTTTCACTTCATCTTCATTGTGTCACATTGAGGCTCTTCTGGCAACCAGGCATAAGGTACACCAACAATATGGCTCAACACTGAAGCTTTTCCTCGATCCGGTACTAGAAAATGTGCTGAAACAGAACACACTAACAAACTTATACACGCACACGTACTGGTGGGGTATGAAGTTTTCATTGGCACACTTTTGCAATGATCGCATTATTCACAAGTGTCAAACGCTCTGTTAGCAATGCAGTCATCCCAGACCTGTGCCAAAATAATCTTTGTACTGTGCCATCACGTATTTTATTATTTACACACCACATCTTAAAGAAAAGCTACCATGCTTAAGGATCTTTTCTAAATGAAAAAAGACCTAAACATACCTTATTTCATATTGTTCTCCTTCAAAGGAAACTAACTTTAAAGGCTTCAAAAATCAAAAGAAAAACAAACAACAAGAATAATGCAACAGCATTTTTTTAATATCTTTTGGCTTTTTTGGCCTCGTCTTTAACAAGGAACTCCCCAGTACTGTTCACTGTAGGACTGTAATTCTTTACCTTTTATGTTTAACTCAAGCTACACCTCTGAACTTAGATTTCAATTTCTGATGTGTCCTTTAACAAATATTCAATACTAACAATATCCTAGACACCCTGTTATACTGTTTAAAAAGTCAGTTTAAAAACCACACAGTCCTACCCAAGTAAATGTTCCTCTCTGCCTTGCTCTGAGGATGGGAATTAAGTGTATTCTTAGTTCCATGACTTCACTGATAGTTAAACATTTGCTTAAATACATGTTTAAATACTATCTCAAACAAGCACATTTCCTCTGAGATGAAGCCATATGCATGTACAGAATGCTTATTTTGGAATTAACTGAAAATTATTCTTCGTTTCTGCAAGCCTGCAGAGCCAATGCAGAGATTCCGTTCTCCCATAAGTACAAGCCAAGAGGCTGTTAGCTGAGCACAAAATTTGACATCAAATTCCCTTCTGCAGCTTCTGCAGCTTTGCTTACTGCAAAAGTCTTCCATTGGGTATAGGTACTCCTATTATCAAACAATTAATATTCCTCTTTGTGCACCTACCATAACACAGTTTGAACCTCACTCTGCAGGTGTGCAGAGTGCTTCAGACTCTCACTGGCTCAAACAAGCTACAGATTGCTAACAAAAGGAAAAAAGCTGGCCCTTACTCAGCTCCAGTTCCAAAGAAAGAAGTTAAAGCACTTGGATTTAGAGAACTCCTCTGAATACGTACATCTATCTTCAAAATTTCAATCACATGCCCTTACTGGAAAGTGCTAAGATTTCTTTTATTTTTCCCGGAGTAAAACTTTGGCTACAAATACTTTGGCAGTGAATACTGCCATTCAGACAAGACCCCATGTTTTCAGCAGTCCCCAATCCTACAGACATTCAACTTGAAGCCCTGAACATTGATACCACTCTATTCCAGTGTCGCGTCTAAAGACTGTATTAACTTCTCCCCAAAGTCTCCTTCACCAACCTGAAAGACACACTTACACTCCATTCTGCTACCCTTTGAAATGGTCCAATGTATTCAGAAAGTTGCAAATAGGTGTCTGAGGGAACAATTAAGCTTGAGTGATTTGGAGAGAATATACATGTAGATAAAGGAGGTATGGAGTGGAACAGCTGTGTGACTCTCTGATGAGTAATCACATTTGTGCATGGACAGATCTGATGAGTAATCACATTTGTACATAGACAGAATCAGCTGAGTCTCACACACTGATTCATATATGTGTGCACAGAACATAACACTACTTCCGATCTTAATGATCCCATGTTACAAATCAACAACACTATGAAGAAGAAGGTTACAGTACCTCCCTTTGGTCTGCTAGGTGCCACGCTTGAAAGAAATCACCTCTCACTGCTAAAGAGTGCCTGAAAACAGGCTGGGGTCACAAGTCCAAGCAGCCTTATTAGAAAGAGTGCCTTGCACCGAATTAGCAATGGCACTTCCTCAACTTTTCATTGGAGATTTGCCATTAAAGTACAGATTAGATTTGCCTTGTTTAGTACAGGAGACCTGCCAAGTCCTCAGTCTAAGTAGGTAAGGAAAAGCTGCCTCTGTTGTGGTTCCTTTTGTCAGATACTGGGCATCATTACCAGCCAAGCACAGCTTCCACATAAGAGGTTCAATGCCAATTATGAGTTTATAATCTTCCAGCGGAACACTCAACAGTGAGTATGTTGCTACATGATATTTTAATGTTATCACATTAAAATACATAGTATTCTAAAATACATGGTATTTTATAAAGTACCCGGTATTTTAAGAGGAGCTCCTATTTCCTCCATCAACTAATGGAATAAAATATTTTGGTTACCAGAGGTACTTTCATTACGACTAAGGCACTAGAAGTCACAAAAAAATTACACCTCTCCACACACGGCTGTGTCCTGACATGCACAACAGGTAAGGAGGCTGTTATTGCTTTCTGCTCATACCTTGTGGTGACTGAAGAGTGTAGGACTTCCTCAGCCAGTGACTGTGCATGAATGGAAAACATCCTCCACTGCTTAAAGAAGAGGAAAAAAAGATGAAAAGGTCAGCTAGACAGCTCAGTAACACTGGAAACTTGCCCCATGCAGTCTCCTATGGAGTTCAATGAACCATCGCCTTTAACCTTTCAGCCTATTCACTTGCAACTGGTTAAACTAGCTATTTAACAAGTGAAAATTTACAGTCCTCAGCATTCCAGTTCTGCCAAAATTACAAACACTGCAGAAATTCACTCAAATTCAAATTTCAAAATCATTTCTGGGAAAAAGTCTACTACTTAAAATACCAGACAATTGACTGACCACGCAATTTCCCAATCTTAGGATTTTTACTGCAGCATAGCAACCTTAGACTGTAAAATAACCCCTTCTAACCATTAGAAGTGTTACGACAGCAAGATGAATCCTTTTCCTTACAGTCAGAAAAACTGGAGATAAACACAAGGAGACCGTGGGAACACATTTCCAAGTTCCTAATTTTGACATGTTAAAAAAAACGCCTAGTTTTCTGATCACATCCCCAGGTTTTATAGGTGCTGATACCTCGAGAAAAATGGAAACAATAAATTCTCAAGGAAAATAGTTCATGTTCTAGAAAGGTCATTGCTACTCCTAAGATTAATCCAGAAGCCAACACCGCTGTTTACGTTCTCTTCAAATCTTTACATGTTATGAAAATAGAATCTCCTTCCGCTGATGTGACTTCAGCAGATGCCAGTTTTCTGGAAGCACATTAGAAAAGTAAAAATACTTATTTAAGGTGCCCAAACTCCCAACACCCTCATTTTTTTGGGAATAGCACGGTTCCCGTGTATGTGGAAAGCCCCTGCAGGTCCTGGGAGAGAGTTGGCCTAAGAACTGAAACATGACTGCTTTACACAGAAGAATAAGCAAACTATTTTTTGTTTGGTTATTTATACAGTACAATTTTTCAAGTACTCCTCCTGCCTGTCCTAGGACCACACTGAAACTACTAAATCTGACTTTGTCATCCTTGTAAATCCAGTTGAGTAAATAAGTCATTTTCTGTAAACTTGTGGTCTCAGCCTTCTTGTTAGTTTATTGCAAAATTAAAGGGAGCTCAGCACAGAACTATCAATCAGTAACCAGCAAAGGTATAAAGTCTTTTGGAATGTACCAAGAGGCGAAAAAAACCCACTCTCTCATGAAATGACTGTTTGTTAAAAGAATGGAGCAGAATTCCCCATTTCACATGAAACACCATTTAGGAAAACTCTTATTAAAGGCTTCCTATTGAGCTGGGAGAGCAAGCACAAGGACACTTGCAATAATCCCAAATTACTCTGCCCTTATTAGTCCATGTATTTTGTGGTCTTCACTGTACTCAAGCAATGTCACTAGAGAGCACCAAGTACAAGTGACAGTCAGCGGGGCTGGGATGCTGACTCAGCCTGGTGGAGGAGAAGGACAGAAGTTTTACTGATCCCCAGCCATTCCACATACCGGTCCCTGAGAAGGCACCTCTCCCTTCCCCTGAAGCACAGAGCTTTTAATGAGGCATTCAAGCAGCCAGTAAGGGGTCGAAACAACGGTGACTATTGTCGAGGCACTAGCAAAAGGAAAGTGCACCAAGCAATACCACGAAGCCGGATGGGGCAGGCAGCAACGCTGGAAACAGAAAAAGGGAACAGTGAGAAAACCGGGGTGAAGCAGTGTGCTTCAAACAGCTGTGAGAACCACAGCCTTCTCCTTGGGAACCTGTTACAGCTCCTCCAGACTGGTATCAGTCTGCTGAAGGAAGAACCCTGAGTTATCACCACCTGTCATAGTAACAGGGCATTTGTCATCTTCATCTAAGCTACGCACTGAAATAGCTTTTTCTTCAACTCCTGTTTCTTCAGGGAGATTTTCTTCACCATCAGTAGCCATTTGCCACAAAAGCTGTCAAAAGTTGTCAATGACCTCAGCAGGACTTGTACCTAATATTCACAAGGAAGAAAACTTCCTTAAAACTGAGCATTCTCAGTTAAATAAGGGAGTTACAGACAGAAAAAGGAAAAGTGTGAACTGCAATACTGAGAGCTCTTAAACAAATTAAGAGTTTTAAAGAGAGAATTTCAAGTGCCCACAGCTACCAGGCACTCGAAGCTGGCTACTGCAGCGATGCTCCGCAGGAGCTCACCTCGCAGGAGAGTGGGCTTCTCTGGTGAAAAGCCTCTGCACAATCGAGACGATTCTGGGCTCCAGGAGCAAACCAAACATACTTACATCACAACTATTGCTATGAGAGGAGATTAAATATATACACTTATCTTCATTCTTAGAAAATGTAAACTATTTTGGCTCATGCAAACTAAATACAGAAGAGAAAACTCAACAGTTTATCATCCCAAATCCAAGCAAGTCACCACACCCACCCAGTACTTGTCCCAGTAGGTGTCCCGTACTCCCAAGCCGAGCGGCCACTCACCCCCGCATCTCAGCTTTCTGTGGGTAAGAATGAAAATAATGTCAAGTACTCTACAGAGCCCAGCCATCACAAGCAAATAGCCTTATAAGAAATGAAATTCCCATGTTCAAAGTCAAACACCACTTCTGGTGTTTAATCAAGGCCCGACTAACAAAGATACTCAAAAGTAATTTTATATGTGGTACTAAAATGGTTGTAGCTAACAAAGAAAGCACGAAGCTCCTTCACTGCAAGCATCAGCAACAGACAAGTGCCCACATTTAACAACTGTTGCTAATCCAAATCAGTTGAAAGAAAAAGTACCCGTTACAGCCATCTTGTTTATACATGAGAGAAGCACAGGCTGTAACGGTGATGCTCGCATTAGAGGGAAGTAGATGGATGTTTTTGGACACAGAGGCATACCTCTGTCAGCTACCCTGACAGAAGGCAAAGAAGAGGCCTCTGTGCCAAGAGCTGTTCGAATTTGTGTCTCAACCAATGTCACCAGAATTTGGCATAATTCCCTGAATAACAGATACATACACACAAACCACTGGAAACGTATTGAGAAACACTTCCTAATCCTACAAGCAATCTAGCAACAAGCATCGGCCTTGCCTCAGAGGAATTTCTTCTGTACCTATTTTCATCACATCCAGGAAAAAAAAAGTGCAATCAAACAGTCTAACAGCATAGAAACAAGAAAGTAATGATTTTCTGGAAAGCTCACAAGCAGGTTTTAAAAGATTAGAGACCTGTTGCTCAGGGCACATTGCTGCAGCTGCAACCTTATTAGAGCTTCTAGGACAGGACTTCCACCTCCTGCTTTGCCATGGTATCCCTACCCAAACTTCTCCTCTTTCCTCCCTCAGTGTGGCAATTCATAGCAGCAGAGGTCATTTTATAGTCACTGGATTTCACTGGATATAAATAGGAGTCGGAAGAAATCAAGGAATCTTTCAGAGACTGGCCACTGTATTTACATCCAATTTATTCTGCTTTGCACAGGAAAAGTACAAAGTTATGCAATTCTATTCCATAAGCCTTCTGGAGAAGTAAAGCGTCTATTCACATCTCTGCCAACTGCTTAAAAATAATCACAATGAATTAATAAAACTTCCACCAGAAGAAAAAAAAAGAAACAAAACAAAACAAAAGCATGCTGTTCTCAGGCAGCTACACGTCTTCAAGTTGAAATAGCTACCACCCAGCGATAGCCTGAGGTCTTTAGCCTTTCCTCCTCTGTGAACGAGGAACGCAGCCAACATAAACGTAACCTTCAAAATCCACGCCGCAGCACCCTCGCGCTGTGCTGCTCGGCGAGAAAGGTTTGTGTGCCTGGAAGGCCTTCGCATCCCGCAGCCTGCGCAGACCTGTTCGCAGAGACGTGCGTAAGACAACCCCCCAGGAGGGACTGCCACCCGCCTTCATACCCTGCCAGTCGCCCAGAGCTCCGGGTTCGTTTCCAGCAGACCTTCCCTCTCCTCCACCCTCCCCTGCAGCCTCTGCACAACGATGGCTTTCTGAACGGAGCTTACTCCTGGGCGCAGCTAGCGAGGGACCGCAGTGGGAGGCTGCACTGACACCGGCTGCGCCAGCGCGGAGTACCTCGCAGGAAATCACTGTAATCCACAGGCAACTTTTACAGCCAAGACCTTCTGCGCTCTCAAAGCAGCAAACACCACCGCTTAAAGGGGAGTTTTCTGGTGAATGCCAAATTGTCTTGTAAAAGAATAAAGAAAATATATTTCCAAATTCACAGTTCGCTCTTGGATCACGCGCTGTTCTCAGCAACAGGGCTTTTGGTTGGTTTAATTGGTTTGTTTTTGAAGCCCGGGGAAGGAACTGGGTTGTCTGGAACAGCAGCAAAGTAGTACAGAACTTCAGCTCTGCTCTGGCATGCTCCAGGCGGAGAGGAGAGCTGAGTAAGTCTCCTACTCTTTAATAGGACTGCAAGGAAGTCAAAATTTATGCTTACTTTTTTCTCAATGAAAAACCTAGTTTAGTTTGTGTGCACTCGTGAGCTTTCATTAGCAGATCAGAAAGCAGACTGAAGGCACCTTCCTTTCACTCGCTGAGCCCAGACCTGCCATGCATCTACCCTGCTTTGTCCAACACTTCAAATTTATCCAGACCTACACAAATTCTGTGACATTAAATCTCACTACCTTCTGATGGAATAAACGTATTGTTACCCCTAGTGTAGAGACAGATGCTCAGGCACTAAGCAAACTGACTACAGCTATCACAAATCTTTACTACCACTCCTAAACCCTGACTTCACAAACAGGGTTGGAAGGGCTTATACTCACCTGAGCACTCTAGGACACCTCAGGACAATCTAATATCTATCCAGCAAATTATATATTTATAATCCTTTCTATATTTGGGGTTTATTTTATTTAGTTTTTCTACATCTGTCTATATTTAGTTTTTTCCTAACAACTAAATAGGAATATGAACTCAATTAATGAAATACTCCTAACAAAGACCTATTTAGGGCTCATGGCCTATTTCAAGCTGATAATTAGTCTACCAGTATTTTTATTTGATTTTGATGTTTTGACAAGCCCATCAGAAAGACTGTTTATAGTAATATATACATGCAGGTCTGGAGAGGTATAGCGTGTAAGGCAGAACTCAATCTCAATGTCATTAATTCCATTAATTCCTCAGATTCCTTCCAATTAATTCCTTCAAGCCTTCAAGGCAGTGGGTCACGGGAGACTTGCTGGGTCTTGGATGCAAACTGGAACAGCTCAATGGGCTACTGTAATTTACAGCTTTGCTGAATGGTTTTTAAAACACTCTCCCTAGCTCCACCTTATCCCACATCATGACTCTATGCCAACATTTTTAGAGGGAGGACAGTGTTAGTTCAGACTGTTCCTCGGTGCCTCGCGGAAGCAGCAGAAAGCAGTTTTAGGATGTGCTAGAAATCCCATCAACGCTTCGCTGTTCAAGTCCCCTGCAAACCATACTTCCTTGCCTGCCCTGCAGCACTGGAGCCCTTCTGTTTACTTTTTAGGCAGGCAAGAGAGGACTACAGGAATATTTGCTCCCCCTTTGTCTATTCATTTCACCTTTACAGGCAGGTAACTACTAGCACCACCACCAGACGGCATCGCATGGCTTACGTTGTTTTTACACTCAGCGTCCTCTATCAGCATCACAGAAGCGGAGCAAATCTCTTCCAGCCTAAAGTGATGTCAGACATCACAGCACGCTTTACACAACGCGTGTTAAAGAAGTTTTCTTTCCTTGCTGTGTTATGGTAGCTGCTGCCTTTCACTGAACACATTTCAGACACAGATGGAGGTTTTTTTATACTTATCTATAATGGCTATCCGTAGATAATCATGTAGCTTTGTTTCAGCGTATATAACAGTCAGTAGATCTTGAGTACAGGGTAACAGGGAATCTGGATATACATCTCCATCCCCCAATTTGCCCAAGGCAATTTAGTATTAGGGTAGTAACTGCTATTGCACAGAGCCTGACAATCAAACCAATATACCAATAATTTTTACAAAATGAGGAGAAGGCTATTAAGAAAGCAGGAACAAACTAGGCACTGACAGCATTATTTAGTGCAACTAAGGCCCATTTAGTGAATACTGTGCCCCTGGCTATTTGAAAATGCTCTCATGAACAAAATTCAGTTATCATCCTCTATAGCCGCAATGGCTGTAGAAAAAGAGTAGAAATCATCCAGAAAACAAAACACCCAGCTGCTGAAACAAACAGCCTCTCAAGTCACCGTCAGTTTCACTTCCCTGTGACCCAGAGCTCAGAAAAGTATGAAAGAACAAGTGAGAATGAACAGCTGCAAATTATATGTACTGCAAGCTGTAGGTATGTATTAACATTACATTTTAGACATTTTTGTATACTGAATTGCGTTTGCACCCTTTTCAGCCTAACCTGAAATTTAGCCAGTAATCTGTTTCTACCAGAAATATTTATAATATTTCAAAACCATCAGTAGCTTCAGCCTCCCTTAAAATGCAACAAATGTACAAACTAAAGCAGGTACAGGTAAGCACACCAGACTGAATGCTGGGTAGTATTTTTCTGTTGTACCAGTGACTGTTTTAATAGTCAACGTCTTTTAGTCTGATCAGGCTGAAAGTGGAAGTTTTACCTTCTAGCTTTTGAGATTTGTAATAGATCAACATACCTCTAACGCAGTGCAATAGTTTTATGCAAAGGAAAATTGCTTGACTATATTTTGTCTGTCTCCTAAACCTACAAAGTTAGGTGGTAAGAGCTTTACATTTTAACATCCTTCCACTTCTAATGTTCAATACATTTTTATAAACTAAGTTATTCACAGAATCACAGAATTTTCAGAGTTGGAAGGGACCTCTAGAGATCATCTAGTCCAACTCCCCTGCTAAAGCAGGATTGCCTAGAGCACATTACTCTGAAGCAATTCTTCCTAAAAGAAAAAAAAAAGGTAACCTATACAAAATGCACAATGGTGCACTGTGTTATGGAGTTTTATTAGCACTTTTTAAAAACTGCTATAGCATTTTAGGAAGCCTTGCTACTCAGTAGTTAGATTATCCTAAGTGCTTCTTCCACAAAATCACATTAAAAAAAAATTGTCTACAAGTTACAGATAATATTCCATAATAAAACAGAAAAAAACAAACCCATGTGTGTGCATGATTGTTTTCCAAACGTGTCTGATCTGATATTACCCAGAGGAAAGAAGAGGGGAAGGGACATAAATCGGCCAAGTCTATTCGCTCCAGTATTTGGGTGAAAAAACATAAAAAATCTTGTGGCTCAAGATATTCTGGAATTTCAGTGGCATTGTCTCGACCTCTGTATCCTATTTCTTCTAAATCCTTTCACTAGGAAATAGAGTTAGTCAGAATTTCCCCAATAAAATTGGTGTTTATGTCACATTTTAAAATGATAAATTTCTATTTACCTACCTAACTCACTTAAATTGGAATATACTTTCCTTGGAAATATGAATCATTAGAAACCTCTTTGAAAGTTAAGGCTCGAGATGGAAAATGAACTCAGAAAAATGCAAGGAGTCGTTTTTGTGCTGAGACCGCAGCATGACACATGCCCCTTTGGCTTTTCCTGATACAGAAAAGTAGTATTTGAGATTGTCCAAAGAAAATCACACACCCATGAAACTATATTCAAGTTAACTTCTCACCTCTTGGGAAAACAACCCAGTCCTCAAGATCACTGCTTAAAATACCTGCACAAGGCAGCACTGTAGAAGCATCTCTCCTGTGTTGCAGGATCAGTCCTGCAGGGTTGTTTTGGCAAACCTTTTCCCAATACTAAGACAAATCAAACTAAGAGACTGATAACGGTGAAATTTCTGCAAAAGCAAATCAATTCAAACCCAAAGATGTGCCTTTTCTTTTTTAAAATTTGGTATCAATTTGTTTGGGAAGTTGGTGATCACTAAGAATAGCTCCGCTGGTTCCACTGGAAATAACATCAAGTCTACCAGCATTACTGTTCTTTGTTGCTGGTACCTCAGTTTTTATGTAATTATTTGTAAACATTAAAAAAAAAGGGGGGGAAAAAAGTTATTTATTCAGCTATTTATGTACACCATTATAATTACAAGTGTTACTAGAACTATAGAAATGTTGAGAGTTGATGTCAGGTGAATACAAACAGGCTGTGGCACCTTCAGTGATATTAAACTTCAGGAAAACCTTGGGAATGGTACAAGATTTCAGATATTTCACAACTAGAAAGCATCTGCTCTTTGAGAATTAACAGAGCTAAATAATTTTTGCACCTCATTCAAATTAACCCAAGTGAACACAGTTGGGTCAAATCTTCTGAGATTTGCTGCCCATCCTACAAACCACATATACAGCAGAGAAAAACAGCTCATTGTCTTCTGGACAACCAACTGAAATTTTGCAGCAGCTCTATATTAATTGTTCAGTGCAGCTAGCAGGTTTTTTTATATCATTTCCTACACTTACAATTAAAATTCACAGGATCATTCATTTTCCTTGGGTTCCATCACAACTGCTTCATCCAAAGGCTTTCTCTAAAAACCACAACCAAATCTCCACTGTGGAGTTCAGTTATAAATTGCAAAGACAGTAGTGTTAGGAATGAACTTCATTAACTTAATTTAGAGAAAAACTGAAGAGGAGCAGATTATGCTTTAGTCAAGAGAACAGATGTGTGCCAGTAGGCTTTCTGGAGCCCCATGACTGGAATAGCTTCTTCCAGTGAGGAGTGAGATACCTGAGCAAACACATGGGAAACCAGGCCTAGATTTGAAAAGTGTTTCTGGATAGGATTGAGGTGTATGAGCAAACACTGTGGGAAATCAGGAGCAAAAAAGCAATAAGCTGATTCAGGTCAGGCTGGAAGTGCATCTTCAGATCTAGGCATGGGGCAGGAGGGTAGGAGCTATTGGATGTTACAACAATGGGATTGTCACGCTGCATGTGGAACAGTGGCCCGGCAGAGACTTTCTCAGGGAAGAATGGGATGTGTTTGTAGAGTTCCTAAAACAAAGATAAAAGTAATTCAGAGCAAGATGTTTGGAGTTCAAAGCAAGGTGCTGTAGCAGAGCAGAGTGTGTGACAGGTTGAAGATAATTGCTTAATTATATCCAAATCTCAGTAAAAACTCTTCCATGTTTAGACAGATGCTAATTTGCAAAATGCCCTGTGTGGTGTGAGATGTACAGCGTCTGCAGGCAGAATGGAAGTTCTGGCATATACCCCTCTAGTTATGTTGTCTGATTTCCTGCAGTCATCAAACATTTATCAACTAGAAAAGCAGTTTTAGCAGTAGTGATATGAATTCAAAAAATTCTTTTGCCATTGGCTACTCCTTGGGTCTAATTAAGGATAACCGACTATGGTTTGTTTTACAGTAAATTGCTTCTCAAAAATGTTACTTTTTTTTTTTTAATAACCCTTATCTGCTGTACCAACCCTTAAAATTCCACGTATGAAATGAGTATCATGTAACGGATTGTGATCATGTAATGGAATGATCATGGAGTTGTCTCTTTCCACCTTCATCCTTTTGTCCCTAAATACATTTGCAGAGAAACAAAGGGTTCAGAGTTTTTATTTTACCATTAACTCTTCACCTCAATTCATTCTCAAAAGGGAACAGGAGGGAGCAGAAGTCCAGTCGCATGTTTTCTAATCCCTGCTCTGATGCTAAGTAGCTGTGACTGCTTACTGATATAATAAATGCTTTGTGCCCCGTTTTCAAAGCAGGTATCCTGCCAGCCCCTTAAGAGTGTTGTGGGATTCAGTCTTTTGCTTTCCTAATGCTTTGAACTCACTGCATTAAAACCACCACGTGTACTCAGAGTCTTCCAGTGGTACAGCTGGGCAACGTCTAGATACAATTTAGCAGTAATAGCTGATTGATATACATTCTATAAATATGAGGTTGGAGGTCTTATAACAATAATATATTATAAAAATACCGAATCTCCGCGCCCCCTCCCCCCAACCCCATAGGCCTTTTTCTTTTCAGGTTGGGTTTNGTCAGGTAATGGAGTGAAAGTATCACTGGTTTGCACCACAAATGGGACAGGTAAATCTGTAAAATTACTTGTGGCTCAACTTTTGGTATGTTGTACAACTTACCGTAAAGTATTAGCACTGTATTTAAAACAGAAGGAAAGAAACAAACAGATGCCAGCTTATTATTTAAATGTTAGCTGGGACTGTGTCCTGGCGAACAACTTTTGGTTTCTCTTGAGCTTAGTGAGGGTGTTTTAAAGAACTATTTTATAGAGCAGACAGTATTGAATAGTTCCAGAGCAGCAAAGACAACAAAATAACAGGAATGCAGCATAGCCTCAAATCAGGCCTGTACTACTTTATTTTCTGAACCGGATAACTAAGATCTTTCTTGTGCCAGTAAAAGGCAAATAACAGCTATTCTTCAGGGTTTTGCAAGACCAATAGATGCAGATCTCACACTACGTTTAAAATATGAAGCTCAATAAGGAGCGTGACACATTGGTATAAGCAGCATGGAAAAATATTCCACTCCCCCTCTGCAAAAAGCACAAGGTGAGAGAGAGAGAGACACACACACATGAGCAGGTGAGTGCTGAAATAAGAAACTCCATCTCAAATGGAAGAAGCTGACCTTTTTAACAGGCAGAAGCAAACATCAGAGATTACCTAGATTTCAGTCCAAACTCCATCTCAGCAGTTCTTTAGGCTTCTGAGCAAGAAAGGAATTGTTACTGAGGGAACTGCACCTGCAATGGCTTCAGCAAGAGCTGACCCTGCACTGGAGTATCAAACAGAAAGGGGAAGAGGCACAAATAACTAGGGAGAAGGTATGATTTACAAATAACGAATACAAAACTTCCTGAAGGAATGCAAACTGCTTTGAATATGAACAGCAAATAGAAATGGGAGCAACACAATTGTCATGCCTAGATCATGACGGGGCACAGAGCCCTTAAAACTGCTCCTTTGCAGGCAAAGTGAGGGCTTCAAGTTTCATTATACTGCAAGGAAGAAGGCTGTAAACAGAAAGAAGTCATTCTCACTGTGCAAGAAGCCGTGTCTCTTGGCAGTACAAACCATTAAGTATATCTGCAATGACCACTACCAGAAAGATCCACCACCATTTTGTCACAATTTCTATTCTGATTCCAAACAGCAAGAGCCACCCTCAAGAACAAATGGAGACCTACTGCAAACCTGCAGATCTAAACACTCCTCAATTTGGGAAAAGGCTGGATATGAACTTTAGGATTCAAGCCCGCCTACTCAACAGAACCTGAAGAGGTCACAGTAGCACAAACTCCACAGATATTACTAAGTTACAACCTTTTTCTGATGTTCTGTGGGGACGTCATCGGATTCAGGTGATTAAAAGATAATCTAGATACAGATAGTTGCCAATTCCACCTTGCCGGTGTGAAGCGTTATCTTTTGGGGACCAGAAAACCTGAAAGATGTTTTAGGTGAATGAGCAAGGCAAAATAATGTCCATTCTTTGTTCTCTTAGAACTCATAGCACTTTGAGGATATAAAGAAAGAGTTAAAAAGACATCAGATAGGACTATATTCTTTCTTACTTGCTTTCTGGTTTGTGTCATAAGCATTCAGATTCTCTCCAATCCTGGAAATTAAAGTCTTTTCTTAATAATAACTCCACTAGCAGGAGCACACGAACGATCTCAACCAACCACTACTGTGAGACTCATAATAAAATCTTGAGAACTTGTAACACAAAGTAGGAAAAAGTTAACTAATGATGATGGGTCTGTTTGCACTACAAATCCAATTTACCAAGAAGTCTAGCCACAACACAGTTCAATTTTGAAGTCTATGACCATAATGTTACACATACACATGTACATGCAGTATGTACGGGCTCAGTGCTCTTTGCCCCAGATCTGGATCACATCAGAAGGCTCATCGAGGCACGCGACTTCAGATCACTCTCTTCCCACCTCCTCTGTCCCAGGCCAAGACAGAACTTAAAAAACCTGCCTTGCAGTGTGACAGTTTAGGCTGGAGAAGGGCAATGCAACTCAGCTCCATGCTAGCACAACTGTTCCTGCCATCTTCCTCCTCAAGCCAGGGGCACGACATTCAGACACAGGCAGAAGGATGCAGCAGAGTTATGTTTTTCATTTACTGGAAGTGTTTTGCTAACCCTGCGGCTCTGCCTTCTGGGCAGCTGCTTTCTTTGCCTGCATCTAAAACCGCCTGTGCAAAAAATAGAGAAAGTATTAAAGGAAACAGAAAATACCTTCAGACTGAGTAAGTACTCAATAATACTAAAATCCTAGTACCCTTGAGTGATGCAGGATGGTAGTAATTAAATGTGATCTATATATTCATGCAAGCAGTTATGCTAATCATACACACACAGACACAGATATAACAGCTTCTCAAAACAAAAGAAATGAATGTTATGGAAACACAATGAAAAAGTGCTCTTGTATGACGTTTTTCAGAAGATGCTCTCAAAACACTACAAACACTCAGATCCTGAATCTCAAAAAAAGATAGACAGGAATTATTCCATGCATTTTACAGACCAGAAAACCGAGACAGGAGTTTGGGAGACCTTGCCACCATTAAAGGGCATCAATATTGGACAGGTCTCTATAAACGGCAATAAAAAGGCAGAAAATCTGAAGAACTGAAGAATGGTTGAACAGAACAACTGCGGGGATACACTGCCTGATACTGATGGGGAATTTTGCAGGGAATTGAAAGAGCTACAAGTACATCGTTTTCTAACATCCACACGCACACACCTTTCCTCAAAATGCCTCACAAGATGGAAGGAGACTTTTATCTGTCTTCCAGAATGCAGGGCAGAAGACAAGCACATAACCCCAAAAAGTTGTAGCAGCGTAAAGCCTGAAGCATTACAGAGTTTGGAGGAACTGCACACAACTATTTTTTCCAAAACCGTCTGAAACCTTTGTTTCAGCATAGCACAAAGCAAAACCTCTTAGCTCTGGCTAGGCTTTCCACTAAGCTTTCTAATTTTATGTGAACATGGAACTCAAATAAAATCCAGAGGATGCAAAGCCGTAGGTTTTGACAAAAGGTTTTTACCCACTGATATAGAATACCTGAGTTTTATAAATCACAAAGCCCAGGTTTGCCATTAGCTTCTCTCTTCCATAAAGAAAATACGAAACTACACAACAGCCTGTTAGAAAGTGGAAAATACGCAGAAGAGAGGCATTTCAGCTGATGGCTTTAAAATTCAAAGAAAGAGAATTTTCAGAGACAGACTGACCTAAATTGTTCAGGCTGTTGTCTAACAGCATCAGATTTGGGACTATGCAGCTGTGCAGGAAAGGAAGTACTTCTGGAGAGGAACACATTCATTTACCAAAAAGACCAGGCGGAACATAGTATACTCTCTTGAAACCTTCAAAAAGAATTTTTCAAGTAGTGTTTTCACATAATGAAATGAAAGAAAGAATGATGGCTCTGACTAAAGAATGGCTTCTGCACTTTTATGATTTGGTATATCCATCACTCAAAGATGATGATAGCTTACATGGAACTTTTGTGGCTGAGCAATCTCTGTAATAGTTGTCTACTACAGGCCATGTGATGATACTCAGTGTCAAACAGCTTTAAAAAAGCAACTGCAGACTGGCAAAAAACAAGCAAGGTTATATACATACTGTTGCAGTCTACATCAATGTCTCACAAAGATAGGAGGTTTCCGAGTCACTTTTTTTTGTTTGTTATTATTGCAACTAAAGGAACACTGAGAGGCAATTCATTAAACCCAAATGGGTAATAAACAGGGTATTAATACCATGGAAATATCTTATAGATACCTTGAACTTATGGTAGCACATGTCTATCTTAACACTTTAAGCCACCCAAGGAAAACAGTGGATATGGGGCTGAACAGAGAGGAAGCAGTACCACCAGAGGCAGACAATGGACCTACAAATCATCCTTAACAGGCAAAAGGTATGAATATGTGCTATACAGCATGTAAACAGCAAAGACGACGTGTCTAGAGCATTGAACATGCACTACAAAGTCTGGCATACGCATTGTCTATTTGTTTGGAAGTTAGGCAGCTAAGAGATCCTGCATCTCCCAATTTCTATCTCCCCTCAGGGTTAAGAGGTTTCAAGTCAGAAAAAGAGGACGTGTTGGGGAAAACCCAGATAAACCATACCCGTGCAGAAATTTTGCACATCTCCACTACCAACTGCATTTCACCAGCCTCAGACTGGACACTGAAGGTACCGGAATAAGCTGATAGGCAAAACTAAGGAATTATTCTCATTTCCACAGATATTTAAGTATCTTTGGATCAAACCAAGTTTAAGTTAAACACCGCCAGGATAACCATTGATCAGGGAATAGTAATAAATACTCCAAGAACTATATTCCAATAGGGGTGTATTTGTCTTCCTTTCCTGCTTCTTCTCCCAGTTGAACATCACAGCTTGGCATGCATATTTGCTGCTGCTGTCGTTTTGGCCCTTAGGGACTTTGTTTCCTATCAGTCAGTCTTCTGACCACAGCTACTTTGAGAAACATTATTGAAAACAAGGCAAAATATTTCAGAACACACAACCAGGATTGGAAGCGTTCTTTTAACACAGGTTTAATTACAACTGGTAAGTCGGTAAATTATTTGAGTATAACTGTAAACAATAACCAGACAAAGGCTACCTCCCTTCAGAAACATCGAGAGTCATTCAGTTTTGAAAAAGGAGGTTATGATGTTCACCAAAAGCATCAGAAGGCTACAAAGAAAGCGTCTAATAATAAACTTTAAAATACTTTCTCAGTTCATTGGAGACAGTAAAAAGTGTCAGGCCCAGAAAGAGCACAGCATTTGTGGACAAAACATCAGAAGGAAGAGAGACAAAACCAAAGAACAATCTGAAAAAGTATTCCAGGTCAGGGCAGCACTTAAGCATGTACTCAATTTTAAGTATATACTTAAGTTTAAGTATATACTTAAAACACTAATTAAAATATGTTTAAGTGCTTTCCTGAGTTGAGGCCAAAGAATTCAATCAGATGTTAATGGAAAAAATTTGGCAGTGTTCATAGCGTTCTACTTAATATTGCAATGCAAAAGGGTTATTAAAAGACAAAACACCATATGAGGCAGAGGCTGCATGTTCTTCTAAGTGTGAGTTGCAACTCGCTTGGCTACCGTACAACTGAATTGCATGCAGTCATAAAAATTAGTATTTCAGGGGAAAAAATAGCTGAACTGGAAGATGGGCAGGTTGAGATCACAGAAACAAGGTGTTTTCAAGCAAGTTTCAAGCAAGCAAGTATTTTAAATATGCACATTTAAAACAAAAAAAAAAGTACCATACCATAACAATATTAAGAACTTAAAGGAAATGGTGTCTAACTAGAGGATGTGGCAACAGAACAGGATTTAGGCAAACTAGATATGCTAAAAAAAGGTTATTGAACAAGAATCAGTATCTGGCCACAGAGGAGGAACTCGGTTTCAGGTAGATCAAAGTAATGTTATACTGAAAGAATAGCAGAGAATGTATTATATTGTTGAATCTTCATGAACACAAACCCAAGACATTAGAATACAGTGAGGTTACAAGTGCAGCTATATTTCTCTTCCCCACTCCAGGAAAAGGACACTCAGCATACAAAGTTGAGACTAATAATACCAATACTACTACTACTAAAAGTAATTAAGTCTATTAAGATTATTAATTGCATCATTTACAAGCTGTAATCACGGGTCAGCATTGAACATTTCAGAGATACCTGGCATATGCAGGAAATATCACAAGCGCATAACTATCTGAAACTAGTGCCCACGGTTTGAAAACTTCAGAAGTTAGCCTAGTGATGCTAAATTCATAAAAGAGAGATGAAGTAAAGCCTTTCAGCTCAAAAGTAAATTCAAAAGCCTCCAGTTTTTACAGAAGGCCTACATCTCAGAAAACACAGACAGTCCTAATAATAAATAGAGTGAAAGATTTAAACATGATTTTCAATACACAACTAGACTTTAGAAAATGAACATTCAGGCTAATATAGCTGACGGAGAGGAAAATAAACTACAGCAGTCAATATATAACAATGAAATCTAGAGAGCTATGATGGAATTGGAAAAGCAAATAAACAAAGACATAAAAACAAACAAATTCCTGAAGCATGTCTAAAGCAAGTATACAAAGAATCTGCTGGGAAGAAAGAAGAGAAAGGGGATAAGAACCGCTTAGAGGAACAATATGATTGTGTTAAATAAGTTCTTAATGAAAAATCCTTACACAAATACTCATCCTGATCCCATGGCTATTTTCAAGAAACAGAGATGAGGCCTTGCCAGGAATGACGGGATCAAAAAGACACTGAAGTGGCAAGTTGAAGAGAAATGCATCAACAGGATTGCCCAGAACACACCTAGGACTTCAGGTGAAGCTCACGTTCAAGTGGATGAACTCCTCAAAAATCCACTGTAAAACAGCTGCATCACAACACGCACGAACGCACCCAGGTTCCTCTTCTCGCTCTATAGAGGCACCATATTTTTTGCCCATCTGTACGCCTACTTTCTGTACCATTACTGTTTTTCACAGCACAAAATAAAATTCCCTCAGATGCATTGGCATAAAACACCCATCTGCAACTCCCCTGTGCTCAAGCCTCGCTGGAGCTCCACAAACTCACCATCTGACGCACCAGACGTACAGTGTGGTGTCCTTCAGGCCCACATTACCAGACCCCAGGTATCTGGGAGTTAACCATTTTCCTTCTCCTTCAGAATGTCGATTTGTATAGTGTATTATTACACGTGAACATCTTACATTTAAATACATGCATGGTATTATAAAGATCGTTTGTGTAAGTTTGAGATAGCTGTATTAACTTTTGAGGTTTTGTCATTTGTGTGTGTAGGCCATTTCCAGCCACTGCAGATAATATCAAATGCAATCTGAATAGGAAGTAATTTCTCCGTAAAAACATTTTAGACACATTTCAAAAAGAAGAAAACACGTTATTGGCACAACTACTGTTCCTGTGTTCCCTTGGGGACATCTTTATAGGTATCTGTTGTGGAAAAATTCCCCACAACTCTAATCTTTATGATTTCTATTATCTTTTCTACACAGAACAATTACTATGAGACTGTAGTTTCACATATGTTTTAAATGGTGTAAACGACACTGAAATGAGAAGAAGCTATCCTGCCCTCTCCTGTCTCTCTTTGTCACACCTGAACTGCTGCCCATTCCATGCAGGAAAGTGTTTGGGTGGTCATAAACTGGGCTGAAGAACTGATGCAGTTTCCCAGTCTGGATGGAGGGCAGATGGGATGACTCCTGTCAGCAGCCATGCCGCGTCACCGCATGCGTATAACATTTGCAGAATTAACAGGACAAAAGAGGACCAAAACTAAGAGCATAATATCCCACCACTACTATGATCTCAGACCTTTAAAGGAGAAGCAAAATTTCAATTGCCCTTAGGTTAGGCTCTTTTCCATTGCTACAATGAGGGAAAATACCATTACATTACATCCTTGTTTCTGGTCCTGGTAGTCCTCAAAATTTTAGGTCAGCCAGCCATGACTGAAGAACTGGCTACGGCCCAGTGTATGCCTCAAACTATCACATATTTTGAGAAAGGTGAAGGAAGTCGTTACCTAATAGACTGTCTATTTGTCCTATTTATTTTAAATTGTATTGTTTGGAGGTGGTCATGATTTTGAATGCTGTAAGTTTTCCCAGGGAGATGCAGAGGAGAAAGCCAAGGAGTTGCTAAACAGACCATGAGACATCAAACAATTCACAGCTGCACCCTCCCCATTCCCCAACCCGCAAGATACATCTTTCACAGTATTTAGTCTTTGAGTGTTGAAGAATCCTAGTCACAATTTGCTAGTCGTTTCCCAGGGAGCTTATTTCTTCAAAGATGACAGCAAAACTGCTCTGCAGAACAATACATTTCATGGCAATATGTTTACATAAATGCTCTTCTCTAAAAGGAAAGGATTATATGTATGTAGTATTTACATAGATAACACTTCCTCTAAAAATACCATTTGCTACACTTCAGCTGCTGACTAACACACGTGCCTGTTCTGCAACACTAAGGCACCGCGTACAAACTCTTCAGAAACCTTCTTAATAAGCATTTAACTATTCTACAGAAGTTAAAAGCAAAAAAAATCACATTGAAAACTGAAGAAAACCTTGTAGCATGTGTTTGGGAATTGCCTGTTACATTCTCTGTTAAGACAACTATCTAGAGTAGCAATTTGTCACATCTCACATAGATGCATCTGCTTTCTGAGTTCATTGAAACAAGTTGAGCATAACAAGAAACCCACTTCCAGTGAAGTTATTCTGCCACCTGCTGTTGCTTTTATGGATATACCAGACATTTTAATGCAAATCTCTTCAATTTTTTTTTTTAAAAAAAACTAATAAAAAAGTGGAGTATTTCCTTATTGGAGAAAAAAATCTTGTTATTACTTATAAACCACTAATATATTACAATGTTTTTCTCTTGTTGACTTCTCAAATGTGTGTGACCTAGAAGATGCTTATCAGCAAGATGGAGGGGGCTGGGGGTGAGAAGGGGAGCCTGCTGCAAGGGAAAAGCCTGAAAGCCTGGTGGTTCACAAAAAAAAAGTAATTAAAAAAAATCACAAAACCTCATAAAACAAAGTATTTTTATGAATCTTCTAAAATTCACACAGGAAAAAGAATGTCTAAAAGCCTTTTTGTCTGAAAATTGTGATCCCAAACACTGCTGGCTACAGCATCAAAACAGTTAATAAAAAGAACAGGTTGATAGAAATATTGAAATTCACCAGTCTACATTCACTGCCTGAGTGAGGGAAAGAGAAAATAAAACAAGTGCCATTGAAAAGGTAACTCCTCTCACACCTTCAGTTCTAGCAGCAACACAGCTGAAGATTTAGAAAATTTGCCAAGTCCTTTTTGCAAAAAGCCAGTGACATCTGTGGACATCCCAACCAGTGACACTGGTGGACATCCCAACCTTGCTGCTGCAGTCCATGCCAGCCGGCAGCACCCACCACTTACTTTCAGGACAGCAATGACAAGTGCCACCCCCTCATCTCAGGCCACAGACAACACCTTCTCGCAGAACCGCAGCTAGCGCGGTTACATCACATGGTGTCCTTATGTCGCTCATTGCTGTGCACACTCGTAAATGTTTGTCTCCAGCGTGGGCAGGTAGCAGTAGTATCAGAAGAGTTTGGGGAAAAGACTGAAAAAGAATGGGACGCCCAATAAAACTGCAGAGGGAAGTTGGGGCAGGAGAGTGACTTGCTGAAAGATGATCTACTCACTTGAAGAATGCCTTCAGATTTTTAATTATTGTAATTCATGAGAAATATGGTTCAAAATGTTAACCCAAAAAGCTCTTCCAGGAGAAGAGAACCCTGACTCCGCAAAATGAACATGCATACAATAGTCTGCTCCATCTCCTACCCTGTCCTACAAACGTTTCCTCATGCTAACAGGCCAAGAGAGCCATGGGTGGCCTCTCGTCCAAACAGTATCGGACTAAACTTGCTCAGCTCACAAGACCGGAGGGGGATCACAAGACAAGACAGCATGGTTAACCACTCTTTGTATTAAACAGACATATTCGGTCTACTCTTCATTTAGAGCACTACTAAAAGCTTGTTCCACCTTGCAAAGTTTGGCAGCTGCCCACTGCTATTTAGAATGAATATTCAGTTGTTCCTTCAGGCTCTTCAGCCCTTTGATATCCTATTGCCTGTTACACATTAGACAGGCGTACAACCCCCTTTTTGCCAAGCAGCACATGCATGGCAGCTTCAAACTCTTTCAAATGAAGCCTCCTAGCGATTTTTGTTTTCCCCCTTGGTCAAGTACAGAGATTGGCTCTCGACAACAGCTCTGCGCCCCACCGCCGGTGCTTCTCAGGGCAGTGCTCCAGCAGCTCCCCGAATGAAAGAGCATCTCTCCCGCTGCAAGGAGCCCCACGTAGCTGTGCTCTCCCTGCTACGGTGGGAAAGGGGGGAAGGACGTCTCGGTTGAGTTAGATGAGCTCAGCAGTATTTTTGCCTCTTGCTCCCCTGATTTCTAGTGGATTTGTCTCATTGCTGAGCCCAGTGAGCAGGCCTGCAATATTAATTACTGCTTTTTGTTTAAAAATTAAGTTCTATTTCTAATTTGCACACCGTGGAAAGGAGATTTTAACTAGCTCTTGAGGCATTTATATGTGCAGAATAGCAAAAGCAATTAAAAGACAGGCAAAGAAAATCTGTAGCAGAGCTAGATGCTAATACAGATCTTGGCCTGTCTTTTCTTTTTGTAATCAATACTAAATAAACCTGCAGAAAAAGCACATGCATGCATAAAACCCCATTTTAAATAAAGGTGTTTTTACTAGATCTGGTTTCAGAGTTCTGTTTTCTGTACTAAAATGGAAGGTCATCCTGTACAAACTCAATATTTTTTCTGCTCCTGAATTTTGTTATCCTTTGCTGCATGTGTATATGCAGTTGTTACATTAAGAATTTATGCAGATGTTTTAGTTTTTACAGTAAGCTGATTTCCTTGTCTGTGCAATAGATGGAAGCCAACTAGCATTTCTTCCAGCCTGTCGTCTTGCATTCTAACATGATGAATTTGAGTTTTTTCCCCCATAAGGTATTTTCCCATAGGAATTCCCATAAGGAATGTTATTCCTTGCAGTGCCCTGTTCATATAATTCTTGCCCCTTTCAACAAGGCAGATAATTAGATCCTTTTCCCCTGAAGCCAGATCATCTACTGATAAAACAAGATGTACTACCAAGGCCACACCCTATGATTTGATTAATTTGTTCTCTGACCTGTTTTTAATCACACTTGGGACTTCAGTTTTGAAAGGAAACACACCTGGACAGTGCGTAAAAAGAGAGTTCAAGCAGATGACATCTCAGAGCTCTAACATGGCTGGACTGCCCTGCCCCCCTCACCCCCTGTGATTGAAAATGTTAATTATCTTGCATTTGATAGTGACAGAAGTTATACGACAGACTCTTATAAGAGCAAAGGCATTTTTGACACAGTCCTCATTTCAACTGAGTGTTAACAAAAGACCGCCAGAAGCAAAACAAAAGGAAATCCAATCGAATCGTCCATTTCTGAGTCCAGTAAAAAAATCCGTAACACAGCCACATCAGGAAGAAAATCACAATTCCCCCACCTCCCCTTTGATTTGGCCATGCTGGGGCTACTAGCTTTTAAGTCCAGAAGAAATGCTTTTCTTAACATCTCTTACCCAGTATATTCATTTTTTTAATACATACACTAAGAGATCTTAATGAAGATAGGGTAGCAGAAATGCAAATGTCCAGTGCATTCAAATGTATCCAAAGACCGTACCAAATCTATTGTATAATTTCCCATACACTGACAAATTGCATTATTCTGTACCAATTACTGTACAGTGTCAAGAAATTACTTGTACTGCCGTTGAACTCCATGCATCGCTGTGACTAAGAATGAGTTGTTAAGCTACAATACAGTGCAACAGATATGAAGGGGAAAGCAAAAATCCTTCAGCCAAGTCAAATTTGAAGACTACTTTGGGGAAGAAAACAGAGATGCTTTTTCGGAATTTACGCTGAACACCTAGATCTCCACGTAAAAAACGTGGAGTGCTTTGGTGAGCACAAGAAGTTAAAACCATGGGTTTGCATCTCATTGATCACATACCCTTTCCAGCTGTAATCTTTTACTTCAGGACACGGGCTCAGACCTGACTCAGAGGGAGGAATGCCTCTAACCAAACTGCCAGCAAGAGCTCCTGGAGCACAGGTTTGTTACTCACACACACCCCCTTCACGGGGGAGCGGTTGCCCATCCATTTACTGTCCAGACTCAACCTTACTTAATTTGCAAATTGTGACAAAAGTCACAGCCTGAGGTGGTGTAGCTATGTAACTTGTACATTAAGCACCTTTCATTAAAGAAAGAGTAAATGGAGTAACCTATTAATGAATACATCTTGCAGGGACTGAAAAAATGTGAAAACAAGCAAACATTTCATAATACATATAAAAAGGCTTTTCAATTAACATCCTGTTTTGAATACACGGCTGATCCACAGCAGCCCCTGGCAACAGTCTGCCAACATCTCAGCCCAGCATGCTTAGACACTTCTGGCAGTGCTTCCATTCCTCTACACATCAACAACAAGCCTATTTATTACCCAGCTTGCCTGATCTATAGTGCAATGCGGCCAGGACCTGAAGCTATTTCCTTAAGATTGAATGAGTCAGGACATGAAAATGATTAATCAACATGAAGAGGTTTAAAAGCTGCGAGAAAACTGCTCTAAGTAAAGCCTCTGTAAATCAAGGATTGCAGCATTTGGAAAGTTGGGGCTTTCCACAGGCTGATAGTACTGGGATGCTTTGCTATTCCTCTCTCAACTTTGTGATAAAAGTGGTAGATAGACAGACAATGGCTATTTGTCTCTGATACTACAATCCAAGAGATCTACAAGGTACAGCTGTACGACCTTCTGAAGGCAAATACAATCTTGCTGTGCCTGTGGTCCAAGCAGAATGGAAAACACGTTAGTGCAATGCCAAGACCAAGCCAACACATGGTGCATCTTCTCAGGGTTCAAAGCAGAAGCAAAGCAAACCCACATCTACCTGCGAGCCACTGCTGATTCTGAGGTGGTATGGAGGAAAACAGCATGTAAATACAGTAAATGAGACAGATTTACTTATGCTTCAGTAAAGAGGTACCTTGCACCAGCCTCCACTGCCCAGCTGAGAAGAAATACAACAAGCTAGGGAAGGTGCCGGTACCTGACTCCCATGCCTTCTGGAGCCTCAGGGTAATTAAAGCACAGACTTAGCCAATATCAGAAAAAAAAAAAGGAAGCTAGTCATCATTCTAGTGCTCACCCATGCAAATCAGATGGCAGTATTATAAGCGTTAATGCTCTAAGAGAGGCCTGGCACTGAAATGATGGTAGACTTTACAGTTAGTTTATGTGTCTTAAACTGCAAAGGAGCTATGGAGCATTGCATTATTTAAAGGGAAGAGAAAGCGGCAAAGTCAATAGTTCTGAGGGCTGGCATTCAGCTACTCTGCTGTGAAAACATGGCTAAAACAAAGCAACACACTTCGGCACAAGTAAGTACAACTCAAAAGTGTTTGCTGTCCCTCAATTAAAAAATGTTCCCTTTGCTACAATAATATGTTTGCAGCGGTGAGAACTCTTACCTAAAATTCCCCTCATTTTATCTGTTGCATATTTATCTATTTTGTAATATGTATGTTAATGTTAAAAACCATTTATATATGTATACACACATATATACCTTCATATATGGAATTCCTTCCAGTTTTTAAGGAAATGTATTGTTTCCAACTGCTGCCATTGTTATAGCCTTAGACGAGAAGAGCTTAATTACAGCAGGGACAGGGCAAAATAATCTTTTCCACGCTACCTTATCACAGAGCTGCTAATCTACCTCTGGCCAAGTTCCTTGTCTGCAAACATTAAATCTTAAAGTGCTGAATAAACGATGGCATTTGTAACTTTTGCCAAGTTAGTAAGGCCTGAGTTCTGCAACACATTTCACATGAATATGAAAGAACAACTAGATGACAGTAATTTCTGGGCACCTATCACCCAGCAATAACCAGTGATCCAGAGGAGTATAGTTAACTGTTTTGGCTGAGTGAAGTAAACAGTCACTGATGAGATTAGACTCTTGATTTAAACTTAGGAAAAAATGTTTTCCTTGCCCTCTCTTTCTTTGCTTCCTCCATGCGTCCTTCACATTAGTTAAATCAAGCTACAGTCATCCTGTTTACTCAGCAAATCTCTTTACAATGACATTTGAAAAGGCCAGGTATCATCATCTTAAACAGACTCAAAATAGTACCTCCTACAGACTTCGCAGTCTCCCTCTTTACAGCTCACAAAAGGTGGAGAAACTCAGGCTCAAAAGTAGATTGGGAATATCAATACGTGTTTTGGAGTATGGAACCTACCACCCATAACACTGGTCAATGTGGTCACTCCTAAAGAAAGGGATACTCAGTGCTCATGACCTGGTAAAGTCATCTGCCAATGGAAAAAAAATCAGTATGAAAAAAGTGGTGATGATTTTACTTAAACTGGGCCTATATCCTTCTCTTTAACAGCTGACCTTGATGAAAGAGTCTCCTTAGAGATTTTAAGGAAGGCTGAATTTATAATGTAAGAGCTCCTGGCAGTTTTCATCACCTCAAATTACTAAGTGATTTCGATCAGTGCAGAGGACCTAGAAGGATGAATTCGGCACTGTTTTATTGGCTCCTGCTTCCCTTGCAAGCTGCTCACACAGAATCACAGTGGGCAATTTCTCTTTCTCCAAGATGACCTTAAATTCAGTAAAGTGCAATCCCACCTCTTCTCCCTGTTAGTGTTTGTATCCAAGTACATAAATACATGACTTATATCCTGTATTTGGGAGAGCAGGGTGATACGACTCCCTGTGGTCCCTTCCAGACTTATTTTCTATGAACACACACAAGGAGAAGTTGCAAGATGTCCTGCATGCCTTGCATCTTCTGTTTAGTATCATGCAACCCCCCCGGACACAAATGAAAGCCAGCTTTAGATGTGGATATATGACCTTAACAAAGGCAACATGTAAAAGAAGAAACAGCTAGCCAAAAAGCTGATTTCACCTTTTACTGGGGGTTCCTTCCCTCTCAGTGTAGAGGATTGCTTCCAAACGTGGCTGGATTCAACACCAGTTCCTGGTTCATCAACTGCAATATTACTCTCTGCTGATTAAACGCAATTTTTACTATAACTATTCCTATCAGGCAAAGATGTTCCAATTTTTATCTGCATTTTAAACAGCTCCAGGGGACATCACTCAAGTTCCTTCTATTCAGAAGTGAAGATGAGATTCATTCAGCAACTATAATTATCAAATGGCCTGTTTGTAAGGTAAGCACGACTAGCAAAAACTCACCATGTAAGTGTGCCACACACTCCACTTCCTCCTCTGCGGAGCATTTCAAAGCTTTACTTTCAAGTCCATAATACTCTACATGGTCACTGAGACACAGGCATCCCCAGACTGCTACAAATGATGAAGCTGCAATATAGGTAAGGAAAAGGACACACTATTCCTTGCAAGGAGCCTCTGGATACAAATCTCAGGTCAGCGTGAGCTTATCGCACACACTGCTCTCTCCTTTTGTTCTTCCAACAAAACAAAATCCTTCATTTACAGTAGTTAAGACAAAATAGTAGAAAATACAATTCTTTGGAATAATGTCAAGATTTCCCTTTTTTTCTTTTTTCTATATTTTTGGCAAGTATACGGAGATTAGAAACACATACTCCACTCTTCCCTACAAATCTGATCTGCAAAAATTTGGGTGTTTGAAATGTGTAAAGTTTATAGCACACTAGTTTTGTGTTACCTCTGCTTGTCTACATTTTCTAGTTCTGAAGCAAAAATACTAATATCTTGCCAGAGAGCATGATTTAAAAAGACCTAAAGCATAGACTTTAACCATATGTTAATGCTGACTGAATTCAAAGTGTGAGTCTTCCTGGATCAGCATTGTAGTCTACTGAAAAGATCTTATCCAACATATTAAACTTTCCATTTTAACTTAGATTTCAGCCTTACTTTAGGCATTTCATTCAGCTTGGACAGAAACAGAGTGGACAGCTGTACTTCGATGAATTTGTATGTATTTCTAGTCAGTTCACTTTCATACATTATCACTAATAAAATAACATTTGTGTGGCAAATTGTCAAGGTGCATTACTCAAAACCACCTTTTGCAATAGTTTTTATACAGCAACAGAAATATTTCTTTCCACTTGAGGCCTGCAAAGTTTTTTTTGAGGGGGTTCTTAGGGATTTTTATTTGCTAGAACTCATCTTGGGACAAAATTATAATGCAACGTTCCTTTAGGAAGAGAGCTGATTAACTGTAACCAAAACCAACACCATATTTATGCAAACTCAGATAAGGACAACGAAGTCTCATACCTCAGAATATAAACAGTTGCTACAGTCGTCATGGGAGTATTTCCCCACTCACCCTCACCACTCCATTGCAAGGACAGGGTGAGTAAGGCAGGAGAGGAGGTGGTGCCTTATTCTGAGCTAAACAGAATGCAGAAGACAGACAGACGGACGGATCTGCTGTAGTAAATCTTATGTTCCTTAGTCTTTGCCATCTGGCAAGTGATCCACAGCTCATGTGAAACGAGTGGGTGGTCACGGTCCGGTTTGTACTAGACATTTTTTGGGATCACGGAAAAACAAAACAAAACAAAACATTGCAATTGGCACCAACCGCTGCTCTTGTTAGCGGCTTTCAACAGGCAAAGGACCAAACAAAACTGAAGACTAAACCTCTCCCTCCTACAGAACTGGTCACAATTTCAGACGGAGATAAAAGCAAGCTTGTATAAGAGAGGGAAAGATTGCAATGCCTCTGGCTCTGTCATTCTGTTTGGGATAAAGAAAGCAGAGATTTCAGCCCTTAGGACAACCAGTGACTTTAGCTTCCCCACTCTGATAATTCCCCCTTCTACGAATATCAACTTTGGAGCCACGAAAGGCACAAGAAATTTACAGCTCTGATCTCTTTTTCTGGGCAGATCTCATCCTAAAAATCTTAATCTGAAATGACATAATGCACATATAATATATATTGTAATTTATTACAAATTATAATAATATATCTGAAAAAAAAACCAATTTTTTTTGTCTTAGCACAATCGGCTCAACAGAGGGATGTGTAAAGAACTACATGCAGGACACAAGCTGGGGCATGGTTGCCAGCCTTAAATTTGTTTTAATAACAGCTGTGGAAAGTGAAAGCTCTTTTATAAAACTTTATTTATAGATGAACAACAATGCTTAACAGCAGGTTTTCTACATTACGGAATTATGTTTCAAAGGTTATCCTGCTGAAAAAGAGCCAAATACTACAGCATTTACGTTGTTTCAAATTTAATACAATGCAGACTTTTCAAGCACAAATACCTTTAAAGGAAACCATATGGTAACGGCAGACTTGCTTTTCCTTAACAACCTGGAATGCTTTCATTCCGAACTTCAAGTTAAGAAGGGTTCAGGACTGGATATGTAAAACATTCCTTTTATTTCAAAGAAGAACACTCGTTTAGCACATGGTGATAGTGTGAAACGGCACCATTAGATATTTTTAATTCAGTATACCAACTCAGTAAGCAACTTAACTCAACTAACGCCTGTTTGCTCAAATAGCATCAAAGCAACTACAAAAAGGCAAGCTGCATTGTACTCTGTTTCCAGCATCAGGGAATGCATACTGAAGTAATATTTATTTATTTATTTTTAAGGATTTGCTTAGCAGCTTATAATTTTGAAGTAAAGGACTTAAATAAATAATCTTGTGAGTTCTCAACAGCCCCTCTTTCACTAACCAAAATTTACATGGGAACACTGTCTAAGTATCCAGACAAAAAAATACAAACCTGACTAAATTGATAAGATTAATAAAAGAAAGAAAAACAGTTTTTCTATACTCTCTTTAACATTTTAATCTTAGATATTATTTGCAATGACTGCAGAATAAACATTTACAGACCAACGTTAGGATTTTGTTTATGGTCACCCTCCACTTCCCCAGTTTTCAGGGATACACCTGGCTTCTCAGGATCCCAGTGGGAGCTTCTAATACCAGCAGAAAAAAAAGCACATTTTCAGACTTGCTGACTGCACATATTTGACACAGAAGGTCATGTGTATCGGAGATCATGATTTTTTGTGATTGTTTTTCAGCATACAGCCACACATTTAAAATCATCACAGTAAATGTGTACTGAAGAATTCTAGATGTTAGAAGAAAGAAAAGTTACTAGCACAGCAGAACAGTTAAATCTACACAGAAATGTAATGTACAAATACACACTTGACAGTACCCTTTAATGAAAAATTAGCAAAGGCAAGGATGCGTTAAGGTAAAATTACTGTGGTTTGCTTAGCTATGCTTTCTTTTGTTTCGACATAGCAGTATACAGCCTTGAATCAACAGGAAACCTCTTTCATCCATCTGATGATACATATCAATGATGAAGCCTTTCAGAGGACATGCCATGTTTCTAGGTGCTTAAAATATGTTGACATTTCAACAATGCATATTCTTAACCTATGTTAGTCTAGCAATAGCAGACAACTTGAAGCCCTGGCAAAGCTGGTGAAAACCTGTCTAGGCCTGACCATCAGCAGAGAAGACCCTAATTTACTTACACTTCCCCACAACTCCTTTTTAGAAACAAGCTTCCCAAATGAAAACAGGGAATAACAAACACAACAGGTATACATCGTTAAAAAAATTCTAAAGCTGTATCTTATAGAATCATAGAATGGTTTAGGTTGGAAAGGACCTTGAAGATCATTTAGTTCCAACCCTCCTGCCATAGGCAGGGACACCTCCCACTAGACCAGGCTGCCCAAGGCCATGTCCAGCCTGGCCTTGAACACCTCCAGGGATGGGGCCTCAACAACCTCTCTGGGCAACCTGTTCCAGTGCCTCACCACCCTCAAAGTGAAAAACTTCTTCCTAATGTTCAATCGAAACCTGCCCTCTTCCAGTTTGAAGCCATTAGGCCTCGTCCTATCGCTACATGCCCTAGTAAAAAGTCCTTCCCCAGCTCTCCTGTAGGCCCCCTTTAGGTACTGGAAGGCTGCAATAAGATCTCCCCGGAGCCTTCTCTTCTCCAGGCTGAACAGCCCCAACTCTTTCAGCCACTCCTCATAGAAGAGGTGCTCCAGCCCTCAGATCATCCTTGTGGCTCTCCTCTGGACACGCTCCAGCAGGTCCATGTTCTTCTTATGATGGGGACTCCAGAGCTGGACGCAGTACTCCAGGTGGGGTCTCACAAGAGTGGAGTAGAGGGGCAGAATCACCTCCCTCGCCCTGCTGGCCACACTTCTTTTGATGCAGCCCAGGATGCGGTATCTTCACTGCAATCGGGCTGCAGCGCAAGCAGGCACGCTGGTGCTAGCTTTACTCCAACAATAGCAGAGAGGTGCGAGTGGCAGAGGCTGGAGGGCACACTGCTCGGGCGTGCTGGGAACACTGGGTACTTACGTGGGTTGCTGGTTCAGGTATGCCTATGCATGCCGCAACTATGCCTGCAGCAGTATTGTAGACATACCGTAAATGTACTGATCAGGAAATCAGTCTGTTAGGGTCACGTATTTCAAAAGCAGCAGTTTTTCCTTTGAAGCTATTAATTCTAAAGGAGAGATAAAAAATATATTGCTAATGTCCTGTGAGGTAATACATTTATCTCAACTCAACAAAGAAAATACAGCACTCACGTTTGCATAATGTTTTTCCTACTTATAAAAATAATGTCTCCAAATGTCATTGGACAAGATTAGAAGATTTCATGACCGATTGGTCAACCATGAGCCTAAATATTTTTTAAATTAAATAAGAAAATTTATAAGGGAATGCTATAGAACTCAATTGGTTACAGCACATACAGCTTTTCTGAAGTCATCAGACTTAGCTGGTATACAATTTTTAACCAGTGGGCAAAGCAGTCGCACAGTACAATTATCATAAAACTTGATAAAGTTCTGAAGAACAGGGAAAAAAAAACAGACCCCAAAAAAACCAAACCAAGACCAAGCTGTTGAATCTCTTGCCAATATATACATCCCGTGGTGCTCAGTGAAATAAGGGTAAAGGAAGGTCACTGAACTGTCCCTGTTGTCTACCCTGTTCTGTGGGGCTTCCTCCTCCCTTAAGGCACACGTGCATAAATTAAGGATGGGTATTTCTCGACTTTAACAAACCATCCATATTATCTGTGGTTGTTCCAAACAGGGTAAGTCCAGGGTAATCATTGTCACCAGCTGGAGAGAAAGCACTTTCAAGAACAATTTTAATATCTAAAGTTGCTCATATAGTTGTTAAGGACATTGCTTTGGATTAAAACACACAGCATGCCAAGAGCTGTTATACTGATACCGTAATTTCTATAGGTCTTTCATCCCCAAATAGGAAACTATACAGACCTAGTTCCATAGGTTTCCTGTTGGTTGGGTTTCCACTAACATTTTACATGAGCATAATGTGATGCTGATGCCAAATGCAAGATTCCCGTTTTAATCGATATTAGATAATGAGCACTATTCCCTTGAAGGCAGAGAGAGGCAGAGAGAACACGCGCAGCTTGTGGAAAGAGAGGATGGCGCTGATTTTTCCAGCAAAGCTGTCCACTTAAAGACATTCTGGAATTACGACCTCCAAAAAGTGTGCAAAATAAATAGACGTTTTATAATTTTTAACACCTGGATGTTATAGGATGACTCTTTTGGGTAAACATAAGTTTAATGTCACTGAAGTGTAGTAACACCTGGAGTTCAAAGAAAGCTGCTTTTCAGCAGCATACATGTTACCCAACTGTTCATCAGAAAAAGCCAAAAGCCATAATTTTTATAGCAAGGACAATATAAGTAAGAAAAATTCAGCACCTTAACTATAACACCAATTTAGCAAGTAACAACTTGTGTGAAAAACTAAAAGAAACACTTCAATCATAGCAACTAGTCTGGGCCTTGGCTTCATCCTTCTTCATAAAAGCTGCTTTTAAACTATTCAGGATTCTCCAAAACTATATTCCAAGATCTACTGTCCCACCATGACAGGGATGTCCTACATACCAAGCGTTTCTGTGGAGACTGCTCTTCCAAACACTGTCCCAGCCCCATTCTCTCTCTCCTGGACTATTTGGGAAACTCATAACCCGTTAGGCGGCAATGCCAGCACTTCAGACTGACTGTAGCACAAAGAAAGCTGCATTAAAACAGACAGCACACCCAGTCCCAGTCAGTTCTGAAAACATTAGTGACAAATAGTTAGGAAAAAGTTCCAAAAGAAGGAATCAACTCAGTTTTAATGACTGAAGAGATTAAGGAAAGATTTAAAGAAGTAACTGCATACCTTCTTTAAATAACAACTCAAAGCATAGGTGGAGAGACATTAGTACGTATGTTAAAAAAAACCACCATTATCAACAGAGAGATTATTTATTCTTCTGTAATGAATTGTACTTTGGAGGGGATTTACATCATTTATACTTACCTCAGAGAAAACTGCCCATAACCAAAATGCACTCTCTTTGCCTGAGTGAAGTTTACCAGATGGCTTTTTTAAAAACAAAACAAAACAAAACACCTCAAGGTAATGGAGTATCAAGGTGAGGAAAAGCACTGAAGAAAAATAAACAGTGGAGGCAAACCAGCAGATGTTTAGAGCACTGGACAACTCAGACGTACTATGGAAGGATGGAGGGTTAAGTCAACCCTGCCGGGATCTGAGTTTGTGGTTCTAGAAAAACAGGATTTAAAGTGTAATGCACAGACCACATAAGCACAGTCTCTCTACAATGCTATATGGGACATGTCGACATACCCTTCTTAACAGCAAATTATATCACATTATAAAAAAGCTTGATTGGAATTTTGGAAGCTAATAGGGAGAAGAAATATTTAGTAGCAGTTGAAATGTTTTCTTTGTTGCTTTTTAATCGCATTTTCTGTGAGGGCACTAATGAAATAATATTGATAGTTGCTCCTAGATCTTTCCATTTTGAAAAAGAAAACTTTCTTAGCATCTAGTTCATGTGAATTGTAACATCCTTTATGCTTAAGATATTGCTGGACTTCAACACCAACCATAAGGAAGGCCTATTTGATTGCTTGGAGGTGACTGGTATCAAATATAACGCGTTTTTCTAGTACAGCTACAGGAACTGTTAAAACCAATTACTATCAGAACTGCCAAATCTGCAGGATCACTGAAGCCTTCAGGAAAACTTTGGAAAAGATCACCTATATAGCAATATCTCAGCTCATATCCACAGCCATCTTGTCACACAATATATGATTCAATTACAATTTTTTAATAACTGCTTGTATAATACACAAATGCAGAAAAGACACTGTGATCAAATCTAACACGAGAACAGTATGCAGAATGAGAGACTGTGGTTTGTAGATGAATGTTCAGGCTGCTGCTAAGCCCCCGTGGATCTTAGTCAAACAATCCCGATCCAGCAGCAGGTACCGATCCACATGCACAGCTCAGAAGGCAGATGTCTGTCCCAGAAGCTGATTACAAGCATCTGCCTATATTAGGTGGATTCAAACTCACAACTCGCACCTCAAAAAGAAAACGTTCTCTCAGTCAAACTATGACTTAAGCTGAAATCCAGACTCTCGATGCCATTCTGTTCATCTTTGGCCTCTGCAGAGCTAAAAAATAAACAGGGAAAATTCTTAGTGCTGAGGACTATGCAGAAATGAATCCTGACTCCGCAATACAGCCAGGACAGTACTCCTCTTGCCCAAGCACCAGCTTATATATAGGTGTTAATTACAAAAATGTCAATTTGCGCAGAATACCAATCTGAGCAGGATCTAGGACTGTTATTTCAAAACAGTCATCTAACAGATTAAAATCAGACTCTTTGCTGTTCGCTCCCAGGTCTCAAGAATCATGCCTTATGCCTGCCTGTTCCTGCCACACTGGCCCTTACATGAGTCCAGTATCCTGTAGACCACCATTATCATTTGCATTACATTAGCGCCCATAAACTCTATTCACAGATCAAGATTGTGCCGTACATCCTGCAGTGTACGGCCCCAGATGAATACACTGATGCCACACTCAAGCCGCCTATCCTGCTCCGAAAGACCTTCAGTGAACAATTCTGCAGATAGCTCCAGTGCTATTGTGTCTACCGCACGCAGTGGATATCAAAGTAGTCTCACTTCACAGCTGAGTCAGATCAATGGTTTATCTAATCCAGTACCCTGTCCCTGATAGTGGCAACAGGAAAGCACATCGTACCATAGAAAGCGGCTGAGCTATTCCTCTTGAACTTCCTTAGCAACTACAGTCATTAAATTAGGGATGTTAGAGGGCGTTACTCTAGCTATTCCCTTTACAATCTGTTTATGGCATGTGTTCATGAATTTGCCTGATCTCATTTGCACCACCTGATTTCTGGATGGGTTCTCCTTAGGCTTTTTTCATTTTGAATAACAAAGAAAAATCCGATTTTAAAATTCTTGTGACAGTTGCTTCTGGGATTAACAGAAACGCACTCTGCAGCCATCAGTAACACAAGTCTTCCTCTACCTGTAGACTCCTCTATTTGCAGATTTCCAAGCTACTCTTGAGTAAGACACCATTTGTCCAATTCTTTAGTTTAACACAGACTTGCATGTAGAAATTTCATCTGTAATAAGATAAAGGAACTAATGAACATCAGATTTAAGGCATTCCTTGAGTCACTGAAGTTCTTAGAGAGATGGATGCCAGAATGAATATAGCAAAGCCAAAAAGGCTGATATGGGACAAGTCAGCCCTAAGGCTCAGTTGCTACATCTTACTGTATTGTGGCTTTGGTACTTGCCTAATTCAATAAAATCAGAAGTGGATCTACATAACAAAGTGTCATTATTTCCAGAGGAAAAACAAAAATCCAAAACACTGTGTAGACACACAGACTTTCATACGTAGTGTACTGTTTCCACATTAGTGACCCAGACTACGGACACCACACTATAAGGGGTCTGTATTCCCATTGGTCATCCTGGTGAATCCATGGCTAAAATGCCTGTTTGATATGCCCAGCTAATGCACGTTCACATTTCTGCACATCTGCCTTTTCAAGCCAGGCCCATTATTCATCAGCCTTAGGTACACACACGTTGTTGTTAAAAAACTACATAAATGCCACCCAGCTTATGCAATTAACCATCAATTCCTACATAAGCCATAAAACATTACTACACCTTTTGTAGATAGGGATCAAAATATGGGGAGGGTAAGGCTCAGATCCACCTCACCTAAGTAGTTAAGTGGCCCGTGTAGGTTTGGGATCCTTCCCTTCTCAGGATTCCTTTAGAGTTATGGAGAAATAGAGGTAAGGGAGCATTACTTCTCAGAGGGAATAGAGACAGCAAGGGCTAATGTGCACGTATGTGCTGTGCAGTGCATGTAAAGTTTGACATAAAAAGGATGTGCCACATAGACCTCAAGCTGGCAGGTAAAGCAGCCACAGATAAGATGGACTGTGTGTGTGATGCCATCCATGGTCTGTAGGCACAGATTCAGTGTCCTGCTCTAAGTTTTAATCAGATAAAAGAAGGGGCTTATAGCTTAATGTTGAAGACTCATAGAGTTTCTCTAAAACCTTGCATGAAGTCAAACATTTACTCTTGTATGTCACCTACGATACAAAACTGCCATCGCTTGGTAAAGTCCACTCACTACCCAGCTGGGCTGTATTTGAAATGGCAAGCTACAGGTGAAGACTGCACAGTCCCAGCATAACACCCTGATTCATCCACTCTCTCTCCCTTGGTCTTGACAAACAACACATCAGAGACTGCAACAGAAAGGTACCAGTTAATGTTTACACTGCTCAAAGGCTCAATGACATTGCTCATTTTCTCAGGCTCACCCACACTAACAGTAAAGGTCAGTTTCACGGACAAGGGAAGTGCCACAAAAGAAATAATTAGAAACAACTAGAAGATGATTACTGCTTTGGGACTTCAACCCAGAAACCCGAAACTTGAGTAGAATTCATTTTACTTTCTTTAATGAATTCCTCCGCTTCTGTCATGCAGCTAATTCAACACATTTCCTCCTTCTCTGATTATTAAAAAGGAAAAGCAGCTAGTATAAACGTCAAAGAGCGGCATTATCGCCTTCTGTGACACCAGAATCTTTTCCAAAGCTACAGGTGAAAAATGACCAGTGAACTTTCCGATCCCTTGGCAGAATGCGCATACAAAACTTGGCACAGTGCAATCACTACCCAAAAGGCATTATTTACATGCAACGATGTTTGGAGAGCTGGGATTTAGTGAGACAGCACTACAACAGCAGGAGAGAAGTAGAACAGATCCAGACCGTCCTTCATGGGGGCACAGCTCCGTGCTGAAAACATCAACTCATAATACTTTTTTCATTTATCTTCTAGCCCTTTGTAACCATACCCACACAGGCACATGTATTATAAATTCACTCTGCTTTCAATTTTAATTCATGCTACTTCAAATAATAATGATGGTGTTCAATCAGCTTCATCTTTGTTTCTGGTACAGCACAGACTGCAGTGAGACCTACAACCTCCCAGCAACTCCAAATACCACCGACCTATGCCAAGAAAATAGTTGTGAACTATTCTACTATTCAATATACTTGTCTACTTCATCACAGGTCAAAACAAGTATTAGCAATATGAACTGATCCTGTATTACGTGAGTTTGACAAAAGTAGAAATGCTTTTTTGAACATTTGTATTGGAAATGTTTTCCTAGGCCAGTGCAACAGAAAACTTCAGTGGTCAACGGATCAGACCTTAAATTCCTTTCCTTGCAAAGCACTTAATTTCATGCTATCAAGCAAAACAAAGTAGCTTTAACCACAGGATAAACTTCCTAGGAGTTTTAATTGGATTAAATCAATTTCTACGTCATCAAAGCCTCAAGGCTTGTATCTGCCAGTTCTAAGGGTGAGGGACTGCAAACGAAGAAAAAACCCCTCTAGCTTCAAAGTCAAACAAACCCACAGGCTCCAAACACCTCGCTGCAAACGCCACGTGTGTCCATGCAGACCTCTGGAGCGGGCCCCTCAGCAAACTCTCAGACTGAGGGTCTTAAAGCCCAGACATCCACGTATTCCAGGTGTCACCCTGAGTTACACACAACTGTGTCCATCTGCACCCATATGCCTGATCATTGCCGTGCATCTGACCCAAGTCCACTGAAATCCTTTCTGCAGACAAGGTCAGGGTCCCGGTTCCTCTAGCTCCTAGATGCCACCTCAGCCACACCTGCTGCAGGAGGACGTTCCAGAAACTCAAGCTGGAGAGGAGCAGGTTACAAATCTGCAGCTAAAAGAAAGCAACAGCCATAACCCTGTGGTGTAGTATTTCAAAACGACTTTGTTGGACGCTGTGCACTTGCACTGACAGTCGTTGCTGACTTGGGTAACGAGCACAGCATTGTCCAACTGATGGCTGACCTGAGCAGAAGGCATTCCAGTTGAAATTTAACTTCTGTACACAAGACGTGTGGTACTGCTGGTAAACCAGCGATGTTGCAAGTGTGGGAAAGCCCCACGCCATTGGCTCGTGTGAAAGTCAGTCTACAATCCACAGCCTAGAAAAAACAACAACATTATCTAGCCAACGGCAAACGGCAGTCATCTATTGCTCAAGTGTTCTCAGGGCTACAGAGCCAAAGACTGGAGTTACACAATCAAGATAACCTTACTACTCCGCCCTACTGGGCAAATGCCTGCAAGTTTTCATCTGGGGGGGAGGGGGGAAATAATAATAAAAAAAAAATCAATATTTTCTTAGCTACACCCTTGAAGTTTCACTCTGCACTTAACAAGAGAAACTAAACAAGGAAATGTTGATGGCCATTTTCATTGGCATGAGACTGAGGGCTTCAGTCATGCTGTAGGCCACATCCAGCAAAACCAGGAAAATGAAGGCGAATTAAAATAACTATCATTTACAACTTCATTAGCTGCACACACAGAGGCCTACAGGAATACCCAGCCTATTTTCCTACCAAAGCACTGTCTTCTCTACAGCATATTTTCCAGTATATCAACCTAGTCTGGTTTTAAAGGTTCCAAATACGGGAACTTTTGCCAGCTCCAAGGAAAATTTACCACATCCTTTCACTGGTACTTGGATCTTCAGCCAGTTACAGTCACATGTACAGAACTAAGCCAAAAAGTTTTATGCTACATACACTTCATCCAATACAAATTATTTCTAGATCTAATGCCATAAAGCCATTTGAAAAAGTTTAAGTTAGAACAGAATATTCAAAGAAAATTATTTCCACGTACAAACATCTTTCTAAGGATCTCTAAGTCAGTCTTTATTGACTTCAAATAAAAATGGAAATCAGGAGATATTAAGGTAGCTGTATGTCTTCTTTCAGAAATTAGGAAACCTGCAGGTAGAACAACTACTGTCACTACTTAAGACTACACAGAAAACAGAGCAAAGCCAGGAACAGGGCCAAACCTGCACAGTACACTAATCTACCGATTACACTATGGATTTTCAAGCTCAAAGGTGGCAAACACGTTTCAAGGGGCCATGACCATCCTTTCTTTATGATATATCAAGTACAGAGCCAAAACTTTACCTCCTTAAAAAAAAGAAAAATGAACACCATATGGAAAAATCTGAGCAAACCATTCTATTAAACCATATCTGGAGGAAGTGGTAAATAGCTTAAAGACATTTCAGATGAAGATCAAGTGAATCACTGTCAATTTCAGCAAAAATTGTTCCATAAAAGCATTACATTGCTCTTGTTTTCATGCTTGGAAATGCTTCCCAAAACAATGAGGTTTTGTCACTGGCTTTTTTTTTTTTTTCCTTCTTCTCTCTTCTTAGTGGAAGCTTCTTGCAGAGGAAAAGAGAAAGAAGACATGAAAGTACACATGGAAGTGAAATGTCTGCCCTCCTCTTTGCTGTCACCAGTTTAGAAAAATATAAGAAGAAAAAGGCAGCTTTTTCTTTTAGAAGTCCCATCTGTGAAAGACTTTTGAGTCAACACAACTGTACAGCTGTGCAGAATGAACTGAGTTTTAAGGACTCTACCAGTAAAAAGTATTGTGAATCACCTTTGAAGTCCCAGTTGAGCCAATATTCTGCTTTTTGTCCACACTTAAACAGGATTATGCTTTCAAAAACTGAAGTTTTACTTCTTTCTTTAAAGCTTTGCTGACTTTCCCCCCCTCTGAGAGGGCTGATGTATAACTAGGATGATCCTCCTTCCCACCCAGTAACCGGGGATGCGATAGAAGTCAGAACATGCCTTCAAGCACAGAATTTGATTTCAAAGTTCTCAGTCTTTACCACAAGTCTTTTACTTGTGGTAAAGCCACAAGTGTTTTACCAGATCTAGCTACAGTGAAAACAACTCAATGGATATAAATACCATCACACATTTGCAGACACTGGGCAGAACCCACAAATCTTTCTTTCTGGACAGCAGCCAGTGGGAGATGCAGAGCCTGTAAGGCTTTGCGAAAGGAAACAATTCAGCCTCCTATAACAAATGTGCTGTCCCTAAAGAATGGTGTCATGGAAATCGGAGCACACAGGAACAGGATTTTTAAAAATTACATGCTGCACTGCTAACCAGCTTTCCAAACAACCCCTTAAAAGTAATTTTATACTGGGCAGTTATATTAAATGTGTAAAATTATAATAAATCCTCTCTTCACATCTCTTCACAAGTAGGTGTGCTTCTCAGAATTTAAAAGCTACTTCTTGGGAAAGATGGCTAATTCTTCCCCTCTTGAACATAGCTGTATCTTAAAACTGTTGTTTCTACTAGAAAACCAAATGGATAAGTGGCATGAGGAGGCTCCATAGTTTTTTTTTCCTTGGTGATTCCTGCCTAACATACTCAGTTTACAAATCCATGTGGTCAGGTGGCCTTTCTAAATACTACCAGGCTGTAAATTCTACATGGAGTCACGTCTCTGACATCACACCAGTAATGAAACAATTTTTCACTTGAAACTTAAACGTTGATTCATGAAAGAGAGCACAGTCTGGCTTTTCTTAAAGTTGTGCATGTCCTCCTGGACCAATCTACAAGAAAACTTATTTCTGTAAGTAAAATGAATGTATCTGATTTCCAACATGATATATAAAATAATATCAATTTTAGTCAAATTTCTGACCAAACCAACACTTTAAACACACCCCTTTCCAGGAAAAGAAGGGGCAGGGGAAGGGGGGGGGGAGGCAGACTTATCATCTTAGTTGAAAAAGACTAGTACTAAACGCTTCTAACGAAGTTTCTATGCACATGGTACTCGTACAGTTAAAACTTCACTCATCTATTTCCCACGTTATCATCAGCATCCTTTCAGCTGAAGAGGTTCACTCTGGCACATATATTCACTAAACAAGCTGAAGGAGCATTACAAACAACAAAGAACAAATGTCCTGGTTTGAGGTAAAAGAGAACCAATTTTGTTCAGTAACTTTGCTTCTTAGCTGGGCCTCTTCTAACTACTGAAATTAACAGCATATTGTGCAGACAATGTTCACTCTCTCAGAGTGATAAGACCAATGTTTATAGTTGATGCCCAGGCATGGTATGCAGAGAGGCTCTTGCTTATACTTACTGCTATAACACCCAAGGGCCAACCAACTTTGTTATTTGCCCCGTTGGAGGGTCAGAAGCGGAAAAGCATAGTGGGGTTCCACCTGCAGGGAGGAGTGGACAGGATAGGTGACCCAAAACTGACAAACAGGGTATTCCATCCCATCTGCCTCATGCTCAGTATAAAAGCTGAGGGATCAAAGGGTCAGGTCTTCTCTTCCTTCAATGGCTGACGTCTGAGGAGGACTCTGTTCGTCTGCCTGTGATCCCGATCCTGAATGCAGATCCGGAATCCAGTTCCCATCCGTCACTGAGTTCAGCCTGGGACTGCCCCAGTGCCAGACAGTGTCATGATTGTCATCTCGGGAGCTTGATACGGTTTTGTATATATTTTTCATTATTTCTTTTTATTTTATTATTAATATTTCATTAAAGTAGTTTAGTTCTTTCTAAACTCATAAGTCTCTTTTTTCCTCCTCTGCCTCTCTCTTTGAAGAGGGATAGAGGGGAGCATCTGTCGGTCCCACCTGGGGTCCCCCAGGTCCCCAGTAGCCGATTTGGCCTAAACCACGACACCAAACCAAAGTGCCACCCACCCCATGTACTTCCATACAGGACAAGCAAACACTTCAAATCCATGTTCTGGCTAGCCATGCTCATGCCTTGCTAACATTTACAGGCAGAAGTCTGTGATCTGTATAATTCCCCTTATACAACACCAAAGGACCCAATTCCACAATCCTGAGGAGTATTTTGCACACTGAATAGCTCCATTACACACAAGATAGAGATCACCCACAGTTAGTTTTAACACTTAAGGCACTATGGAAGGGGCAGAATCAGACTCCAAATAGGCTAAAAATTAATAGGTGAGGAAGAAATAGTTCATCTCCTGTGAACATCTGTTTAATTGTGCAGGTTTGCAGCAGGGCTGAGACCAGTCCTCTAGATAAAACTGGACTTTGTTGTTTTCTACATCAATTTCTATCTTATGCAACAACTTCAAGTAACTTCAATAATAAATGAATAGCCTATAAATATTGTTTTAACATTCCTCTCTGTAACACAAACACCTGCTTTCGGTCCTGTTCACATTTCCATTCGTGCACTGTATATACAAAGAGGGTGTTTGTGTCCTTGAGTGAATAAGAGTACTGAAATCAAACCAAATAGTAACCCCCAAAATTACATAGAGGTTTCTATTCCCTGTGTAAAGGCAAGGAGTTCTTTCTAGCTAACTCTACACGTACATCCTAGTACTGAATTGCAAAACAAGAGTTATTTACAAATGATTACCTCCCCCAGTATGAAAACTACCACCTTAAGGCAAGCAAGGCTGAACACATGGACTGCATTAAAGAGATCTGCTATTTGAGAAGCAAAAAAGACAGAATTCACCTATCTGCCTGCTCCAGCCCCTCAGCTCCCAGTGCTCTCTTATTTTACAGACTAAATGTACAGTACAATGTTCTTAAATGTTAATCACAACGATTACCTTTCAAAAAACACAAGATAAAGCCAGATTTTTTATTTATACACATAAAGCTTTTATCTTTACTATCTCTGATGCTGAATGCCATGTTTCATTTGGTTACGGGAGACTCAGCGAAAACTCCTTATAATCCACATTGCTGCATTTCAGTGCAGATTCCCTTCTGTCGTGGTTTAACCCCAGCCGGCTGCCAGAACCATGCAGCCGCTCGCTCACTGCCCCCAGTTTGGATGGGGAGAGAATCAGAAGACTAAAAGTGAGGGGAGAAAAAAAAACAGAAATACCCACTCCACACTGCAAATATATATTTGCCACCGGACTGTGTCAGAGAGCATTAGAAGCTTCTGTACCAGCACTGCAACACAGCCATTTTGCTGACCAGCACTGTGGTCCCTCGGGCCCTGCTGAGCAAAAAGTTATGCTTATACAGTGATACCTTCTACCCTTATGTGCTTCCACTTCTTTCTCATGGTTCCTTACTGCCCATTTTATTGCAGAAGTGACAGAGATGCGAGACATGAGAGCCACAGTATGATTACAGCTCTTGTGGAAATGTCTTCTACAATTTCAGACTAAGGAATGTCTTACACTTAAATATGTATAAGGAGTATCTCCTAGACATCAGCTAATACACTGTATTAGATCACTTCCAAATAGATGATGTCTCTTGGAGGGAAAAAAAAAAAAAACAAAACGGGAAAACACATTTTTGTGCATGACATATGGAAGAGACTGTCACATAAAACAGGTGTTAGTAACAGCATTTAATAAGTTACTGACATGGACATCATTTAATGTTCAGATACCACAAGGATAAAAAAGAAGTACAAGGACCTATATAAAGCAGAACAGCGTAATAAGGTAGCTGTTCCACATGACAGAAGCAGCTTATGGATGCAGCTCCAACAGCAACTGCTACTTTATTTGACTTCAAGGTTATTTTCTAATTTGAGGCTTCTTGTTTATTCTTCTAAACTATAAGCATGATATAACTATAGTTTTATTGCCATACTTAACACAGTACAGAGCTACTCAGTTAATATATTCTTATTACACTCCAACAAACTCCTTCACTAGACCTTGGCACTGCTGGCTAGACTGTATCTTAGTCCTGGATATGTTTTGGATTGACTGAAGTCAATGAAGTGAGTGAAAATACTAAATGAGGGAGAGGGGAGGACAGCCCCATTACAGGAAACCGTAAGCTCAGGAAAGCTATCTAAAGAAAACAAAGCTGTTCAAGTAACTGTGCTTCCCTTTCAGCGATAATGAAACTTAAGCCAGCGTATCACAAACTTGTAGAAGAAAACAAAAAGCTGGAAGCTACTAAGAAGGTACCAATTAATTTCTTGAGTTCTCCTTCTTTGCTGCCAAAACAGAAACAAAACTAGTAAAACCAAAACCATACACAATTTGCAAAGTCAAAACAGCCTAACTAGAATTACTGTAATTCACAAATACCAGGAGAGACCAACTCTCCTTTCTGCTTTTAGAAGAAAGCAAATTCTCATTCATACCCTCATGGGTGACAGTAAGGGAAGGCGTGAACAGCTTTTTTACCAGTAAGTTTTGTAATTGTGCAACTTACGATTTTGATCATAAATGCAAGAATACAAGAGTCGGGAAAGAATTTCTTTGCTCCCAGCGTTGCTTCTCCCTCTGAAGTATTAATTTGACTACTGCCAGAAACTGTGTGCTGGTTTTGTCAGACTGGCTACATCATGGCTTACGTTAATTTGAGTTCACAGAATTTGGGCAAGTATGAAAAGTACTGCTCTCAGACATTTCTTGAGGGATCACTTTAATAACTTTTTTTAATTCAAATATATTGTTTGGGGGTTTTCACATAAATGCAGCCTAACCTTCTCAGCGTAGCACTGTATGCAACTTCAACTCCTTGAAACTTTTTTTTGGGGGGGGTCTGCACCTACCACTGTAAAAACAGCTTCAGGATTAAAGCCACAGCCAAGCTCTGCCTACGTGCCACAGGAGAAAAGCAACATGGCCACCTGATCAAGATTAGAAAGATTACACACATCAAAGTAGTTAGAGTGGTTAATCTGCTACTACACCTACAGTAACTGGGTGTAGCTGCGCCCTTTCTAACAATGTCAAGGTTGTACTCATTTAGTCATCCGCAACACATGAAAAGACAAATAGTTTCTGGCACTGAAACCTACCTTGGTCTATTCAGAGCACGTGGGTATCCCAACTATGATTCAGAGCAGGAGAAGGTTGAGGTCACTCCTCGGCCAGACATGACGATTTAGGACAAAAAATATTTTAACTCCCTGTGGGTTGGTTTGCTTTCGTTTTAAAGCAGCGCCTCTGGTAAGCAGAAAGCAGCAATTCATTTAGTGTAATAGAGAATAATTTGATTTCTAACCTTAACAGACCTTCCTCTACAAGAGACAATTACTCAGAACAAATGCACAGCACAGCTAATTCAACTGGTCCTGGAACAGTAATAAAGGCAATCCTCTCATCAAAGCTCAGCTTCTGGTGGCTTAAAGTATTTTTAATTCCTATTTCAATTAAAGGACATAATTTGCCGTTTACTTATTCACAGATGTCTCTAAAAATTAATCTGGATAAAAGCAATTTTGGTTTCTGTACTTACTCACAAAGAGGCACACAAGACACCGACTGCAAAAGAAGCTCCTACATTCACTATCCCACCATGTGCTATTTAACCTGGATGCAGAAAGAGCTGATGTGGGAGTGGAAAGCAATGGAAAAAGCAATACAATTTGCCATTAACAAAAAAATCAACATTTCCATTTTATGCATCCTATCTGCATCAACTGAGCACTGCTCACTGAACTATATAAATGAAGTATTAAGTATAGGTATTTGGTGACATACACTGACTCAAGAATCAGATGCACACAAAATATTAATAATTATTACATAGAAATATGAGAAAATAGCAATACTGACAGGTTATGAGCAGTTCACACAATTCTGATGCACAGCTTTATCCCATTCTAATTTTTACTAAAATCTGTAGTCAGAGATATGAGTAGCTCTTTTTCTATTAAAGAGAAAATTGAAGCTTTCCACAAAATTGCCTTTCTCCTGTACGGTTTGGTTTTTATCATCTGGTACGGCTAGCAAATATTATATGCACTGCTGAACAGCTGTATCGTGTATGTCAGCAATCCCAAGAGAAAAAAGTAAATGCTCTCAAAGAATGCTTTGGTTTCTTCATGATGTAACGGCCTACAGACAAATCATTAATAACTTTCAGGGTAATATGTTCAATCAATCTTTATTATTTTAAACAAACGTAAATCCATAGAAATTGTCATGAAACAAAGCTGAAACTGATACACCGCATATTTACAGTCACAAACAGCACAGGACAGTTTGGGGCAGAAATTAAGAATGCCACTAACACGTGAAACTCCAAGAAAATGCAGCAGGCAATGCACACCGAGACCTGGATGTAAGACACCCACTCTCATGGGAAATGTTACTTACCAAGTGCAGAATTCGGACACAATAATTACAGCACTTAAGGAAACATGATTTTTTTACTAAAAACTCAATTAGAAGTCATTACTTTTCAGATGTGAAAGAAGAGTTTTAAGTGAAAATCTGTTTTTCCACCCTAAGAATTGAAATACTTGAATTTCTTTACTGCACATGCGGTGGCCATCTTTTCATTTTCATCTGTAAAGTTCACTGCTCATTTTTCCTGAGTCCAATACGAACAAAGTCTGTAGTCAAGTGAATGTCCATATTGAAAGGAGATGTAAAACATTACAGCCTGAGCTTCACATTCCAGATTAAGAGGTGGTTGTTGGACACCTTACCGTTACTCTGCGCGTCCACATCATCACCTTTAAACATTCTTAAACAGAGAGCTTATCCTACACTCCCAACTCTTCAGTAAAACTGGGTGCACAGCATTTTGGCTGCCAGAAAATCTTCTTTATATATTATATGCAGAAATACAGTCAAATATGCCATTTTTTACATGCATGCTATTAATACTTGAAAGTTTTAACATATGCTTCCAGCAAGTTAGGACCTTCTCATTTATCAAACACCCCCGCCGGCTCAGGCACTGCTTCCACAGATGTTTCTCTGCGCAGCAGCGACAACCTAAGCAGCTCACATCAGTCCCATTTCTGCAGCACCACATGTCAAGCTAGGGAACTGGTCAAAATTTAAACTAACAACCCCACCATTTTTCCTTTTTATACTGTTTTTTTAAAATTCATTTATGTTTCTTGACCCAGTTCACAAGTGGCCTCCAAAAAGAGTTGTACCAACCCAATTGAACAGAGAAGGGGAGAAGCGCATCACAGAAGCGACCTTTTAGAGGACACCAGTAAGCACTGGATGAAGATGCTACACGGACTGCCACAGCCATTTCGGCACTGCTCATGGAAGGGAATGATCACTGTGGGGGCACTTACATGGTGCTTCTGCTTCAGCAGCCAAGCAGGCTTGAAAAATTACCAACCTTGCTTACCTTCAGCTACTCGTTACTGTCTCATGCCACATTTTTTCAGAAGGTTATTTTTAGCCTGGATTATTTCAGTAAACTATTTCACTGCATGACAGCATAAACCCTTAGGCTGGCATTGAAGGGGCTGTGAAGCGCAGCACAGGGAAGGGAGCTAATATCCACCTTTTTAATTGGCTCCATGACAAATACCAGAACCACTTGTAGATGCATCTCATGACTGCAGTTTAGCAAGAAGCTTAAATAGATACATTAAAGTCAGTAGATCTACTTCTAAGTTCATTTTGCATTTTGAGGCAGTTTGCTTTTTTGGATTTATTTTTAAACCCTGAACCAAAAGTTAAATTCACCTGTAAACATGCTAAATCAAATGCATGAATAAAAGAAAATGTCCACCTTTCACCAATACTTTAAAGAAAAGTTTGTAGAAAGCGGGAATTCTGGTTTCATTAGGCCAACTGGTATAGTTAGCACAAAACCAAAAAGCCTTTCTGGCAAGCCCTTCTTCAGTTAGCTCAAATTTATATTCTTGTTAAGAACAACATTCCCTCTTTACAGGTACAGGATGAGAATAAAGTAAGAAAACAGACTTTTGAAAAAAAATTAATCTGACTTCTATAACTAGAAAAGCATTTTAAAGCTCCAAAATCACTTCTCCTGTGATAATGTCAATAAGGAGAAAACATCACAGAAAACATGGAATAATTCAATTAGTCCACTGATCACTATTGTAAGAATCCTGCTGTAGGTACTGTACTGACATATGTTCCAGTCAGATCACCTGCTACCGTTTCAAATCTACACCAAGAATGTGAGTCTTCAATTTCATTCAAGATTCATTTCAGAAGAAAAATAACCCATTTGCTGGGGAATATAACATAAACCTAAACAAACAGTATACACTAATGTGAAAGGAGACACAAGTATGAAGTAATACTAAGAAAAACACAGCGACAAAAAAAGATAACTAGATGGACTAAAATCACATCAGTATTATCTTTTCTTCAGCAGAATAAGTTAAGTAGATATATTCATCTTGAAGGTTACTGCTACAAGTCATCCAAATTCTCTGACAGTGTCTGAAAACTGTCAGCTATAATGAAATTAATATATTATTATGCAAGACATCAATAAGATACCATCTGGAGTAATATGCATTTCAAAACAGGATAGAACTTCTGGACTGCAGTTTCAGGAAGTCCACTAAGTTCACACAGGAAAAAAAAATCTCAAAATAGTGTCTTTGATAGCAGCATCAATAGGCACACCGAGAATCAATTTCAACTTTCAGGGCACTCTAAATGCTGGACAACATCCCATGATCCTTACTCAAGTGTTTCCACTTGCTCATATTAACTTCTCTGTTCACTGAACCCTGCACTGAGCCATTTCAGCATGCAAACCCTACCGAAAGTTAACCACTTCTTTTGTTGCAGGTACTTTCTTCTGTGTTAGTGCATGTAATGGCTCAGCAGAAGACCAGATGAGCACTGAAGCCAATGCAAAGGGAGAGATAAGAAAACTGTCCAGGAATTTTTTTTTTTTTTTTTTTNGTTGAAGCAGGTCCAGAGGAGGGCCACGAGGATGATCAGAGGGCTGGAGCACCTCTCCTATGAGGAGAGGCTGAGAGACTTGGGGTTGTTCAGCCTGGAGAAGAGAAGGCTCCAGGGAGACCTCATTGCAGTCTTCCATACTAAAGGGGGCCTACAGGAGAGCTGGGGAAGGGCTTTTTGCATGTAGTGATAGGACGAGGGGGAATGGCTTCAAACTGGAAGAGGGTAGATTTAGATTAGACACTAGGAAGAAATTTTTCACTATGGGGGTGGTGAGGCACTGGAACAGGTTGCCCAGAGAGGTTGTGGATGCCCCATCCCTGGAGGTGTTCAAGGCCAGGCTGGATGGGGCTTTGAGCAACCTGGTCTAGTGGGAGATGTCCCTGCCCATGGCAGTGGGGTTGGAACTAAATGATCTTCAAGGTCCCTTCCAACCTAAACCATTCTATGATTCTATGTCACAGGAGCAAAGCGCAGGGTAAAAGGACTAGGACATCAGCTCACTTTGCTTCTTGAAACCGCAGCCTAAGTACACCTGAGTTCTCTTGAAATGTTTTTATGGGAAATTACAGAGAAGCAATTCACTGCTGCACATACAGCAGTAGATAAGGAGAACTCAATTGTATAGGAAAGTCAATTTGGAGTGCTTTAACACAGACCCAAGTCTGGCTTCTGATATAGTCCCCAAGGCAAAATAGACAAAAGAAGTATTCTTGTGTACACAAGAGAGCCAGACATATATGACATTCCACTTAAAAATAAATATTTTTTTTTTTAAATCACAAGGATCAAGCCTCACTCCCATACACTTAAGTAAGTATCCCTCAACAGCTGTGAATTGCTCCTTTTTATTAGCTGGCAAGCAACGCTTTGCTAGCAGACACCAATGTTTTGTGAAGCACTGTGTGTACGCAGAGAAGACATACAAAGCAAGAGGCCCAAGTTAAAAAGTCACCTTGGAAAAGACACTCTTTTTAATAAGGGTTAAAATAATTGAGAGCATTCGCACATTTAAGATGATGGCTTTCACCATTTTCTGTCAGGGAGAACAACAGTTAAATAGCCAGGCTCGTCTTTCTTCTGGTTTTTTTTGCCCTGACATCGGTATTGGCAAGGGGAGATTCCAGTTACCTTTTGGGGGGGCTCAGCACAGATTACACAAAGGGCAGAGGAATTCACCCAGTCCTCCTCACCCCACTGAGGACAAGAAGGTTATCAGTCTGGAAGACATGATCAGGGGTTTCTCAAGCAGGCTCTTGGCAAGAAAGACTACGCAAAACCTGTTTATTTTGTTTCCACACTACTATCGTTGCCCCTGAGCTCCACCCATCCCCAATACATGTTTACACAGGTGAATTGCCAAGGAAAGAAAAAAAACCCTTCCTCTGCACCAGAGCCTCACAGTTTAATTCCTCACTTGCTCAGATTCGTACAAACCTGATAAAATGCCAAAAAGAATTTCCTTAAAAGTGAGCAAACAAAGGACAATAAATGCATGACAAAGAGGTAGCAAACAAGGCTATGGGAGTTAATTATTGCCAAGGTTAAGTGTCCAATTTCTCGTTCACAATACAGGTCTGGCTACCTGTGGACACACCCAGGTGAGCCTGAAGGACCAGACGCCTCTGAAAGGAAATGACACAGTGGGAAAAGAATCCATGCGGCATCCACGAGGTCTCAGACCTCCCAAGCCCTTTGTCTTAGCCTGCGGCCAGCTCTACAAAATGGTAGGTATGATCATACGTGTAATTTTGCTCACCCTCTCTCCTTCTCATCCACCTTTTTGAGAGCACGTAACTACGAATAAGGAAGGTTTGAGGTGCAAAGCCAACCCCATCCTGCAAAGCACCAGGCATTTCCTCGAAGAGGCTGATGGAGAAGCAGGCAGGGCAGGAGGGAAGAAAAACCTTCTTGTATCAGATTCTGAAATCACAGCCTGCAGGCAAAAAGCCCCCAGAGGCATTGCAGGAGGTGAACATCTTTGACACTTCACTGGGTTTCTGCCAAAGGATTCAACTTCACTCCAAAAGAGAACAAATGCAATGAGTGTTTCGGAGCCCTCCCTGGGCTTGGAGAAACAGATCAGTTCACTTGCATATAGGGAGATCACTAATTATTACAATATAGTCTTACAGCTGTTAAATTCACAAGACAGGGGCAGCACCCAGGCCAGCAGAGCTGGTGAGGGCTGATGCATCTGGCCATAGAGGAACACCTATGATCTTCAACGGCACAGAATCCCTCTCTCAGTCAAACATCCCAAGGACAGCATTTGTTTTCTTATTTTCATATTACAGACTTAGGCTCACTATCTTTCTAACATTTTCCCAATCACTCTCTGTAGTGCTGATGCCCCAAACAATGGTCTGGAAATTGGCAGTATTTGGCAACCAGTGCCAGGAACCACAATTAAGAGAAAATGCCAAATTTGTTTCTTTTGTATGGCCTGTAAGGAAGTCCGAGACTTCACAGTGTTCTTGTGGTGGAAACCACTACTTTTGGTATTGTTTAGTACACATTAAAACATAAACTATCACAGGAAGTGATCGACTGCCAGCACACAAAGTCTGTGGTTAATTTTTGAACATTAGCTGTAATGCTATCTTAAAAGCTGCCTACTACAACGCAGACTTCTTTCCTTTACGTGCTTTATCGCAATTATATTGCCTATGCTGACTACTAACAACATTGCAGCTGGAGTCGTCAGTCCAGCTGGTGAACAATCACTCCTCACATGTAAACCAAATATTCTCTAATTTATTCTTTCCCTACTGACCAGGAATCATGGCTGCAGTCTTGGGCACTGTCTGCACTAAAGCAGCAGATCTCCAGCAGATAGTTCCAGTCAGCCTAAAAGCAACAGTGAAAGTACTGCACACTGTATAAACTCTGCCTACCTACTGAAAGGTACTGGAGAAAGAAGTCTGTAACTCGAACCAAAAGCCTGTATCTTTCACCAGTGACAAATTATCTAGTCAGGGAGTGGGAGAGAGCACTCTACTGTTTAAGTCACATCCATGTACTTTTGCCTTTATTTCCATGGAAGCAGCTTTTTGTTTGACTGCAAGTGTTTTTCTTTGGGGTGTAGTTTCTAAGCTGGCCTAAGTTGCCCTGACCACACCATGGCCAAAAGGAGCAGCCTGTTATTTCCCCTACCGTTAGCATTACCAGGTCACAGAATCACAGAATGGTCAGGCTTGGAAGGGACCTCTGGAGATCATCTAGTCCAACCCCCCTGCCAGAGCAGGGTCACCTACAGCAGGTTGCACAGGATGGTGTCCAGGTGGGTTTTGAATGTCTCCAGAGTGGAAGACTCCACCACCTCTCTGGGCAGCCTGTTCCAGTGCTCTGCCACCCTCAAAGTAAAGAAGTTCCTTCCCATGTTTAGATGGAACTTCCTTTGTTCAAGTTTGTGCCCGTTACCCCTTGTCCTATCACTGGGCACCACTGAAAAAGACTCTTCCCATCCCCCTGGCACCCTCCCTTTAAGTATTTATAAGCATTGATAAGATCCCCCCCTCAATCTTCTTTTCTCTAGACGAAAAAGACCCAAGTCCCTCAGCCCTTCCTCATAAGAAAGATGCTCCGGCCCCCAAAGGTCCTCCTTTGCGTCAGCTGTCTTGGAGCTGACCAGTGATGTGGATGACAAATAACGCCACCACAAAGAGATTTACAGCAAATGCCAGACTGAAAAATCCTCTCCGGTAAAAGGCTTCAATTCTAAAGATCTGTAAGGTCTCTACTTAACCTGATGACTGACGACTGTAGCTAAAACTGCGCACAAGCCAAAAGGGATGGGTCTAATACATCATCATGCTGCAGAAAATGGGTTCATGATGAATATACTCAACTGGGCAGACTCAAGTTTCCCAAGACTGCTACTGAGAATTTCAAATTCACAAGCAAGGAGTCAGCTTGGATAAATGGGTGCTGGAAACTTGAATATTAATATCAAGCTTAGATATAAGTTACTACACTGATCTCCTAATGCATGTTTTGGACCACTATTGTAAGAGGAAGGTCTTTAACAAAGCAGAAATAGACTGAAGCTAAATGACAGAGCAAAGAACCCAGGACTGAAACATGAGGGCGTTTTGCACATGTAAACTCCAATACGCTGTCACAATTTAGCAGGAAAAACTGGCCTTGTGAACATAAATTCACTGTGCAAAATGCTTTGTACTAGCCGTTTGTCACTGATACACTGCCAATCTTGGTTTTGTTAAATCTAAGTAAATTTGGGAGAGTACATCAAAAAAAAAGACTGCTCAAGTGGGTGTGACTCACCTCAAAAAATAACTTCTAAAAACTCTTGTGATAATTACAATTACAGCTTCTTTTACTGTGTGCCTGTTGAAAAGCCGGGTGTAAAGACTGGGTAACGAAAAAGCATACAGCACTGACCAATAATAGATTTGGCCCACATCAGTCTATTTATAGCTTAATGTTTGGATGATGCAGTAAATTTGGGGTCGGACCAGATGATCTCAAGTGGTCCTTTCCAGCCTAAACAATTCTGTGTGAAGAGTCTGAAAATGAATGTTGTTTAATGTGAATTCCTCTGCTGGTATGTAGTTACGTTCCATTCAGTCCCCAGCAAACAACCTAGGAAAGGCAATCTAAACTTTAAAACCAAGAACAAGCATATTTCAAAAGAATCTAAAAACATGAGAAATTAAAACCTGCTGCCTTGCATCATCTAAATCCCAGCTTCCAAACTGCGTACTGAAGATGGCATGGATGCTCAGGAAGTCAAACAAAAACAGATACGTATCAAAATTTAACCTGTAAAGCAGTGACAACTTCAGGCTTTCATGACTGATTAATATTTCTTCATGACCCTGATCACCACAGAAACGGGATAACCCAGGCCACCAATGACCTAATCTGTGATCTGAATACCTGAACCTTCGCAGGAAGGACAGAAAGTTCGCAGTAACCTACAGGCTCTTACAGAGTGTTGTATGCACAGACATTGAGTTTGGCAGTCCTGTGCTCAGTACTACGCAACCTGCTGGGTGATCACACAGTTACCTTCATTCCTTTTTTAGGATCCGTAGCAGTCAAATGAAGAATTAGGCCATCTGCTCCCTTCCCCAAGCAACACAACGCAATATAAACCACTCTGCTACAGGTAGGCAGTGTAAATCAGGCATTTTGAGCAGCAGTTGTCTCTATTAATTCCTTAGTTACCAGATCTTACACAGATTTGGTAACAACCTTTCAGAAGATACTGGCGCACATCTTAAGCACTGGCCTTCTCTCCGCTTGAGATTTGAGGCATAATTCCCTTCAATCACAGATTTAGTGATATTTCTATGTGTGTTCCTAGAACTACCCAATAGTCTTGAGATAAAAATCTCACCAGATATTTAAACCAGATAAAGGAACGGTCATTCATTCACTCTAAAGTTAGAAAACATTATTTGGAGAACTTATGGTCTTAGAAGTCTAAAGCAATCTCATTATCAGTTAAAGCAATCTCATATCAGTTACTCAGTTTTACAAGGCACTGAAGCAGTGGTTCTGCCAGCAGTCACGTTCACAACTGTCAGTAATAATACCCTGACTGCCAGTAAGCAAAACATATAAATAACCCCTGGAATGGGGAAGAACGACACATCTACTCAGAACTATTGTGCACAGAAGTTAATTGAAGTGACAAAAACAAGCATGCATTTCAGTCTTACCTGGCCGGTCACATAACGCTGCAAGAGCAAACCCTCATGTGACACGGCGAGTCTTTCATTAAACTGCCAGAGGTTGTAAACCAGGTTTTCAGACAGGGCACTTCGACCTCTGTCTGACCTAACATAAATTTAAGAGAAACATCCTAGTGATAAACTTCAAAGACTTGACAGGAGTATGTGGAAGGTACCTGCATGAGTCAGGAACGCTCAGACAGAATGAGGGGGGTATTATCTTTATTTGCTGCCTGCTTTGCAGCAGCCCCCTAACAACACACCCGCTCTCACGCGTGCTCTCGGGGATGCTGGGGGCGGAATACGGGCAGCACGGACAGCGAGAGCGTCGGCTTCCTACACGCTTTGGATTACAGGAGATCTGCTTGATAATTGTTGACTTCGATTTAGTAGTGTACACTGTGTTGTTGGAATAGGACATATAATGTTTGATTTGAAGAGCAACTGAGATGTTTTAGAGATTATGTTCTGGGAAGCAGTAGAAACTTTTTGTTTTGCTTTTAACATATACATTGAATGACGTGGACAACTACTGAAGCTCTAGTTTCTCTGAGCTTTTTATTTTTATTTTATAATTAAATATAGAATCTCATGAGCTGCAATACCCCCAAAATCCTCAGTTAGAAATAACATTCAGATCCTCGCTTAAAATGGATTAAGTGTATAAGAGGGCTTGTTTAACTTAAAAAAAAAACATAATAAAAATCCTTTGGCCACGAAAAAAGCTTTCTATATATGTCTGTATTCTATTCTATACGAAGTTCTTCCACAACTAGCTTGAGAGACTAAGACATTAACAGGGTGACATGCAAATTCTTACTTCAGTTACAGATCCTTGGTGCTGCACTACCTTGAAGATACATTAATAATGACCATTTCAGCAGAAGTCGCCAACTGTTCAGTAATTTGGAACTATCATCAGTGGAAATGAAGACAATACCATTTCTTTCTGTAGATATCACTGTCATCCCCGTGTTTATGAAACCAGCTTTGGCTTTTGACTTGAAAGTACCTTTTAGTTCCTACCCACCCTGAAAACCACTGATTGCTCTTCCTCATGGTGGTGGTATGCCAAGGTAGCTCTTCCTGTTGTAAGATATGAATTTTCTCCACAAAATTCACTGTAGAATCTTTCTGACCAGAAACTATTGCAGTCTGACCAGTCCTTTTTGTAAGTTGCTACAGGTTATATACCTGATATACACAGGCTATTTCCTACGAGGTAAGAGGAGTACGTACACTCAGTCTTGGCAAAAGCTGATGACTGCAATAGCAGCTTCACAACTTTTTCACCCAGAGGTGGCCTATACAGTGGTAGCACTTGGGTAGAAGTGCCAAAAAGCAAGACGAAAAATTTCAGCTGCATTTTAAAATCTGTCAGTTTATGTACACACACACTCTCCCTAAATGCTGGTCGTACTTTTCAAATAATCATTCTGCTCCAAAAATTCACCAGAAAGAAAGCTGTTACCCAAACTGCTGGAAGAACTTGAGAAGCATCCTAAACTAATAAATAGAAAGTTTACCTTATAGAAATTGTTTAACGTGACATGTAACTCATTTAGTTTTTGCAGTATTAATCTAAATGGCAAAAGATAACGCTTAACCACCGTGTTTATGAAGTTGATCTATCAGTTTTGTTTACTTCATCTGATTTACCTAAAACAAATACATTAGGTGTCTGAAATACTGTATCTGGCCCTGGGCAAGGAAATGTAAAGAAGTGTTAGATTTTATTATTAGTAACATGGAAACAGCAATAATTCTGACAAATGAACATGGGACCTTTGGTCAGAATTTTCCACTAACAAAATTACACTGGCTGGAAGGTACTTTACAGATCTGAAAACAATTTAACTACCACATCAGAAACCTATTCTTAAAAATACTACTGCAAACCTCTCTCCAGCCAGTACTGTCACCTTCAGATTGTCCTCAGGATGCAATCTGGATTGTGAAACATACATCCAGAGGTGTATTCAGTCTAAAATGATAGGACCAGAAGCTCACTGACTCTTACGATGTTTGTAATTTGGATCTAGTTCAGAATCTTATGATTTGACCGTATCTCTCATTTTATACTGACTAAGAGATGGTGCACGGTCCAATTTGCTTCTGCGCTAAAAGCATATAGTGTGAGAAGAGTGTTCAGTTCGCTCACTACTGATAAAGTCAGTATCACCGCTGCTGGAGGTAGTATCAGTTGTGTCTTCCATTTAAGCATCATCTATCCGCTACTACATCCATCTACTGTTTGTGAAGTTACTCATAGTTTTAATGGGTATTCCACTGATCTGTAAGGAAAATGCCACAGGGAACTGCCTCCCCCCGCCTTTTTTTTTTCCTCTGAAGACGATGCATGTGGACTATCCTAGAGGCGCCCCGTATTCTGCCCCAACTCTAGCCTTCTGTGCATTACATTTACTTTTATCTATTATTTTTATCACCACAACAGCAAGAACTCCTCTTCGTAGTCCAGGATATCACTGTGTTAAGCGCTACACAAATACACAGCAAAGTCAGAGCTACCCCAAAATTGCTTCGATTCTTAAGCAGAAGACAGGAGACCACTAAGAAAGAAGCAGAGACATGGTCAAAACATAACCTGTCTACGGCTGGACTGTACTATGCAATTAACAGGTGTCATGGCAAAGGAGCTCTTTGGGCAAGAGGGATTTTTCTTGGCAGTGTTTATGATCAATTGTGCAGACTCACATGTGTCCAAGATATGAGGATCTGTGAAAAAGTCTCTAAGAAAGAGCAGCTAGGCCCAAACCACAAGAATAATGGTTTTGTCCATAGCAGCTAAAGATGGATGGATGACTGAAGATGAAGAAGATAGGGAATCTTTTGAACTTTTTAACCCAGAGATTAGCAAGCAAAATATCAGCAAGAAAGGCTGAGACTTTACTCTGAACAAAGAGGATAAGTCTTAGGAAAAGTGGAAGATCTTGGCATTGTCTGCATAGAAACCGAAATTGAAGAAAGATTACCCACAGAAGGGAAAGGAATCAAGGATCAAACTATCAGGACTTACCACAAAAATGCTAGAGTAAGGAGAAAAATACTCCAAGTGACATGCTAAAAGAAAAAGGATAAAGAGGTAAAAGGACAACTACAAGAGGCTAGAAATACAAAAACCCAGAAAGGACAAGATTTCAAAAGGTGCTCAATCATTTCAGTTGAAAGCAACTAACATTTCAGAAAATTGAGATGAAGTACTGAGATTTTGGCAATTACACTTACAGATAAGAATAGGGTAAAGACAGAAGGGACCTACACTGGAATCAGTAAAGAAACACTTCAGGCAACAATAGGAAAATTACTGGTTACATATACACTGCCAGAAATCTAAGCTCAAATTCTGCAGAAGTGTTAATTTCTTCATGGATAAACTTCAGCCAAAAGAGATCACGATACCAGAAAAGACTGTGAAAACATCTCCCCCTCTCCTTCAGACACATGTCAAGCTACCTTGAACTCTAAAGTCCCTGTCTCTTGGATCTAACTTCATTATGAAAGTCATTAGCTGAGACAAACCTGAAAAACTGTAGCAAACACGCAACAATTTGATCATATTTTAATATATTTTAAAACACAAATTTTAGTTGAACGTTCAAGTTTCTCTTAATTATCTTCAACAGACCATTTTGCCTGGTCTTCACTTGGATGCCAATACATTAACCAACCAGGATTTGTTTAAAATTTCTGTTTCTTTATGTAGTCATGTATAGCCTTAGATCTACAATTTAAAGGCATAATTTCATTTGAAGGTCCCCTTGTATTAAGTTAATCCATATGACTTTTCCTGATTGCAGGTAGCATGAACTAGAGAGATGGAGTAGATCAGAGCTACTTCCCCTTGGGTTATCAGAAAAAAAAACCTAATGATGCTGCTGTTCTGAACAGAGAAAAAAGAAATCCAGGAAAATAGCACAGCTTCTTGAGATACAGCTCAAGTAAGAAATATTTATAGACTAAACTAACATTTCTTCTTTTTAGATTTTAACTTGAATTTAGCAAGTAGTATAAGAGAAAACTGTATGGCATGTAACTATACTGTATGTATGTCTTCCCTGCTATCTTCATAATCAGAATTGTTAAAGTATTTAGACTGAAGAATGAACACACAATCATGAGAGAATAAACGGACCTCTCTTCCCACTTTTCCATAAGAGCTCTTAGCTGAACTCCAATTTTAAGAGGTGTTCTATTTTTGAAAGACGTGAGCCTGTCACTTCCGTGGTGAGATTTGGGGGGGTTTTGCACTGGCTGTTATTAAACAAATATTTTCACTACTAAATACCTGCATTTTATTCAAAATCCACCATAAGAAAATGCAACATGACCTTATTTTGTGTATTCTTCTGGTCCTAACATTTTCTAAATCAATGTTCATATCAGATAATATTTAGGAAGCAGAGAGCAATTCTTCTGCATAAAGGGGAGTAGGAGGCAAATTCAGGATAATTGCGGTCAGTCCTAGTTCCAAATACATTGGCTGGCTGGGAAGTAACTGAAAATCTCGGATTCGAGAACTGTATGTTTTAATTGCTGTTCTCCCATGATTTACACAATCTATTAATTCCTTTTTAAAAAGTGTGACTGGAGAAGATAAGGCCAGTACAACTTGTTATTGTCTAGACAGCAAGACCACAGAGCAAAAAGCAATAAGCAGCAGAATTAAAACAGAATTTTTTTGTTTAGTGAGTTTGTCAAACACTAAGTGGGAAAAAAAAAGTCAAAGGTTTCTGAAAGGACTGCTGAAAAATGCTGCTGGAACTAGAGAAAATAGAACTGCTAAACACTTATTAGAAAATATGAAAATATGGTCATATACAAACACCTGTAAGCAACTGGAACACGGTGTCATTAAGGAAAAAAAATCGCTTTTAAATCATCCTGTGAGTTCTCATTTAATCTTAAACCTTTGATGCTCGGCACTTTTCTTGATATTTGAATGCTGTTTGAATCATAACACTAACAACACAAGGACTGTAATGCACAAGTAAAAGATGGAAAATGTGAATACCTAAAACCACACAAAAAGGTGGCAATATAAAAAAACTGAGAATAAAACAGAGTTTTTAAAACTGTTTTTAAGCAATTATTGCTTTTTAAGGTTTCTGCCTCAGCTTCTGAATGCTTAAGGCTTGCAATCTTGTGCTACTTAGAAATACAACAAAGACCTAAGAGATGATTTACAGTGAAGGGCAATTGAAATGTAGTGTCAAGAGAAACCCCACAACCATTAGTCCATTAGTCCACAACCATGAAGCCCATTATTTGGCTTATTTAATACTGGAGAAAGCAGCTGGCAATCACAGACAGTGCTGTACCTTCCTTCCAAGGAATCTGTTGATTTAGTAGAGCTTTTAAATACCTTATTTTGGGAATTTTCTTGTCAGAACTTCCGTCAATTGCTTAAATAAGAGAAATTTTCACAAGTGTGTCAACAACAAGCTTTGTTTGTTTTAAGGTATTATATATGGGATACAACAGTTTATTTTCCTTAAAGCACAGGATACTGCTCTGGGTATAGTGATAACCAGAGAAGCTCTGAATTTTCAGAAAACACTAGATCCACAGGAAGCAAATGACCTCATTTTTAATATAACTGATAGTTACACTCACTTTTGAGGACAGATCAGTTTCCAAAACCCATAGCAATTTATTATCTTTAAGGAGTATAATTTATTGAGCGAGACAAAAATAAAGGAAAGCGTAAACTGCTCAAACTTCTGACTCGCTCCAGTTTATTTTGCCTCTGGATACTGTATGCCTGAAAAAACTCCCATTCTTTGTCAGCAGTGGTCCCTCAGCTCCTTACAAGAGGACACAAGCAAATTTAACAAATTTAGTAGAATAAGGAGGAAACGAGAAATACATACGTGAAATATTCTCACAAGGCTTCTGCCATACTTTGGCTTTGCACAGCAAACAAATTTAAGTTTTCAAAATCGTATTTTAGAACCAATTCAGTTTCATCTGAAGCTGGGGGGGATCCATGCTCTTAGCAGGGAAAATAGACATTTTGTCAGCAATTATTTTTTGGGAAGATGATGAGGGAATTGTACTGGAGTGGATGATCCTTCTAGATCTGTTTGTGCATCTCTTTTCAGTAACCTTTAGAACCTGTGTGCTTTCCAGTAGGAACACAGGCTGGAGAGATTCCAGAGAGGAGTCACTCCCTGGTCAGAAAGGACCGATTCGGGGAAACGGTGCCCCAGCAAAACATAACTCTGGTACATCCACACAACATGCCCCTTCCACACTCCAAATTTCACTGAATAAAACAATTTATTTGTATAGAGGCTTTGGCAAGACCTGGTGAGGAGAGCTGAGGCAGTTATTTTCACTAGCACTGCTATAACTGCTGTTCACCTGCAGGCATTTTCAAACCTTTCGTAGTTAAGAGAAGTGCCTTTAGTACAACTTCTACATCTCTAAATCACAAGTTTTAGGGGCTTTTCTAAGTTTTACAGTCACTGGTAACCAATTCCAACAGTATACCAATTAACACATAGTCCTTTACAGGTATGTAAGCAAACAAAAATGGTAAGGATACAATACCCAGAAAGTCCCAAGGGCTGCCCAAAAAGTCTTTGAACTTCAGAAAAAAAAAATTTAAAAAATATAAGCAGTGAAATTGCAGGTCCTATCTACCAGAGTTAAGATAAAGAGAAACCCAAGTGCTAAGTGCTAGTACCCAAGCCAGCTTTCAAAAGTCAAGCTGACTCTTGGGCTCTCTCCTGGACTCCCTGCTCTTCCTTCCCCCAGCCTTTTAACAGAAGAATGTTTTTAAGATGACCAGAAGATCTATACTATGTTTCTCTCTCTCTCTTCTAGATCACAAGGTAGACTTAACAGTTGTCTCTGATCCAAAACAGAATGTGATGCTGTAGCTCAGGCCCAGGCATGTGGGGGAGGTCAGCATGCTGTGGTGTCTACAAGATTAAAGAAAAAAAATGGCAACTTGTTTCAAATTTTTAATCATGCAAATAAACACTGCCATTTGAAACTCATGTGGTTTTGCATTTATTGATAGAATTTCACTGTTATACTTGTAGTCTGCTCAATAATATTAGGCCTGGTTCTAATATTTCTAACTTCTACACAACCTGAACAGCTACTATTTAAAACAAGTCAAACCTACCAAAAATGGTTCCCACATCCTCCTTTCCCTGCCCGTAAACGTCAATATTTTCTTAATTTAAAAAATCATTGTGCTTTAAATTCCAACAGGATAAGCAGGCAGAACGATGTTCTTATAACTTAGAAGGTATGAGAACACCCGGTAGTGACAAAAAAAAACCCCAAAAGTTATCAGAATGTGAAGAAATCCATTCTGTAAGTCACAACAACTAGAAAGAGACATTAATTAGTCACAACTGGAAAAATATTTTAATTCTATCAAAAAGAGGAGGCCCACAGCTCTGCAGTGGAATGTAAAACATTTTCTTCCAAGATGGTGGGTAGACTCAAGGTATCAGATCACTAAATCAGTAGGATTTTGACTTCATCACAGACCACCAATCAGTTCCTGTGATTTTGCTGGATAAATGCTGGTAAACATAATGATCAGTTTTGTGAGTCAGCTTAAGATATCAATGGATACACAATAACACCTCAATTTATGCTACCCCGTTCTCAAAAAAAAAACCCAAAAAACACCTGGACACCTGAGTGGAAATCAAGAAACTCGCAGGGAACCACAGAAGAAAAACCTCAACTCTCCTAATACTCCACATTCAAGCCCTGTGTACAATGGCTGTATATTTTCCAAATGGTTCAGCCACTTTTTTTTTTTTAACCTACTTTTCCTACTTCTGAAGTCCAATTCACAGTTATCTTTGGGGATGTCAAGTCGACAGCAAATTAAGTTTTTGAAGTATGCAGTAACAAAGCTTGTCCTACACCACTGTCACTATACAGGAAGTTGTTTTAGGTCCTCATCTAAGCCCAAGGAAAGCATGGCTTAAGGAGATGGCAGCGAAAAAAGCAGTAGTTCTAGTAGATAGGTAGGTCCCCTTTAGAAGCACAAAGCAACCAACACCACCTCAAGATTTAAGCCAAAGAATACCAAACGTATACAATATCTAATGGTCAACTTGGTCATAAAAAGTGTACTAGGAGCTATATTGGTGCTCTCAAAAACACAATGTGTTGCTCTATGTTAGGCTCTTCAACCTCTTCCCCATATTACTGTGTGCTTACAAAGGAAAGCAAAGCTTTATATTGCAAGGTCAAAGTGGTGGGGCTTACACAGGTGTGGTATCTGTATTTCTATAAACAGAGAAAAAAAAAGAAACCGTACAAATCACATAAATGAATGAATGCCCCTTGGATGACAAACCTCTAAATTGTCTTGGAAGTCATAAGTAACCCTATGAAAGCAAAACAGTATGCACAGCTTGAAGCTGAGAACAGACTTCTCAGAAACAAAACAAAACAAAAAAATTAAAAAACCTGAATTGTACAGTTCTACATTTCTGCACAACTCTACAAGAAAAAAATCCACACACTCATTTAATTAAAGGGAAAATATACCTTGGAAAGAAACTGTGTTTTGCAAATCATGAAAATTACAGTGCTATTTCCCTTGTAACTAACATACCATCACTGATTTCTAATGTGAAAGACCATAAAACTGTTAGGTGGTGGAAAGAACAGTAAATTCTGAGTATTTGAAGATTTAAACAGAACTATTTCTGTTTTTATTAGGCATATCAAAATCATGGCTAAACCCCAGCAGTAGGCTGGTGCTTTTAGGAAAACTCTAGTTAAACCAGTAAAAGTTTATATGTCTTGGCACACAAGGCACCATCCTAAAAAGTCTCTTTAAAATCGGGCATCTTGGTGGAGGTAGCATTTACTGTTTGCTATACATCTGGTTGTTAGGGGTTACCACAAAGGTCCCGTTTTTCCATGACATCAGCTGCATTCCAACAGAAATGTGCGCCCAGGAGTTTTAGTAATGACTGTAGTCTCAAAGTACTGAAACTTTGGCCAAAATCCTCTACACCTGCAGACCAGCTGAGTAAAACAAAAAACCAAGAATTTAACTGGAATTTCTGACTTAGTTCCTAGTAAATGAGAAATTGCTATTTTTGTTCCTCAAATCTGTTGTTGAAAGTTGTTTGGACCAAACTTTGAATATCTGCTAATTGCTGCTCCTCATTCAACTAACTGCTTGACTCGAGACCCCACAGTTCAGTTTGTCAGAAGTGCAACACACTCCACACCAAATCAAATCAAACAGGTCAAGGGTATTTCCAAACAGGGTGCACAAATTTTCCAAAAATCAGTATGTCTTACCTGCCTTGCATGTCTCTCATCTGTTTCTTTTTCTAAAACTCTGGTGAAAATACTCCATTCCCACTGAGATACCATGAAAAGCCAACTGTTTGTGAAACATGCAGATCCTAGTCTTGAGTAAAACCCCATGAAGACACGAACAATCTTCAGAGCAGGCGTCGCACTGTTTGTAGGAAATAAAGTATGGAGCTACACCCTGAACACTGAGGAAAACCCAGGACACTATAGTAGTGGTAGATGTTATCCTGTATATGGACAGCATTAAAGCATTTAAATGACACCCATGAAACCATTTAGCAAAGTCTATCTACCGACAGCAAAGTAGAAGTGTTTTGGAGTCGGAAGTTCCATGTATGCTACTATCTTATTAATTATCTGGGCAGCCTCTGGTCTCTACTCAGCAAGATTACCCCCGCAGCCCGCCCCAGCTACCAAACCCCTGCCACGTAAACCCAACACACCCAGGCAACCCTGTTATACGACCAGCACTATCCAGGTGGGTTTATTTGAGCCTGAGGATCAAAATCAAAACCATCACAATGACACCAGACTGAAGACTACAAAAAAGAAGAAAGGGTTCAAACTCAACACACAGGAAAAAAACAACCAACAACTTTCCCTAGATAGCACATTTTCATTAATACCATGTTATCACACTACGAGGGCAAGTAATTCATAGCGCAAAGAAAACAGACAGTATTAGATAAAAAATGTGGGACTGTTTGCACTCTAACAGGCACCACTTCCTGACACTACTTCAAGTTCTTGTTAAGAAGCACCACAAAGGAGAAAATTTTCTTACAAGAAATCTCAATAGAGATTATTATTTTTTTCATCAATGGGGAAAGAATTTGAAATCAACCAACTCAGCTCTATACACACAAGAACATCCATACAGACAGGATTGCTACGCCAAATATTTAAAACGCATTTCTTTACTGAGTTCTTTTCTTTGCTGGTAGAAGTCTACCACAACTAGCAACATGCAAAGCACAAAGAAAATCTCAGAGACCTATACTGCATTCTCTAAAGAACAGAGGGTTAATTTGGAAAAAAAAAAATAAGCCTTATTGACAAAATTATTTATAACAGACATACGTAGGTTAAAGAATTGTGCCAACAACTGTTACGCACTCATTAATGTAAATGACTATTTTCCAGTCAGAACGAACTCTTTTACTGACAACATTCATCAGTTGTTATATTACCCTGATTTTGGTTCTCGGTCAGTATATGCTCTAAACAAAGACTGTTCTTTCTGTCTTCGTTTCCTTAACTGTAAAAATAGGTGAAGGACACAGTAATCATATTTTTTGTGAAGTTATCAAACAGTTGAGTTTATGCAATCTCTACCGGTGTGACCAGGACATGGAAGTTCTGCAAAATTACATTTCCTGGAAGGCAAGCAAAAAAGGGCGTACTTGGCCATCAGTAGTGAGAACACAGGCACTGACAGCTGCTGAATGGAAACCAAGCAAAGGTTTGTGTACAAATCACTCTAATGTTCTCATTGCTCCCAAAAGTCCACTCTGTCTTTGTCAATGTCCTTCAATTTGCAGGTCTTTGGAGACTCATCAACTTCCCTTTTGATTTCCTGTTTTCTTTTGAACTGTCTTCTTTTCAATGTCTTTACCTTAATAATGTTATTGGCAGTGCTACTTTAACAGTTGGACTTGATGATCTTACATGTCTCTTCCAACCAAAACGATTCTATGGTCCCTTCTCCCTTCGGTAAGATAACTCCGCACTAGTTTTGCTCAACTCGGCCAAAACAGCAGCTAAGCCACAGGTCCTACATCTGTATTGTGGACTTTTGCAGCATCTGTCTGAAGGGACAGAATATAGTGACAACCTCTGAACATCGCTAAGACACAGCAAGTAATACTATTACAGCCAGATGATTGTCAGTAAGCAAGAGCCATAACTACATTTCTCAGAAGTTTAGAGGAATGTAGTAAGTGTGGGATAAATCCTGACTCACAGAGATGAACCTGCAAATATCTCCAGCAGAACCGGAAGAAACGCAGACCAGTTGTGCGGAGGAAGGGAGCAGGATGCCAGGGCAGCACAGACTCCAGTTTATGCTACAGAATCAACAGAAACTTACTGACAAATCCCAACTGCAGCCTCCGCTTCCAATCCAGGGGCCTTGCTGCATGATAATATGGAGGACTACTACGAAGACAGAGTAGAGGAACAATATATGCGTCCATCGGCCAAGTTTTAACAAAATGAAAATGCCAGAAATGTGCAAACTACCAAATCAATGTCTTCAGAGCAGGCTCGAGGATCTCCTCTCTCCTAGTAACATGAATTGCAGTTATGTAGCCCAAATGCTTGGGCAAGATCTTAACCCTTAAATACCGAGGCACAAATGTCGCAATACATACGTTCTAAGTACTACTATAGTCTTTGTCCATCTGTCACATGACTGGGACTTAAAGGTTTTTGGATTTTTTTAAACTCTTTCTGTTAAAAAAAGCTTTGAAAATCCATGAAGAGTGAAATACATTGAAGAGTACTGCTTTAACTGCAGGTCATATGTTCTTAACAGAACTTACCTTATGAAATCAGATAGAGATTTTGCTGTTGTTGCTGTTTTTAAAAGCAGTCCAGTCTTTAAAAAGTCCAGTCGTTAAAAAGTGCTATCATCTTCATTTTATACTCTTGCATATAGTTGTGTCTCCAGAACCTTAGGTGGAGCCGCACTTATTTCCTAAAGGAAGCATGCTCACTCCAACCAAAATACTGTGAATGTGGAAACTGTAAATGGTTCTCATTTTGCCAGTTAGCACACAGACAGAAGAACAATTACACTTCAGAGCTATCGTTTTGCATTATGTGCTTAAGGTCCACCAGACTTGTGTTAATAGAAAGCAAGTTGTACTCTAGCAGTTCAGAAAGACATTTGTTACAAATCTTAGGGAGCCAGACGAGGAATTTTTTTTTCTTCACCATAATTACTTTAACTACTAAGTATGAGCTGCTTTACGTACAGAAAACAGAGGGCTTAGAGGTGTCAGGGACCCATTATGTTCTGGCCATTTCTGCAGTTGCACTCCTTTGCGTTGCTCAAACTAAACTTGATTGAACCCTGCAGGGAATATGAACCAAAGATCACAAACCACCCTCCACAGAGGTTCGCTCCATGTTTCCATACCACTACACACACAGCACAGAGCTTTGAAAATTCATCTCTGATGGCTGCAGCACAGTAAATGCAGATTTGGGGCCAAATCAGCACGATGATGTGCTGCTTGTTGAGATGCAGGAGGAAGTGGTACTGGTGATTAAACACACGTTCTTTTGCAAGCCCAATGTGTGGGAGACAAATGGAAAAAATATATTTATTTCTGTGCTCAAAGACTTCCATGAACTTCTGGCAGAAATAAGTGTTGCCACTGTTCGTGCTAAATTCCAGGGATATTTGTCCACAGATTATCTCAAACTCTTGTGAAGCTTTAACTGTAGAGGGAATATTTGATGTTAGACATCCCACAGGCTTATGCAACGCTGCTCTGCTCTCCTAAATGGCAGCTTTACTGCCTCCAGCAACTGGCTGTGCAGCAGCAGCAAACAAAATGGACTTTGCTCCTACATTTTCTGTGATGAGAAGGTCCCAGTCCTTTACACCGCAATGCACATTTCTAACTATAAACATGAGTAACATTAGTAAAGTCCAGAATGTCTGCATAAGAATACAGGCCTAATAAGACAGTTAAAGACTAATCACGATCAAATTACTCATGCCAGACTTAAGATTTAAGGTCAATACTAAATTTGATCTCTTTAATGCATTTTATATTGTTTTGTTACATTTATAGTACTTTTCATAACAAAAAATGTAAACCCATATAAAGTCCTGTTGTGTTCCTAGCTTTTTTCCCCACATACTGTAACTTATATGCAATTCCACTTCCACAGCCATCCAGTCTCTTCATAAATGAGTTCACTAGAATACTGAAGAATAAATCTCAAACAGTGAAAAACAATAGGAAATCAGAACTAGTCTTGTGACTATGCCTTTATGCTTTCATCCTCCCCTATCCAGAATAAATATTTGGCTGTACAGCATGTAACTAAAGTGAGGGAATTGACAGTACCTCACTTGTAAGTGGATTTTTATTTATTTCAATTTATAAAAGGTGCCATCTCAAGGCATTGCTTAATTGTTTTCAAACACAATCACCATCACTGCCACCACATAACCATGCAGAAAGGTTAGTATTTTCCATACTATATACTTTACCATATGCAGTATTATTGAATACCTAAATACTGATGCTTTGCCACACTCTGGAATTTATTCTCCCCTCCAGATCACAGCAGTACTGCTCCCTGGCACATTT
>VUYV01000001.1:14429088-14492499 GCA_008711295.1 Anarhynchus alexandrinus | reverse complement strand
AAAAAAAAAAAAAAAAAAAGGCACAAAAAGCTTTTGCCACAAATCTGCAGGCCAATGACCTAAAAAATCCTGCAAGAGCAAGGCAGCTAGCTCCCAGGCTAGCCTCTTGCTGCTCGCTCAGGGCTCAGGCTTGATGCACAGGAAACGGCAGAGAAGAATCAGTTTATATACATGAAGCAGTGCTGCAGAATAACACATTAATCACAAGATGAAGCACACATGTATCACATACAGAGAGAAACTAAGATCTGAGGCTTTTTGAACAACTCATTCTAGGACTTGGAAAGGATGCAATTTACCAGAACTGGGAGTAACTCCTGAGCGCTGATGATATCCAATGGTCGATCACACACTCACAAAGTATACTCCTACAGTGAACTGTGACGTTAATCCAGTGACTACTTTATACGTGGGGTAAATTAAACCTTCCTGGCAGAAAACCGACAGATAAACATGAAGAAGCATGTGTATTTATTACAAGGATTCAAGGAGCCAAGTTGAATTTGCACAGATAATTTTATAATTAATTTTTCGTAATTTGTGAACTTCACAGTAATTTTTAACATTTTGCCCAAGATATGTTGTGTTAGGTTTTTAAATTAAACAGGGAAAGATTCCGTGGTGTAACAACCTACCAATATTCAGATCTTAGCATTTAGGACTCTTAGACCCTACCACAGTACACACAAAGAAACGAAAGACTACTGTATGATCCATAAAATGTAATTAGAGTCACTTCCTTCTGTTTTTTCACACCTGCATACATAAACTTCAGCAACTCTGATTCACCCCCGAAATGCAATGCTACCTGAGAAAGTCAACCGCTAAAGAATCCAATGTCTACATTATAAAATGAAGGAATTCCTCCTCTTCTGCTGTTCCTAATATTTCCAGTTTACGTTGTTTGATAAAAGAAGTACATTTATGAGTAGCAATCTTTAGGTCTGGAATACAAACATGACCATGATCATCTTCTAAGAGTCTAGTGGCAAGGAGATTCTCATACATTATTTTGTTTGGAAACATATGTTCAATGCAGCACCCAAGACCATATGAAAATGAAGCTCTAATATTGTAAAATTTCTGTAATTGGAATTTTGATTAACTGGGGAAGGACTTTTTACTAGGGCCTGTAGCGATAGGACGAGGGGGAATGGCTTCAAACTGGAAGAGGGCAGGTTTAGATTGAACATTAGGAAGAAGTTTTTCACTTTGAGGGTGGTAAGGCACTGGAACAGGTTGCCCAGAGAGGTCGTTGAGGCCCCATCCCCAGAGGTGTTCAAGGCCAGGCTGGATGTGGCCTTGGGCAACCTGGTCTAGTGGGAGGTGTCCCTGCTGATGGCAGGGGGGTTGGAACTCGATGATCTTCAAGGTCCTTTCCAACCTAAACCATTCTATGATTCTATGGTCCTCTTCTCCGCAGTATGTTCAGAAAGCAATGATTCACATTATATATCTGCTTTACTTTGTTTACACCGTGCATGTAGGGAGTCACAAATTTATTTTAAACTGGAGTTTAAGGTTTGTGAGTACTTCAGACCTTGTCCATCATTCCACCAGGTGATTTATTCACCATATACAGTCACTAACAAATCCTATCCCTTGTCTGAAACCAGAGGAGTGTGACAGGAAGCTAGAAGAAACATACTGACCAAACCAAAGCCCTACCTACAGCATTACTCATTGTTGGTTGCGATCCCTCAGCTACCAAAACAGTCAAACCAAAAATACTTACCTAAAAAATAATTAACCACTGCAGTACCTTTTAAGCGTTGTTGTACACACCCAGTGAGAGGTCTGTTGTATTGTCTAGGTTATGGAAATGAAAAAAACATTTATGTCTAAACTTCAACAAGGACACAACGAATGAATTGATGACCTAGGATAAAAGAAAATAACTATCACTTAATAAAAAAAATTCCACAAATGTTGTCTGTTCCCTTACAAATAGAGATGATTAACCAGTCAGGAAAACAAAGAGAATAATCTTCTGTACGCAGAGACCACTTCAGTTAAACAACTGACAGCAGTTTACTCCTCACTGCGGAGAGCAATTTTTCCTCCATGGGGCATGAGCAAAACACATTATAATCTTACAAATGCAGCCCTTTGACAAAATTACCTGTATTCACAGCCCAGCTCAGCACAGCTCAAGCAATTTGGAATACAGAATGGATATTAGTATTGATTATTACTATCTTGTTACACTAATTGTTAATGAAATAAGAAATACACATGAATCTAAAGTTAGTTTCCCAGTATTTAAGACGTATTTCTGAATTCAAATTTGAACCTTACAACTCTCCTTCAAAAGTCCACTTAAAAGGGAATCTTAGATCATTATTTGCCCCATTGTTTGAGGAAACTCAGATTTGGAACAGATTCTAGATCCAACTTGGGTGCTTTCGACCTTGTAGATGAAGTAACATTCAAGAAATGTGACTTCACCTTTTTGATCTTCTCCCCTTTTTCTTCCTTCCTCTCCCCTCCAGATTACACACTAGCTGGCTCCAGCCCAGCAGCTTTTTTTGAGGACTGGGCCAAATAGTCAGAAATTCAGAAGAACTTGCTGGATCACAATAAATCAGTCCATTATTTTTTACAACCATGCAGAATAAATGTCAATTCATTTTATACTTAGGTTTAGTATTTATAGACATCCTTCATCGTACATTACAGTTCTGAAGATCAGAAAGAAAATAAGCACGCTAATGTGAGGGAAAAAGGGGAGGGAAACCAAAGCCAAACTAAAGCTGAGCTAGTGCCTCTCTGTGCAGTTAAGACAGAAGCTGTCAAGTCCAGCTGAACAAACAACTAACAGACAGAAATTCTGAATAGCAGCAGCAGTTAAAAAGCTTATTTTAAAATATAACATATTCATTTCAATCCCCATGGAAAAGGTAATCACCAATTGGCTTGGAACAGCATCAGGACTAGTTCAGCAGAACCATTTCCTTCGATAAACACATGGCTTGCTCTCAAGCAGAGGAGGACAGAATGGCACACAGTTCATTTGCTATTGCTCTGCTCCCTCCACCTTGAAATATACGTGTTTGGGGTAATGCTGACCAGGGGGACATATGTTCCTGTGCCTCAATTCTGTTAAGGTCAAACTATATTCTTACCTTGCTCTACTTCCCTAAAGAGAAAATAATTATACAGAAGGTGAAAGTAAGAATAGCAACTTTCATTTCTACCATGCCTTTCGTGTCCACTGATCTGAAAACACACACTTAAGTACCTCTGGAGTTGAACACAGGAGCTCTTCTGCAGCTCACAGTAACAGCACACAACAGTCTGGGTAAGAAGTGAAAAGAACATAGCGGTGGGCAACTTTTTCTTACTCCATTCTATAGTTATGATAATTCAAGGTCCAGCCTCTGGCTGGTTTTCCCCATACATTTCTGCACTCCCTGACCAAGACCTTGGGAAAATCCAATTCTTAAATCCTGCCAGAATTCATAAAGCTCAGGGTTGGAGCAATACAAACTTTGCAGTGGTTTAGAGTGATACTAAAAGCAGAAATGGGTCACAATAATAAGTAAAATAAAGTAGAATTAAGCAAAATACGGGGAGAAAAAAGTGGATTCAAACAGTCCTAGCAAAACATGAATTACTGACGCATGCACATAAAAGGTCTACTTGAAAGTACAACCTCTGAAGTAGACATGCCTGTGGAAGTAGGAGAGGAACTTACAAAATAGTAACTGAATCCTAGATATAAAATTACTGAGAGCTAAGATCACACACTCAGCTACAATAAGGGCCAAAAATTTCATCAAACCCGTCATGTACATGTATTCTGTAGTATAAACAACCATATCAGTTGACAGGGAAAAACTGTTATAATGTTCTGCTATTAAAAGCCAAAACTATAATATAATACTCTCAGGGGAAAGCTTCTGGAAAAGAGTACACGAAGCCTAGACATGGCCAGCAGATAATTATTTATTAGGTCAATTTTTCCCTGACTCTTGAACGGAGAGAAACAAAGAAAACACTTTTTGAAGGTTCCCTGACAGACAAAATGCTTGTGAATCACTTTCTGAAACATAAATAGTTGCACTGTAGCTGTCAAACTGGACAACAACATGGGCCTTGTCACGAGCAACACATAACTAAGTATGGGTCTGAACTACATTTTATTTTAGCATATCTTTCAGAAAAATATGTTTATGGTTGGGAGTAATCCCTCTAGGAATGAAATACATGTTGAATCTCATATAGGAAGAGGAAGCTAAAGGCAACCAAGACCAACATCACATTCAAGAGCAGGAGGTTCCTCAGACATACTGGTTAGAGCAGCTCTGCAGCCCTGGACTTCAGATCAAAAATGACAAAAGGTTAACATTTTTGTAGCTATTTGTTTTCCAGATTCATTCAGGTCTCTTGGAGATGTCACATCGGCACAGCCGTAATGCTGGGAAGGAGCCAGGTCAAGATTCTCAAGGATTTCAACACTGAACTGAGTCTGAGTTGTGGTACAAGGTCCAGAAACAGTTTCAGATTCAAGATAAAATAGCACATGACAGGCATAAAAGCTGTCAGCCTTGAGAAGCAGTTAAATTCAAAGAGGAAGATATCACAGGACCACAAAATGAACAGTGGAAGCAGTCGGGCCTTGAAGCACGTGAGTGCACAATATAAGAAGGTAGAACCAAAGATAACACCCCAAGGAAAAAGTAAAAAAATACAGAGTGAGAACCTTTCAAGACCACTGCTACAAAACATAGCGATCTAAATGTGAAAGGAGAGCATTTTTAAGAAGTACTAAAGACGGAGGATGGAGAAAAGTTCTTGGAAGACCTCTGCAGCAGGTCTCATGCGGGTGGTCCATGCTGCCCATATCAGTAACACTCAATCCAAGTGTCTTTTCAATATATAGAAGGAAGCATATTCGTAAGTTAACACAAAGTTAAGATTGAGTGCTCAAAATTCCTCAAATTATAATTTCCTTGTATCATAAGCTTTAACAGATTTTTTTTACCAGCTAAGAAATGACCACTGTGCTTTTCATTGCATCCTTTCTTCCAAGTGAAACAAATTTTGCAAGCTAATCATCACCAGTTGGCTATCCTTTCAGCATGAGAAAGGATAGCTGGCAAGAAAAAAAAATGAAAAGGGGAAAACCACTAATAAGTTACTATTGCTGAGCCACTGCTAGGCACACAAGTCTGGAAAATAACTTGAATTCTTTAAATGCAATTTTATTTTAATTTTGCACTTCAGAACAAATAGCCAAAGGAAAAAAGCTTGCTATCAAACAATGCAGTAACATAAAGCTTAATCATTAATTTGAGAAAACAAACTGTATCAAATATCCAATGTATCAAAGAACAAAGCAAGTGGCAACAGAAAAATTAATAATCCATTTCCCTACAGGTTGTCAAATCAGTCTGTTAAATGGGATAGAAGACATTGTGTGAATACTCCAAACAAATACAGCAGCAGCTACGTGAACAGCAATCACTAACATCACCTGGACAGCAATGCTTGTCCTGAGCAACAAGCTGAGGTCATCCCTGCCTCTTCTTACAAAGTCTCATGAAATCTTTGGTTTGTACCCGAATTCTCCCCAGGGCAGATCATAGTTTAATTTCAGCTGCATAAGGAGTAATACTTCTTCCAGATACCTACAAACAAATAAACTGTACCTTTTAAATACTAGCGATCCATAAAAATACTGTCTGTAATTAAAAGTATAACATGGCTTTCAATACTCAGGATAAACTCCTATCTAGGAATTATTTCTACACTATTTTATTATATAAGACTTATCCAAGAACTGCAAAAAAAAAATATTCCCCTTAAGATGGGCGCACTCCAACAGGTTACAGAGAAATGAATGACAGTAGAATTAGTTTTTACTGTGCTGTTCTACACTTTGTTCACAGGACGGAAATAGCTGAGAAAGCACAGCTCAGTGTTAGACTGGGACAAAGACAAATCCTCCCTTTGGCCAAGAAGGCCAATGGCATCCTGGGGTGCACCAAGAGTGAGGCCAGCAGGTTGAGGGAGGTCATCCTCCCCCTCTACTCTGCCCTGGTGAGACCGCATCTGGAGTATTGTGTCCAGTTCTGGGCTCCCCGGTTCAAGAAGGACAGGGACCTGCTGGAGAGGGTCCAGCAAAGGGCTACGAAGATGATTAGGGGATTGGAACATCCCTCTTATGAGGAAAAGCTGAGGGACTTGGGTCTTTTTAGTCTGGAGAAAAGACAATTGAGGGGGGAATCTCATCAATGCTTATAAATACTTAAAGGGAGGGTGCCAGGGGGATGGGAACAGTCTTTTTTCAGTGGTGCCCAGTGATAGGACAAGGGGTAACAGGCACAAACTTGAACACAGGAAGTTCCATCTAAACATGGGAAGGAACTTCTTTACTTTGAGGGTGGCAGAGCACTGGAACAGGCTGCCCAGAGAGGTGGTGGAGTCTCCTTCTCTGGAGACATTCAAAACCCACCTGGATGCCGTCCTGTGCAACCTGCTGTAGGTGATGCTGCTCGGGCAGGGGAGTTGGACTAGATGATCTCCAGAGGTCCCTTCCAACCCTGACCATTCTGTGATTCTGTGAATGGTCCAAAGGGTATTCATGCAATCTGTTTGCCAACTTGTTGTAAGTAACAAGCAACACTGGGGATAATTTCTTGCACCGTTCCAGCTAAATACGCAGCAACAGTCTGCCCATGCCATCAGAATATCAGAGAACTAAATAGAAGATAAGGGAAACACAGGGACTGAGGAAAGCCACAATGCTTCACAGGATGAGATCTGGGCTACAGCAGCTCACACCCAAACCTTTGAGATAATACTTTCAAAAAGCATAAAAACAGAAGAGCTAGAGTGCCTTCCAACTCAACTCCTCAGAAAAGCAGGCAAGTGGAGAGCTACTCATGGACCACATAAAGGTGCAGCAGCCAGGGGGGACTCTGCTGCTCTGAACCATCTCATCAAAGCATAGCTGGACTAATGCCCTGACCATGTAGAAATCCAGTCTGCTTCTATGAAATGGTTTTGGTATTCAGGCCATCATACTTTATTATCCACTGTTGTACAGTATCCTGAGAGCTTTAAAGTAAAAAGATGACCAAAGATTTCTAGTGCAATCACTCCAGTTTCCCTCCTCAGTACTTTTCAGTAGGGCAAAAAGTTGTGTTGACATTGTGCAATGTTTGCAACGTGAGCAAACCTGAATGCTACGTGATAAAACCACCTTCTTCCCCACCTGGGGGTGTGTGTATCAGGTTGCTCTCTCACAAGTACAGTATTATTGCAGATAAAGCCAAGCAACACTTGCAGAAAGCTTGGTTGCTCTTCCTTATTTATATATCCACTTCTTTCATAGTTTTTCAAGATTTAATAGAGCTTTATAGCACATTTACAAAGCAAGTCATTTTATTTCAGCTCCTACCCAAAGCATTCACAATTCTAATTTCAAATCATGTGGTAATGGAGTTTCTCACACTTTAAAGAGATGTTAAGAAAGCCAGTGAAATGGAAAACATTTCCTTGACTGAAATATTTTTAATTCTCCTCTAGCTATTTGACATACTGCAGCTTAAAGCAGGTTTTCTGAAAGTAATCTTTCTTTTTAGTTACTATGATTCTTTTGCGCCTAAAGAAAAATCACTGCTGTCTCTAGGATACTATGTTACCTAGCTTGCAAATATTGGACAGAAAAAGACTTCCACAAATAATTATCTAGGGGCATCTTTGATGGTTTTTTTTCCACAGCAATGGAAGGATAGAATACATAAGGTATGAAAAAGACTGCAGTAGACAGAGAAATATCAATTTCTCTCCTCTGAACGTTTTTTCTTCCTAACTCTGTCAAACTGGACTCAAGAATCCCTTTTCCTAAATTACTGCCCTGAAAAAATACTCTAGTGCTGATCTATACCCTAGCTTGCTGCTTTGGATTCTGGCTTCAGACATTTGCTAAGCCCATTTCTGCTTTTAAACCAAGTCATGGATCATCTCAAACTATTAAGCCCTATGCTCACATACAAATTTTCTACAGAACAGTGTCTGACATGCTGGGTCTGCGCAGAAGGCTGAAATATTCCTTAATTCTACTCTGTCTTCACAGCACTGTGTCAAAATCACTCCAGCCTACCACCAATCTCTTTTACAAATTTGGAATTCAGGCAGTATTGACTTTAAAAATGGCCTACCATTGCCAACACCAAATAATCTTCATTAGCTATCAATGTCCACTCACCCACACATAAATATGTTAATTATCTTTTAAACTGAATCAGCACTGAACCAAAGCATTAAGCTCCACAAACAGACAGCTCAGACGACATCTTAACTCTCCAACAATAGAGGCAACATCAGCTATATCCTGGTAAAAACACCAATGTGACAAGGCCTCTTCTGAGCAAAAGCAGCCACCTTAGTTATATTAGCCTATTACACAGTACATGGGGCTTTGCTATTTTTCCACTTTGCCTGTCTTGACTACTTAAGCTGTATTTTCTTTTGAGATGGGTGCTCATTCGTTCCAAACAAAAATATCCCGATCTTCAGGCTTCTATGCACTTCCATAAAACAAATAGCAGCACCATCTTGTCATGTGAGAACACAGAACAATATTTTAGGAACTGGCTTCCTGACTGACCTTTTGACTTTTGAAGGTAGAACCTTTCACTCCATCTGTTACACATGCTGATAACAAAGAACAGTTTTGGAGGCCTCTGTCTATGTTCAGACAGAACTGAAAACTGTATTGGAACTTAGGTGGTCTGAAAAGCAGAATGCCAATATCTACATTACACATGAGTAAAAGGAATTGACAAGGAACAAGATCACTTTATGCTGTTATCTAAACATCTATATAAACAAGGAGTCATCCACAATGAGTTACAGTATAACTAGAAATGAAACACAAATATAACAGACAACATGCAGCAAGACAAAAAAGTAGGATGAAGTATGTTGATAAGACTACATGGATAATTCCCTAGATTGTCCATCAAGGATTTTACCCACAGAAGTGCTGCAGAACCCAATGAGCAGATAAAAACATTGCCAACACTTGTATTGACTGATTTGATCATCACACACTTTCCCCAAAGCTGCAGTGAATTCGCAACTATTTCAAGAAAGTCATAAGAAACTGCGTCCTTCTATTCCACAAGAGCTTTCCTGTCAAATGAGATCTAAACAAATTTAAGGAATTTTCCACCTTCCGATAGCAAATCTGTCATATTGCAATTGTTTCTGTTAAGCTTCACACATAAGCTGTTCACTTATCTACTTGGTATCAGAGCACATAGTTTGGCGGTTTCAAAAATAATTCTGCCTTCTTAGCAGACCCTGATAATTTTCCTCTCGAGGGCAACAGCTGGAGAATGTTCTGAAACATATTCATTAAAACCCCCAAACAACAAGTTGTGTTCTTTCAGGTCAGACAGGCTGCTCCTGCTTTTCAGCTAACCTACCATGAAATATGCATAAGCCTTCAAAAGGAGAAACCGCCGTAGATGACGAAAGGTTCAAAGCAGCATAGCACGTCGACTACGAACTTCAGTCTGGAGTTTGAGGTCTGTGCGAGAACTCCAGTATTAGTTTGTCACTAATGGACTGTCATAAGACTGGATTCTATACTTGATAGACTTTGCCTAAATTGCCAGGCTTTTCAGGACAGAATTCCTTGAGGTTACACGCATTGTTCTACTACAAGGCCATAAATGGCTGAAGAATTCAAGTCTCTTAAAAAGTGGCTGAGGTATTTAATTTGCAACATCTCACTGATGTAAGAGATTCGGGGTTTCTGACTTGAATCAATTTTGAAAATGGTAACTAGGCCATGCTGTCAAAAAACAGAGCATCCAATTACCTTAAGAAATCTGCAGCTACCCATTTTGGTATTTTTCCACAGCACGTAGGGAGTCTCCCATCTAAGTATGTGTTTTGCCTCCACCCAAATGCACTGAATTCAGCTGGCTCTAACCTTTCAACTATAATCATTGTCTCACTTCTGAAATCTATCTTTTGTTGAAAGTTTTCCAAAATGGCTACAAAGTTAGATAGGATTCCATTACAATCTGTATAAATGTCTGATTGATATTTTGGTTTGCAGCACAATTTCGTGAGTAGTCTTGGACTGACTGGGATAAGAAAGGAAAAAAGTACAACTGAATGAAGCCTTATAGCCTTTTTCCATCTCTAGAGTCTATGTTTTCACATGTTTTTACAGAAGCACAAACTTTATCATGCTGGTATATATATACTCTGTCCAGAAAAGCCATGTGTATGCTTTTTAATTCTTCAGCTTGATGGGCACAATCCCCTCCATCAATTTTGTAATCACTAACTCTCTGGCCTCTGGGTGGCATTCAGAAGACAGTTTATAGAGAAGAATATTGCTCCCAGACACAAACCAATGCTATTCTCTTGCAGTAAAACAGCTGTTACTAGAATCTATATATAAATAAATAAAAAAAATCCCCCAGTAAAAGATTTGTCAACACAGAACTAAATCTCATTTTTTGTTGAAATAAATTAACTAGAATTCAGCATGATGCTGTCTATAATAAGTTAATTAGTCTTTTAGGCAGGAAATAACGAGCATGAGAAAGACAAATAGGTCCATCACAAATCAACTCAGAAGATGGGATCGCGCCAATGTTTCTCTTGCTAGAGACTAGAGATGTTGATCAGAAAAATATAGTTACAACTTATTAAATATGAAACACATGCTACAGAAGAACTCTAGGATTTACATGGAAAAAAGCCAGTTGTGAGTCCCTTAAGATTCATTGTCGCAATTCAAGCTACAAGTTATGAAAAAAATGTAACAATTTATTGGAAAAAGATGCAACCATTCTCAAAAACAGGAGGTTCATGTATTGTGGAACGAGTCAGCTTAAATTCCATGAAAAGCGTCTCTGGTTTAACACGTTATTTTGTTATTAAACCATGGAAGTTTTGAAGGCATCACATTTTTCTCTGTTAACAGACACAAGTTAGGAGTGCTTAACAAGGAAATTAAAAGGGGTAAGTTAAGCTAGACCGCTTTTTTTTTCACCCATTAGCACCACTGCAGATACATCTTGCAACCTCCAGCAAAGACACAGAGGCAGCCATTCAGCTGCCAAGAACCCCAGTCATGCTTTTGATGTACATGCTACTCGGACATTATTCACCAACCTCAGCGTTCAAAGTTCAAAGTGTCAACCATATACTCCCTATCAATGTGGTTCAGTTGTTCCCTAACCTGAAAGCTTTTGAAGTCCTGTGCTCAAATAATGCAGCAGTACATCAGTTAAAGATGGCACTAGAATATAACTAGAAGACTTATATCTTTCATTGATCCAAGTCTCAATATTCTGCAGTTCTAACAATAAACTACAGCATACCAAGAAGAAAAATGAGATGCGGAGTCACTGATCAGCCATGTTCCAAAGCTGAGCCACTGCACTCTTTGTTCATCTTCAGGACTGCTCACTCTCACGTGAGAGCAGCCCAAAGGAATGCCTTTATTTTCTCTAGAAAACAGATTCTTTTGCACTGGAGAGATTGGAGAGAAACAGCAGTTCTGTAGTATCAGCTCACAAGTACTTCAACTCATAACTCTCAAAATAAATATCTGATACTTCTCCCTCAAAGACCCAACCCCCAAACTCTTCATACAGTTATCAAAGAAAAAGAGATTTCAACTGCACCATGTGCATGAATTCAGATTCGAGTGGTGGATTGAGAGGGCATGACCACTAGTGGTTTGGTTTTTTCTCCATTAAAACACAAATATATGCTGAGAGATCTTTAAGCAACCTAAATAAGAATTCAGCAAACCAAACCTGAGAACATCAGAAAACTCTGCATCAAAGTAATTACAGCCTACAGGACATTGCCTTAACATTTCCTGAATCAGTCGGCAACTTTTGAAAAATATTATCTGTATGATGATCAAATACTTCTAAATGGAAGGAAAAGTTAAATTTTGCAATGGAAGTCCAAATTGTCAGCATATCTTAGCCTTCATCTGCAGAGCTCATACATTCTGCATTTTTACAGAGCAATCAATTACAGCTCTAATTTTCAGCCTTGCTTTTAATTGGGTTTGGGTTTTTCTTCCCCATCACTTGTTTCTCTCAGGACTCTGTATTAAGGGTATATAAACAATGCACCTATGTGTCTCAAACATTAAAGAACTTCATTCATGCCCAGAGGAATGAGGTTTGTGGCTTTAGCCATTAATGACCTAACTGATACTGTTCTTTTAGAAAAATCACAGCCTAGTCAAAGTTTTAAATCTGTTTTCTATGTATCAGATATATGACAGGTTTTAATAAGACATGACAGGGAAGTCACTGAATGTATCTTGAACTTGGTTTATTTAAGGGAACTGACCTCTCTAGTAACCTCTGATCCACCCTACACACAAGTCTGGCAGGAATTAATAGCTGATCTCTTACGTATTCCGCAGAGCCAAATGCACATACGTGTGTTTGCGTGTTCAGTCTACTACTTACAATCTTTCCGTCTATTTACTGAACCTTCTTTTCCTGTTTTATTTATTCAGGCCTCAGAGACACATGGCAAGTATTTCAGAGGGCAAACAGATAAGGCAACTTCACCGAGCTCAGCAATGATGGAAAGAATTGCAAAGCTGCTGCTTCTCCAGTCTATTTTTTGTAATGGAGTGCAGCTGAAATGCAGCTGGAACACAGCTGTCAGCTTTTATTTCCCAAATCTGCACTAAAATAACAACTACAGCTTGATCATATGATAATTACCTCTGAATTAGAGCCCCGGGTTTGAGACATTACACACAATTAGAAATTAGTCAAGAGCCTGAGGATGACAATAAACACAAGGCTGAAAAGCTTGGGGTTTTGGACAGATTCCTCTTCAACATTTGTTAGTTCAGTGCATTCTTCCATGAGGTAAACATCTCAGGAACAACATTAATGCTTTGCTCTTCCTCAGTGCTTTCGAAATACTGGCCTCAAAAAAAACTTTGCAAATACCAGAACGCTTCAATGTGAAGTAGGTTTGTACATGAACAGTGATAATCTGAAGCTGAAGGGAGCCTTACGCTTAATTTTAAAAGGCAGTGAAATTCCATTTCTGGTGGCTAGTTGTTTTACCTTTAGAAACTACAGGTTTCTCAAGTAACTTATGAACAGAAAGCAGCTAACATTCCCCCCCTTTGCTACCTAATGTACTGCCTTAATGCAAACCAGAAAATATGTCGAGATGGACAAATATAAAGGCTTACTCTAACGTACTTTTTAAAAACTGCACAGGTTTGTTAATTTTATACAATCTTTCTGCTCAGAGATATGCATTTATCAACTAGACTCAGAGGAGCAAATTAAGTTTCATATAACCCCAACTTATTTCAGTGAACTGTTTCACAAGAGATTAATTTGGTCAATACATACAAGCTGACTATAGCAAAAGCATATCTGTACCTATCTCAAAAGGAAGAAGTGAGATCTGTAACTCACTCTGCGACCTGAACATTTCTTCACATTCTTCATAATCTTTTCCCGTAACCTTATCTCATCTAGCATTACTTGCTACAACTGTATAACCCATAAACATGAACCTAACTCCAGAAATTAGAGACAAGAAAAAAAAAGACCAAAAACCCCCACACTTTGCTGAGCCACTCTGACCATGAAATCCATTAAACGTCCCCAGCAAGTAATTTTTAAATAGTCTATCACAAGTAAGCACAGCAGAAATGAGGTGACAATGACAAATTCTACATATGTTAATATAAACCACCACTTCATAGAAGAAAATAATTTAGAAAAAACACTGAGATGAAACACATTTTTGGCAGATTTAAGATCTGAGCAGAATGAACTTCGCATTGATATGCAAAGGAGCAAGAAAGTTTGATGACCTCATAGCAAATGCACTATCACATTACAGAGTACATTTAGCTAATAGCTGTTTAATAGCGTAGTTTTTAAAGAGGACGCCGGTGTCCCATTCTTCCCAAGACAAAAGTGAGCCTCAAAGAAACCATTCTGCTCATGGTCCGTCCCTTAGCCTGTAAACAAAACTTTGGAGGGAGAGTTTAAGCTCAAGGATCTGAGTGACTATAACTTTCATGTGGCAGTCAGTCATTAATCAAACAACCTATATGCTAAGATAGCTCTTTTAAGTGTTTTGATGTTTAAAAGGTCACTACACTAATCCTGAATATTCATCCTTTTAAAATAGATGGTGTTACATAGCCAAAGGACAAAACCTATTTTGGGGGAGGGAAGGGCGGAGCAGGGGGTTGTTTACAAAAAGGTTTCTTTTTCACGTAAGAAATTCAAATATTCTGTTAGTTTCAATGACACTGATGTTAATTTTCAATTTAATTACTTGCCATTGTAAAAAAAAACTGACTTCAAGATACCTACACTTGATTTTGACAATTTCTCTTTAACACTTGTATCCACTGATGTTATTCCACAGTGTCAAAACAGACTTCTTGATTAAGCATCACACTTGTTCCCACCCAGCATAACATCCGAATTATTAATGCCAGCCTCCAGCCAGCTCTTTTCCAGCAGCTGTGCTGCACTTCATTGTTATGTAACCCTCAAAAATAATTTCAAGTTCTCCCCGTGAGAATGACTGTGAATAACAAATTTTCTCTTAGACACAGAGTCAAGATTTAATACAAGCATGTCAAGCTTTAGTCTTCAGCCGGTCGCCTTTTTCACACCAGTCTCCCAAGTGAAAAATAAAAAAGCAAAATGCTCGTTTAAGAAAGAGAGGTAATTTACAGCACCATTTTGAACTGATGGTGAAGAACAGACAAAGGCCAAAGAAGAAACATAAGAATACAGGGCAAGAAGAGTTTTTTTCCACAAAGCAGAAAGTGCCTCAGAGCAATCAGTACAATAAAACCAACATTATTACCCTAACACCTTTTGTACATTTTCCAAGAAATACAAAAGCAAAGCCCATTCATAAACGTGCACCTGGACTGCAAGACTCTGACAGAAGGAAAACAGGATTCTGTGTGGGGTTTCTCCATGCATATATGGGATGAAGTTCAGTGAATTGGTTTATAACTTGGAAATCTCATGAATAAGTATCTCCAGCAAAATTCTGAAACCCACTGCAAAAGCAGCGTGAGCAAGAGTACACTGAAAAACAAATGAGATTATAAAAGTCCTGAATTTGTTTCCTATGCTTAGACATAAAACAAATCCAAGCTGCAAAACCATGCCCTATTAAAAGGAGCTTGACATAGTATAAGAGGAAGTTTAATGTGTCTGAGTTGATGAAGAATCCAGCAATTCAGATGATCAAATACATTCGAAGTGCCTGTTAAGCAGAATACAAAAAAAATACATTTATATAATTTAATATCTTAAAAGACTGGAAAATGTCAGAAGCAAAGATCATTGACCTAAATTTCTCCAAGGTGTATGCTTTTATGCTCATGGTATTCAGCAGTTCAGATTGCAACAAGGTCTGCCAAAATGAGTCTCCCTTACTCGCCAATTCCAAATGCAGGGCAGCAGGGGAGCTGTAAAGGATGGTGCAAGTACACCAAACCAGCCGCCTTCCCTTCAACACTCCAAGTCCACGATTAAAATTAGCACCCAGAAGAGGAAATGCAGATCTAAAGTGTGAATGTGACCTTTATTTCTCTCTGAGGGGTCCATTCTTTAGACCCCAATATATACCATTGTTCCCTGAGGATAATGGGACAATGAGACAAACAACTCCTACTCTTAGACTTAAGGAATACATTTTCATGAACAGAGATGGACTCTCAGTGACAGTTGCACAGGCTGACAGCAGAATCAGGCCAGCAGAAGAGCCAGAACTCCCCACGAGCAACATATGTGTTTTAAGAACACTCTGCAGAGTCCCTAGACACCCTTTCCTTACATTGGGCCAGGTATCTTTGAAAAACAGGGATACAGGAGCTGCCACCTATGACTTGCCCAGGCTCAGTACAGAGACAAGTGTATTCTGGCACAGTTAAGAATCAAGTGCAGGAAAAGTTAAGCCATGCTCCTTTCTTCCATGTATGAACTCTAGCTTTTGATCGAAATGTGGTAAATGTTTCTTTCTTGAAGGATAACATAAGTGATAGATAGATATACGCATATAGAGAGAGATANGCTGAGCCACTGCACTCTTTGTTCATCTTCTTTGTTCATAGATATACACATATAGAGAGAGATATACACACACGCGCGCATATATATATATATATATATATATATATGTAAAAAATGCTCCAATAATTGGGGACAAAACAAAACATAATCCTGGGTACGGCCCTACAAAGTTCCTTTCACGTGAGTAATCTCAAACTAGTTACAAAAGATGAGATTAGTGGGCCTTAACTCATTTATTTGTTTTGATGTTCACTCTCTCATTTTGTATATATAAATACAAAAAACAACAACTATTCATTAAGCAGGAAGTTTAAAAGCAAACGGTTTAATGAACTTTAATGATCACCAGAGACAGCAAAATAATGCTGCGGAAACAGCTTTACTTTACTCTTTCTAACGGCACACCTCATACTTTTTTCCTGGGCCTTCAGATATATTCGCATCATACACAGGTTTCATGTAACAGCAAGCCTCAAAAGCATGGGCTGAACTTCACATCTCTGGAGGGTCTCAATACCTGCGGCAGCAGCTCTTCCATGCCTGATGAACATCACAGGACTCTGCTTCTTATCATCATAAAAATGGCAGTTTCCTACATTTACGCAGCTGTTCAATTCACAGGGCAGATCTTGAAATGTTTTTGAACACTGCTCTGAAGTTTCCTTAACTTCTGTGTTCTAATTAAATATGTTTTTCTGCAGGCATCAAAAACCATGGCTAAAAGTCACAGCAATTTTCTTAACAAACACGCTCAAGAGCTATTGCTTCCCATTGCGCGAGGCCAAGGGCCAGACGTGCCGTTCCATTACAAGCACCCTACAGAAATATATAAAAACACTCATAAAAATGCATTTGTTTATATGGCAAAGATATATGAATGGATTAATACTCCGTACAGAAACTACCACAATATTATTAGAGTTTATTCAACCTGCAAGAATTTTATCGAATCTTAAATCATGTCCCCTTCCTTCTTTCCTCCCCACGTGCATCAATGGACTCTTGTGTTTTGGTTTGCAAATATTTAAAGTGGTGTGTCGAGTCCTGCTGCAGAAGCCCGATGGTCATGCCATGCTATGAATAACAGACTGAAAGCAGGGAAAACAGTTCCTAAATCAAATTACGACTCTTGGGGATAAACACATTTCCAAATGATGTAATTATAACAATATGTCACACTCTGCTGAAGACCTCATATAACATTAAAATAAAGAATGAGCGGGGAGGAAATATAAGCAAAGGATGACATAATATTGTTCCGTGCCAGTTTCTGCCTGTTTTCAATCAGGCCAGACTTCAGAAAGTGACTTGGGACAAAAAAAAAAATAAAAATCTCACTAACAATCAAGGGAATTTCTGTTTAAGTCAGAGGCCTGTGCACCAAGATCACATTTGACCTTGTAATATAAATAAAGTACCCCTAATGAAGTGTGTACAGAGCCTGGGAAAGACAAGCCCCCCTGCCTGCCCCCTCATACTGAGTCCCAAATAAACACACCGATATGACTTAAGACATGCTTGCAGAAGAGTTTATTATTTTATTTTCACCCCTGTATATATTCCATGCCAGTAAAAACTGCTGCATCACAAGCTCTTAATTTAGTCCCTTTTAGACATAAGAGGACCTTTGGATGGTTGATCCTAAACATGCCTGCGCTAAATAACTCCTAAATGAGCTGACAGAAAACACGTATCTCAAACTCAGTCAAATGCTTTGTATGCACAAGTGAAACAAGTTGTATCTGGTTCAGACCTGAAGCCTTGGTATGGTAGTAAATCGCATTATCAGTCTACAAAGTGAAGTCACTTGATTCTATCAAAACTGAATAAACTCCATTGTGGCTTTGCTATAATCCCCTTATGAGAATTGTGTGCATCATTATTTACCCAACTGTTATGTGGGTGGAAACAGGAGACGTTCACCTCTGGCAAATATGTGTGCAACATCTCTCAAGTCAATACACTTGCACCTGCTTATACCAGCAATGAAGCTTGTCTCTGATGTCAACAGTGATATTATCTAGAGATAAAACAGTTCCTGTTTTGTCTGAAAAATGAAATACCTCAAAATATGTCAAGTCACTTGCAAATCCTGCCCATAAAGGAGAGGAAAAGCTTAAGAAGAATTACTTCCATAAAGCAAGTAGCTTCTGGGGCCAGAAATCCTGAAGGGATTCACACCTCCCTGCACTCCCCTCCTGCCAGGAATCTTCCATGACAGCTCTGGAGCCTGCCAAGCCCTCGCTCTTGCTTGGGCAACAACAGTGTCCTTATTGGGAGCCCAGAAAAGCTCAGTGCTAAAGACAACTGCCAGGCAAAAAGTAAGCAGCTTTCTGCCTATTTACCTGCATCTTTCCAGGTGCTGTGAGCGATCAACGAGGTTGAAGGAAAAATCACTGCTGACTAGAAAAGGAAGATGAAAAGAGAGCGAGAGTGATGACAAATCATCAAAGCACATTTCCTCTGCCAGTCCTCCTTACAGAACCAGCCATTCACACAGTCCTCTTCCCTCAAACTCCCTTCTTCACCTCCATCGCTCCTAGCCTCATTTAAAACTCCTTTTTCTTTAGGCAATACTCCTGAAGTTTCCCCCCAGTCTGGCCATTCTCATATACGAAAAAACAATCAAAAACCTAAACCCCAGAAAACCATAAAACCTGCTTCACCTCATGCAGTTACCTATTTATTGAGTGCTTGGTGGGTTTTTTTGTTTTTGGGTGGTTTTTTTTTGTTTTTTGTTTTTTTTTTTTTTACTATCATCATACTCACTGCATATTTATATTTCCTCTACCTTTCACATAGCTGAGTTATTTTTTGTAGTAAGGACTTCAAAACACTTAGTACATTTTGGGTACCAGAATTATATAATTATCTGTTTTAAAGATGACCACAGTTAGGATTATGAAGAAGCCACAAAACCAAGTTTCCCTTGGGTGAAATTACCTCCTTCCAACCACTTTATCAAAGGAACACAGTCAGCCCAAAGCTCCCACTGTCTAGTACTGAAGACTGCTGATCTACCAGAACTTCCATTCATACAGAAATAGGAGTCACCCTTTAAATGGGACCTGGCAAGAAACACTGGAACTTAAACACTTCTTGACCTTAAAAATACCAACTAAAAATTGTGTGGCCTTATTCAGTTGATGTCATTGGCTTGTGTTTCTGGGACTTGTCTCAGTTTTAATGGAACACTTGCCCCAGTTTTAATTAACTGATTGTCCAATGAGCATGGGATTGACCAGATAGTCTGGAAGCCTTGCCCAGCTCATTCTGATTTGAGACAGGGTGGGTGAGGAATCTGTTCTGTCGTGCCAGCAGCAAAAAAGGCCACACAGGGAAACCTGCAGTTAACATTTCTGGAAATATAGGATTTTTTTTTAATTATTTTTATATGATAAATTACATGATCCACAAGCAGGAACCACTTTCCCTGTGTGAGACACAATGCATCTGCAGAGAAACACAGCCATACCACAACATGCAATTCGTGACTACTATGGGAGAAAGGTACACAGCAGAGTTTGTTTAATTAGTTGCTGATATTGGAGCACAGATATCTGGAGATAATCACTGACATTACTGAAACTTTGCCAAGACCATGTTCATCCTTCGTCCCTCTCCACAGAATACTAATTCACTGAATCCTATGAAATTAAGCATAAGCACTCAAACCAGCTCTCTGAATATTAGTGACTGACTGGGAGGAGCCAATTAACTCCATCTGGTCCTTAATCCTCAGGAAATTTGCTACAGTCAAGTGAATGCTGTTACAAAATTAACAATCAATTTAGATTATAAAATTTTATATTTGTTTTGTTGCACTCCCTACACTATGTCTAGTTAGCGTACATGAAAAGTAGTGAACCTTACTTTTAGTAACATCAGCCAACCACTTGTTTCTTAACAGTTTAAACCAAACAACACTACCTCTAATTCCATAATATTTTTCATGCCAATGCATCCCAAAGCTCTTTGTTCAGGAGAAGCTCTACCCTGTATTTTAGGATGTAGAGTTTCATATTACACCTAATTAAGTTGAAGAGGGAATTTGAAGAGCTGAAACCTGTACAAAGTACCAAGATTTTAAACGCTGCTGATCTTACATAAATATTCCCAGTTTCTTTATTTATTTTTAAAATAGTAAATATCTCACACCTGCCATAGAAGGAAACAGAAACATGTCTAAAAATTGTGCTAGTATCACTTAAACAGGAGGTATTTAATGTTAACCAACTGCAGTGAATCTTCAAAACCTACAGACTGGTCTGTCTATGTGAATTTCTACCATTTAAGTAGTGATTCCCCCTCCCAGTTTTCATTAACGCAATTTCCTTCATTTTGTTTTACTTTACGTCCCTGGCCCAAAAATTAAATTCAATTAAAGTAACTGAATGACCCAAGTCATGCTAACAGTTCTAAGAAACACAGCTTTTAAAAAGCAGTTCAATGTCAATGTATTTTGTCCCTGAAGTTAATTGAAGTTGCTAATTCCTCTGATCTTGTGGGTGAATTAAGCCATATACTATCTACCCAGCATATCTGTGAATAAAAGATCTGGCAAAAGCAACACTAAGAAGTTTCTGGAATAGGAAAAAAAATTCTTTTCTATTGCATGAAATGTAGTTGATCCAAACTAATTGCTCTTCCTCCCTCTTACTACTCTAAGTTAAATGTTGCACTGCCTCACTCGATATTAATTTAATAATCTTTTAAAAGATATAGGCTTTTGTCTATGTATATAAAATCTACCAGCTCAAAACCCATGTTTCCCACTTGTGATTTACATTGAAGAAATCTCCCCTGCAAAGGACAATTCGTTTACATTTCACTCCTTCAGATGCTTGTTGAGTAAGCTGTCATACTTGGATTAAATCAGTTCTTCTCATTCATTTGGCAGCTAGTAATGCAAGAAACCAAAAACTCTTCCAGTTGATTGAGTTCCCTCAATGGGAGAGCTGGCATTTCCTCACACAACTCCATTTACGTGGAACAATAACAATATCAGGTTCCCTTCTAACAATAGCTCCAGTGTTATTTGGCCTTGCTGCCAAATGTCTCAAGATGAAGACAAACTTGAGAGTTCATGGAGATCTCCCAACAATGTTTTCCTATTCAGAAAAAAATATCCAAAAATAATAACAACAGTGCTGCTTTTTTTTTTAATTACTGGTATTCCTAAGAAACAAAAGGATTCTTACAAGCACCCCTACCTTTAGCATTACTACTTTTCTACTACCACATACTTAAGAATTCAGTCACTGTTATCAACATTATCATTTCATAGTCAAGTATACTGAAACTGAAAGGATAAATATTTCAGTCGGGTTTGAATAATGACTAAACTACAAGCAAAGCACTGAACTTGAGAATCTTAGTTTTCAGATCCTTGCTGTTGCATAGACTCTATTAGAAGTTAATCCCAGTTTAATCCAAGAATTTGGTCTGATTTCTGACTACTGAATACTGAGAACTGAATACACTACAATGTCTGAGCAATGCTTGAACCCTTATTGACCAGCAATATGTTTTCATGCACCTGTTAGAGGGGGAAATTCTGAAATAAAGCAGCCTCATGGTCAGTAACAGTACACAGTTGTAGTGGGTCTAGCTGGGATGGAGTTCATTTTTTTCATAGCATCCCATATGGTGCTGTGTTTCAGACTGGTGAGCAAAACAGTGTTGCTGACACACCAGTGTTTTAGCCAGTGCTGAAGACTGCTTACAGAGCATCAAGGCATCTCTGTTTCTCACTGTGCCACCCTTCTTAAGTTGGGAGGGGGGACACACCTGGGGCAGTTGACTTGAATCAACCAAAGAGCTATTCCAAACCACCTAACACCATGCTCAGCCATAAAATGGGGTGGTGGTCTGGTGGGGAGGGTGGGAAATTTTTCCCAAGTAGCCATTGCTCAGATACTGGCTGGGCATCTGTCTGCTGGTGGCGACTGCCCTTGCATCACTTGTTGTGGGGGAGGGTTTGTTGTGGTGACCCCCCCTTCACTTAAGCTGTCTTTATCTTGACCACACTTTTTTTCTTGCCTTTGCCCTTCCAATTCTCTCCCCCATCCCTCTGCAGAGGGAGTGAATGAGTGAGCTGCCAGCTGAGGTCAATCCACCACAATAATGGAGGAAGCATATGATTACCCTTCAAACATTCTTTTTCTCCTGAAAAGTACACAAAGGCTACTACTAATACCATGAATGTCCTGGTGGACAAGAACCTTTATAAGTAATGAAACAGAACTCTGGTTTTACAAATCTCACCTTCAACCAGGACAGAGCCATGCACAATCCTAACACACAGCTGGGTCTATACACCCACTCTCCAAGAAGCTTCAATCCCAGTTATTTCCCAGCCTCCCACTGGACAGTCTGACCACAGAGTCCTTCTTTACGCTCATCAATAATGGGGGAGCAACCTTATTGGGAGGGAAAACTAGAATACCGAGCACAGAAGTTGATTGATGACGTACAATGCTGCTAGCACAGGTTACAGCTTGGTAGCTTTACACTGAACACAAAATGGCAGAAGAAAACAGTGCTGCCTAAAATGATTTGGTAAACGGCACTGACATCTACATGACCTATCTTTAAAAAGAAGGAAAGCTGAAGCACAGCTTCAGCTCTGAAGTCTGCACAGGATAGAAGGGCAGGGTAGAAGAGTCCTGACATAACAAAATTAATCAGCTGGTTTTGACTGGGCAAAACATTATTCTGTCATTGAACATGTTCTAACACACAACTAAAAATGAGATTATCTCAAAAATATACACTTCTTGGTTATGCATAGTATTATATTATCTATTTGCATTCAAAACACCAAAGCAGCGCAATTAAAAGGCAATGCTATTACAGAGATGTCCGATATATGGCTTCTTCCAGCAACATTGTAAAGCATAACTTTGATAGAGTTGCAGTGGACTGAGCACTTCTCTTTCTCTTTCAGTTCCCCTGGTTAGCGCAAATACATTTTAAGATTCTTCTGCCAGAGGGAGAATCACTACAAACTGGAGCCTCTTAACAACCAGGGAGAAGGATTCTTAGGGCTCTGTTGGAAAACCTCGGGGGAAAACGTGCTTGCCATGCCTACTACACCCATTAGGCTCATGAGCTTAGTTCTCAATGTAAATCAAAGTATTTCTCCAAAGACAGCTGACAGCAAACGTTGCCGCAAGCCTCTCAATGTAACAGAGTCTGCCATCCTACCAGCTAAAGAGCTCAGTGGCCAACCAGGAGGCAAACATTCCAAGTGCTGAAGTAACTGTTACATGTCATAGACAAAATCGGGAGGTGACACCCCATGAAAATGCACCTGAATTAACAATCCTGTAAATTATTATTTAATCTATAAGTGTTTAGCATCACTGGCATTAACCACTTAATGAGAGTAAGGCCAGTGCCTCCAAAGACGTCAGGACAAGGGCTGAATGTTCATACATAGAGTGAGACAGAATTCATTTCAGCTGCTTATTCTTCCTTCTCAGCCACACAAGCAGCTGACAAGAAACAGAAGGCACAGGCTTAAGGGGCAAGGGTGAATGATAACCGGCAAGTTCACCAAAGCAGCAATCATCTGGAAAGATTCTGTTGTACAGAAAAGTAGTGGCAATCTGGCTGCGAGAGACTTCACCATCAGGGTGTTACAGGGTGTTACTGCCTTCTGATGCTCAAGGGGAAGCTGAAGGGAGATGAAGTGTCTTGTCTATGAAGTGGAAAGATGATCTCTGAGCATCACAATCGCCTTCTGGGTAGAGGCCAAAGATTGCTGCAATATCACATACTGAGGAAACAAACAAACAAAGCCAAATAAAAAAAAAACCAGCCCTAGGGAACAGAAAGGCAGCTGAAAACCATCCTCCCCATGAATCTTTCTCCTCTTCTGAATTCAACTCATTTCGACTGTAGGTGGAAAACTGAGATAGTGCCTTTTGTTAAATTATGATGAATACTTACGTTTCTCTGGTTCTTCAAAGCCACTGAAAGAGGCAGACAAAACACTGTATTATTCCATTTTACCCCACTGATAAGTACAAAGTTCACCACAACCACAAATATTTATATTTGTCTCTTCACAACTAAAAGCTTTGTGAAAATTTATTAGACAGACTTTCCACTCCTTCGCAGTTCAATTAGTGCAACTACGTAAAATGGAATCTCAACAGAGTACAGCTCACCATTTGCTACATCAAGCACTAGATCTACTGTTAAGGTTGGCTATCACAGTAAGAAAGAAGGCTGTTTCTGCATGTTGTTATTCCTTTCCTTTTAAACGCTAACCTAGATGCTTAAATATTACCTCTCTCTCTCACAATGAGAGCTTTTGTCATCTAAAACAAACACATTTGAAAAAAAACAAAATCCAAAACCTTAGCAGTTGTTACTAAGCATTGCCCCATTTCCTTCAAGCACGTTATAGTGATTTATACTAATATACCAACAAAGGAGGTAAAAAAAAAAAAAAAGCATAAACAAAGCTGTTAGAAACCAGATTGAAATCTGTATTTAACTCATGCTGACCCCCATTTCTAAAGGCAGCCATAGCCGAGATCTAGGAGTGCTTTGTAAAATCAATAGCAATAAGCTTAACTCAAAAATTACTAATAAAACAGACTGCTAGTGCCAGAGTTCATTGCTCTTCACATACCTATATGCTTCACAAATGTTGAAGGATAAAATATGTCCTTTAGCCAAATTACATGCTTTGAGGTTGAGGAACATCAGCCAAAAGCCTAGTTTTTGAGCAAAGATTAGCAGCATAGCTTGTTGTAAAAAAAAAAAAAAAAATAATTAAAACACACTGGCTCAGATACAACTCTCCAGACATGTGACTTATAATAAAGTATGTTATCCACGCACTGCTAGACAGCAGATGTTTCAAACAGTTGCCATTTGAACCAGGAAAACAACATTGATGGATGTTTGTTATTTTAAACTCCTACCAGGCACCCCGAGCTACAAAAAAGGAGCAATGTGATATTTTTCATATTTATGTAATTTGTTAATCTGTCTGTTACTCCAGAAACATGTAACTCATCGAGATGGTCCAAAGAAAGTAGAAAAAATAAAGCATAAAAAGTAAACTTCCAGCAATTTACTAACACTGTGTAAAGGTGCCCAAACAGATTTTTTTTTTTTTTTCCATCAAGAGGCTGTTTGAAGCCTTGTTAATTGCTCTATCTCTTAATCTCAAAGTATGAAGTTTTAAGTCTTCAATGCAAGGAAGGATGCCTGGTAAAAATAGGTAGTGGGACCCACAGGAAGGTGCTAGCCTTCAAACCAGCCCCATAGAAATACAGAGGACTAAAACAAAACGCATGGAAAGTCTGAAGAGGGATCCACCTCCTCCCTCCCCTTAGTCTAGCAGGGGTGACCTTTTCCAAAAAGGTGCTAATGAGTCATAAAAGAAGAGCTGGGAACGTGTGGGAATGGTGTGTTACATGTTCCAACAGGCAAAAACATACAACCAACACTTCCATGTTCTGAGCCCTATTTTACTTGTTGTCTTCACTTCCTAACTGATACAATGAGCAAAGCAAAGCAGCACTGAAGCACTGAATAAAACAGAGGTTGGGTGGGAAAGTTCGTAAAAGCCAAACCAATAAATATTTCAATTAAAAAAAAAACACACAAAAAAATCCCTGCTGGCATCTAAATCTCTATACCAATAACAAAAATGGTATAAAGCAACAAAAACATTTCAATCTGTAGAGTCAAAGGTCACCAATGAGCAGAAATATGAGAAAAGTAACACTAACATGGATATCTCTCCCATTTTCATATTTTAATTAGGAACAAAAAAAAGCCAGTTGCCATCAGTCAAATGGCTCGTGGTTTTAGTTGCCCCCCATGGCTTCTACTGCTGCACATGCAGAGCAGCCAAGGCTCAGCTCTGAAGAAATTAAAGCATATGAGAAACTAAAAATAATTTACATTAGACAAAAACTCAAAAGTGCCATCATGCAAACAGTTTATTGGCATAACTGACAGAGGCATATGCAGCAACATGAGAACACTTTCAAAACATGTAAGGAGGAAGAAAAAAAAAAAGAAAGCTTTAGGCGAGGAAAAAAAAAGTCTTCTTCCAGCTGCAGTACTTTGGATCCAAAGGGGTCTGAAGCAATAAAACAAATACTCATTTTCCTTCACCCTGGAAATCCAGAGTTCAAATGAAATGCAAACAGAGTTGAAACGGCACTCTGCACTTCTTTTACGACCTTCTGTCTTTAGAGAGGGTAGCAAACTTATGCTGTTGTTAAGCAGGCAGGTATAATCCCTATTTCACAGCAGAGACATGCTGTGACTTGTCTATATTAAGAACTAAGTCGAGGACAGGAACAGATTTCAGACCTCATGATTTCTACTCTTAGACTATCACCACGAGGCTACCTCTACTTACAATAAATATGACTATTACCTGTGGAATCCCCCCAAAATTGTTGTTTTGAGATGGTACCTAAATTTACCTCTAATCAAAGATTCAAGGAACTGAGAGAGACTTTGCAAGGCAGATACTCAATCATTTGTAGGACATGCGTAGACAGGAAACATGAACAGTCTTACAGAAAAGCTTCAGCAAGCTACGGTCTATCCCTAACTGGGTATCGACAGGATAACTACTGTAGGAAGAGGTAATGTTGCACTGCTGATATGCATGATTAACATTACCTTGCTCATTCTTGATCCTGTTCTGTGGTACTTTTACCAAATCTGTGACTTGTTTGGGCTTTTTGAAGGAAGCTTTTGATAGAAGTCATACACAAAGGCTAATTTCATCTGCTTATGTTAAACTTCACAGGTTTATGTATGTGATTATAAAGTACTCACCCCAAAAGACTATTTACCATGCATTTGCATTTGTGTGCGTGCTTACTGAGAAGCATGTAACTGGAGTACAGAAGTCCTCTATACAAGAAAACCAGTAACATGGTAATGAAAAGACAGGGTCACAGCAGCAAGGCTAGAATCCAGTATAATGAAGGCATGGTGCTTGAACTACAAAGGCGGAGGAGTATGTTAAAATCCTGGCTTAAGATAGTCAACAAGGTCATTTTTACAACCTTAAAAAGGAAATACGCCACTTCTTGCCTGTCCACATACAATGAGGTGGTCAGCGAAAGGCAGACTCTCTTGATTTGAGGGTTGGACTAGATGATCTCCAGAGGTCCCTTCCAACCCTGACCATTCTGTGATTCATTCTGTGATTCTTTTGTATCCTGTGTTCGAATAAAAAGAAAAAACTAAGCCTGAACTCAAGTTCTCTCCTGGCACACTGCAAAGGCAATCAATAGCTCTGAGAACACCTGTTATTCAGATGCACTAAAGAACAGCAAGTCTCTGAGGCTCTCTGCGCTTTTTACTTCCAGCTCAAGAGCTATAGGATAAACAGTGTACTCAATAGCATATTTTAAATGATTCTAAGCATATGTATTTTTTCTGAAAGCATGAAAAGTCTGTGCCTGCAGATGATGAAAGAATTCTGGATTGCCTAAGGAGACACACATTGCATATTTCTTTGCTACAGCTACAGCACATGTAGCAGAACTTTGCTATTTATCCCAGTGCAGGAAGGACTGCAGCATGAATGCCTCCGCAAGGGCCAGCGCCCCAGCACATACATTGGTTTTGTGCTGCAACTCCATATCCGCAGTATCACCAACTGAAACAACTGAATTAATCTCATAGAATGGTAGAATACCAGCAAATGAGAAATACAAGCTTTGGAAGCAATAGGTTTCTCCTGTTAACCAACAAGACTTCTTTCAAAAAGTCAAAGTCATTCACCATACCAGCAGAAAGTCCATTATTCCCAGCTGACAGAGTAATTCATTGTTGGCAGGACTGAATTATTTACTAGTCTTCACTTTTCTCAGGTAGCCCCACCTCTCTGAATATACTGAGTACTTTACAGACTGGCATTTTGAAAACTAGCCCAATTTAACGCAGTCGGATGCTAAGGTGCAATAAGAGGAACTCAGCTGAGCTGATGTAACAGATCAACTGCTGCCGAAACCAGGTCCCATACTCCCTCCTCCTCCTCTTAGCATTCCCCTTTCCAGCCACACATTCCTGATGCTTTCCTTCTATCAGCTCTGATATTCATGTGATCCTTCAATGAGCCAATTGACTGGCAGAAAGCTAATCTATCCAGAACGAACCTTCTGCAAGTTGGTAACCTCAATCAACTTACCAAGGGATGAGATGAACATCAGAACAAGTAAGGGAGGAAAAAGAAGCAGGACTACTCCCAGCACCAACAAAATGCTAATTTGGCTTGGCTGTCTCTTCAAATCTGATCTTTAATCTCTCATGAACATCAGAGAGCAGAATGTAACTTTCATAATGAGTAAAGTTATTCATGTATTTTGTTACCCAAAAGGATTACATCGTATATCAGAACTCAGCTAGTGATTCTTACAATATCTTAGCTTTTCTGCAACTGTATTGGTTCTGTCAATGTAAGAATAATGCCGTATATTTGCTATCTGCAACCCTTACTCTCATTAAGCAGTAATTTTTTTCCTGTAAGTAGCACCAGCGAAGCCGATAGAACTGTTTTCAGAACATGGTATCATTTTATGGAAAGGTAGTAGAACCTGGTCTCACTATAAAATGTGGATTCAATCACCTCTCTCTAATACAACTGCCATTTAATCCTCTATACGTAAGTCACAGAATCACAGTGTCTTCATATAGAGCATGCACAGAAGGCACAGCTGCTTGATAATCTGTAGCTAGTTTGAGTGCCATTTTTATTACAGTGTCTGTAACTTAATTATAATCAATTTATCTTCAGGATAAACTAATTTATCATTGTTCGTCATGGTTCACGTTGCCTCGTCACTCAGTTTGCTTAACAACACGTTATTTAAATTAATACCCTGATTTGCTGCATGCTTTCATCAACATCACTTTTCCCATGAGAAATGGATTTGCCTTTCTCTTGTACCTTAAGAACAATGAGGTAAGAAGTGATCCTTGCCAACTAACGTTTATGCTTATGCATGCAAAACACATAACTCTTATTAATTAAAAAAGTTATCAATGATGCAGTATGATTTGAAAGAGTCTTTCTCATGCTACTATTTAATTTTAGGGAAAGGAAAAAAAAATATACCAAAAAGTTGTATTGTTATTCAGAGAGAGAACTTGTATGGTTATTCGTTGTGTAACAAGATCAGACTATGCCAAAATATTATACTCATAAACATCAACATTATGAAGGTTTTAGTTTTGTTATATGAAAAATGCCATCTTAATTTTTTTTGTGATCCCTGTAACATGAAAACATGAATNAAAAAAAAAAAAAAAAAAAAAAAAAAAAATGAACTAAAATTAAAAAAAAAAAAAAAAAACAAACAAAAAACCAACCAACAAATAAAACTCAACAAGACTCATTCAAGCACACGCAGTGCTCAAATAAAGCAATCCTTTGAGTTAGGGGAACATCAAACTACTGTTTATTTAACATAGAGATTGTTCCCAAAGCAGGACTCAATTTAACAAACTCAAAGCTTCCACCTTGTTGCAGGAATATACTGGTGTTCCCCACTCTTTCACCATTGCCTGCCTTTTTAAATAAGCATTATATTCAGCAAGAGCTCTGCTCTTCTTCCGCAACCACCCTGTGAAATACTGTACAATGAAGTACGAGCTGCAGCAGAGATCTGAAAATTCAAGCCCTCAACTTTCCATGGTCTTGTACAAATACATCTTACTTAGATGCAATGTCGGGAGCTAACAGACCGACTGCGTGCTGATGGCAGGAAATTTGGAGCCAGGTCTCCCAGGTTTCATTTTAGGCAGCTTTTGATTTGCTATGTGATACTAGGCAAGTCACTTCCCATTATTTATTTATAAGTTACATCTAATTATCTAGAAGGCCTAATTAGCTCATCTGGAAAGTGATTTGAAATGCACAGATGAAAGATAGTGTGTCTTTCTCAACTCTTGTCATCTGTGCCAATAAAATACTTATTTCACAACAATTAGATCTAATTGTATTTTTGATAGCTGCTGCGTCATCCCTAGAAATTCCAGCTCTGGAAGTCACAAATAGAAAGACTCATCAGGGTGCAATGTTAATGAAGTGGTATGTGAAATATCTATAGATAAGGTTAATAATCTGAAGGCCTTTTTTGCAATCACTCAACATGTAGTGAGACTTTTTTCCCAGTTGGGTTTCCACTCAAATGGAAACTTAAGAGATTTATTTTCAAACTGTCTCCTATCTCTATCACAGTATAAGCGTTTGCAGCACTGTTTTAGGTTTGTCTGAGAAAAAACTGGCCCAAGAAACTAAACCTAATCTTAAGATTGACTAAAATATTCTAGAAAGCTTTAATAATTATGTCTTACTACTTCATGTAGAAGTCCTGCATTCACTTTCTGAATATTGGCGAAATATTAATAGGACCCTCAGACCAGACAGAAAGCTCAACCTTGGGACAGGGACTGGGCGAGATGGGCTGCAGTAAAATGGAGACAGAGTAGGCAGTGTGAAGTGCTATGGGGGTTACACATCTCATGCTCCAAGTCAGGAGCCAGCCCGGAGGAGAGATTCCAATAGACCACTGACAGGAGAAGAGAGGCTTCCTAAACTCAACTACTCTCTCCGACCGAGTCGAGTATCCTGTCTCTACAGGATGTTTCAGCCAAAAATGTACAAAATTATGCAGGAAATGGCTACGGAGTAATCAATTCAGCATGTGAATCTCTTGTTAAAGAAATGAAAGTTAAGAGCACACATCCTAAAACACATACACCCATCTGCTAAGGTTTTTTACATTCTAATCCTGCCTATTTTTAACCAAGTATTTTTTCCTTCTCTGTATGACATGGGATTTCAAAACAAGCCCAAATTTCAATGCTCATTTTGACTGTAAGCATTCTGTGGCCCAAACCACCTCATCCTGTGCATATGTACTGTACACACATTAGCCTAATGGGTTCCGAGCCTTAGTCACATTCTACCACTCCTGGAGCAAATTTATTTAAATATAAAACTAAGTATAGTCAGCCTACTTGGCATTTTTTTTAAAGCCAAATTTTAAACAACACAAAATACACTATTTCAAATAAGAAAACAGCGCAACTTTTAATACAGCACGACCAAGACAAAGTCATATGGTTTACAATTTCCTCTGGATGAGGGCCCATCTCAACACTTCATTCACTCATTCAAAAGAAAAAAAAAAACCTCTTGCTTCGGTTTACTCTGTCCCCAGTTGCTGCTGGTAAACAGATCTGCTGTCAGCTTCTTGGAAGATGATCTCCCACAGAATCAGGGAGGTGCTGCTGTTGAACAGGGAGGTGGCTGCTGCTGCTGCAAACACAACTCTCAAAGTAGCAGAGAAATCCGGCTCCATCAGCAAGTGAAAATCAGGACAAAGGAGGGGGTGAGGCAGGGGAACCTGTGACTGACTTGATTGCACAAATGACTACAAACATGGTCAAACCAGCTAACCGTCTTTGTACCTTTCTTCTCTGTACTTCTCCATACTGCTGTTGCTTATGTTTCCCATCATGTTACCCCAGAGAAGAAAAAGGAAAGTAGTTGTTTGGTTTTTTTTTGTCAGAGACAACCCAAGTGGAAAACACATCATTTTTCCCTCCCCTGCTAGACTCCGTGGTCTCTCATTCCCTTATTTCAACTATATCCATGTTTTCTCACCAAGTCACATATTGGGGAAAATGCTGCTGCTATTAAAGTTGTTGGTCCTATTATAGCTTAATAAAGTCAATTTTGGCTCAGAACACAGGGTTGGCAAGATGAATAATTGCCCTCATTATTATTCCCTTTTTTTTTTTTAAAAAAAAAGGCCTAAGAACAGCTTTTATAAAAAAAAAAACCACTGCACACACACCTGCCCAACAGCATAACTATGTGTTATATTTCTCATCAGTGATGAGTGATCAGTATTTCTTTCAAATACAGGTATTAAGGAGACAGTACTTAATCCTCTGAATTTCTCAGAAGATGTGGCAGGAACCAGTTACAGCCAAAGAAAATTAAAATTAAATGTGGTAATCTGCATGAAATTTTCTGTACAGAAGGGACACAGAGTGGGGACAGGGGTGTTAAGTGAATGTGAAAAGTTCGGCGCACCTCTGGGACCCTCCTTGCTATGCCGGCACCCTACTCCATCAGCTACGTTCTCTTTCTGTCCTGTCATACCTCAACACTCAGCATCTGTCCCAACTCATCACAACCTCCAAATATCAGAGGCACATCCCCAAACTTACTGAAGTGATGCAAATTCAATAGCCCCTCACTTTTTAACAGACAACATAACAGGAGAAATAAGAAGCTGAAAATACATCTGACATTAAATACTTGGGTACGGTCACTATTCAAAGTTACATGCATGAATAAATGGTCCATAACTCATTGGGCAGAGGAGACAAGAAGAGAAGGGAGAGTCTTCAAAACACAGTACGTGACTCACGCTTACATCTTGCTTGCACAGGTAGGTACTACCAGCACTACTGTCACACTAACATGATGCTCAGCCTCCTAAGTAGTCAGGGAAATAACAAGGCCATCAGACCATTCCATGTCCCTTACTGCCACGCAACCCTACTAGGAATAGGTGCACCTTTTATTTCTTCTTCTTTCATGCTGTAGAGTATGCCCGAAGGTTACAGACTAATACAGAGGTATAAAAAATCTGGATGCTTTTGTATCTGCTACCTTAACAACACCTATCATCAAAGAAAAGCATTTTTCAAGGAAAAACTTCTGTCTTTGCCATCTTATCAGACACTCGAGATCCTAGCCAAAGGGCAAAAGTAGAATATGGTGCTTCTGTGTGATGCGCATGACGTAGGAGTAAAGTATAACCCTGCAACATGAGCAATCCAAACATCACCGATGCTTGTTTCTGTGTACTAGTCTGAAAGTAAAACCTATAAAAAATTGCTAACATGCTCCCATTGATCAAATCGAGAAGAGCGCAAGAAAGTACTATGCAGATAAAATTGTTTTAAATAATTAAACAGTATTCCACAGTTTGTAAGTGGTTACCAGTAGCAGAGGAAAACTAGTATTTTGTCAAAAATATATATTTTTACCTGATATCTTACAAAACAACAGGGAGAAAGACTTCTATGCTTTTAGCTTACAAGCAGCAAACACTGGCTGGATGGCCAGGCCCAAAGAGTTATGGTGAATGGAATTAAATCCAGTCAGCAGCCGGTCAACAAGTGATGTTCCCCAGAGTTCAGTATTGAGGCCAGTTCTCTTTAATATCTTTATCAAAGACCTGGACAAGGGGATCAATAAGTTTGCAGATGACACCAAGTTGGGCAGGAGTCTTGATCTGCTTGAGGATACGAAGGCTCTGCAGAGGGATCTGGACAGGCTGGATTGATGGGCTGAGGCCAAAGGTATGAGGTTCAATAAGGCCAAGTGCCGGGTCCTGCACTTGGGTCACAACAACCCTGTGCAGCGCCACAGGATTGGGGAAGAGTGGCTGGAAAGCTGCCCAGCAGAAAAAGACCTGGGGGTGTTGGTCGACAGCCGGCTGAACGTGAGCCAGCAGTGTGCCCAGGTGGCCAAGAAGGCCAACAGCATCCTGGCCTGTATCAGGAATAGTGTGGTGAGCAGGACTAGGGAAGTGATCATCCCCCTGTACTCGACACTGGTGAGGCCCCACCTCAAATACTGTGTTCAATTTTGGGCCCCTCACTACAAGACATAGAGGTGCTGTAGTGTGTCCAAAGAGGAGCAACAAAGCTGGTGAGGGGCCTGGAGAACAAGTCTTCTGAGGAGCAGTTGAGGGAACTGGGGTTGTTTAGCCTGGAGAAAAGGAGGCTGAGGGGAGACCTTATCGCTCTCTACAACTACCTCAAAGGAGGTTGTAGCGAGGTGGAGGTTGGTCTTTTCTCCCAAGTAACGAGAGGAAACAGCCTCAAGTTGCACCAAGGGAGGCTTAGATTGGATATTAGGAAAAATTTCTTCACCAAAAGGATTGTCAAGCATTGGAACAGGCTGCCCAGAGAAGTGGTTGAGTCACCATCCCTGGAGGTATTTAAAAGATGGGTAGATGTGGTGCTGAGGGACATGGTTTAGTGGTGGACTTGGCAGTGCTAGGTTTATAGTTGGACTTGATGATCTTAAAGATCCCTTCCAACCTAAACGATTCTATATACGCTGCTGTGCCTGAATCTCTATATGCAGTAACAAAAGCAGGAAAATTACTTAAGAAACGTGAATGGGTTGTAAATGGTTTTGCATTTCTCTCATGACTATAGCACCCCTTTTACCTGGGCCAAATACAAGGGAGCCTGTCATTTTTCACTGCTGCAACACCAAACAAAAATATTCCTCTTGCCTGCATTTTTAATTATCAGCTCAACTGGAAATAAATTAGTTGTATCACAATCGCCAAATAGACATTGGTTAAATAATTACACAATAAATTTTTGCTTTTTGATAAACTTAACAAAACTTTTCAAACAAGTTTTTCCTCCCTTTCCCATACCATTATATAACTATTTTTTAAAAGTATACAACTTTTCTGCAACTGAAAAAATAGAAAAAGATCATTTAGTTTCTGTTTCCACATTAATATTCAGAGAATTAAAAGGTACATCACTTGCAAAGCACTTCAGTGACATATAATCTATATTTTAGTTACTCTTTCACTAATTTAACATCAGCTACAGTTAAACAAAGAGTTCACTGTGTTCAAATCAGCTGGCATTGTTGTGACAAGTGGACTGGGTAGAAGATGACTAATTACCTTTTCTCTTTTTATAAGTGATTCTGCAACAGCTTAGTACCTCCACCATGATGTCAAGCTGTCCTGTCAGTGGGTATTGCTGCCACTGAAAAGTTTTGTCCTATCAGGGGAATCTTGTATAACAGAGACTTCTTGCCTGCTCCTTCACCATCATATTTCTACACTGCAACATAGAATGGCAAAGCCCTAAAATAAACCCACAGAGTAAACTGAAGCTTCTTCCAACAGCCCTCCTGTGGCTCTGAAACACACCAGGCAGCAGCTCAGTGAGTAGCTGGGAAGCACAAGAAGGGCTGAAAGACACTTTTGCACCGTCCAAGTAAACCATGCTGCTAGTGCCTCTCAGCTGTCTGAAAACATATGTTAAGGCTCCTGGGGCAAGGTGAACACAAGGCAGAAATTAAATAGACTGAAGAAGCAGTATTTAAAAAAGCAGCAATGCTGTATCAGAACTTAGCCCTACGGTACTACATTGTTCCCGAAGTTTCTTAAGTATTTATGGAACATTTATATTATATTTATAAAAATAATGCACGAGAAGGAGGCTGCTCAAGACATCAAGTCTAGTCTCCTGCTACCAGAGCTGCAACAAAATATAGTACTTTCCTCAAGCTGGTCAAAGCACATTTAAAAGCTGGTCAAATTCTTGTCCCCTTCACTACCACGAGCAGATTTACAACTACACTGCTAACTGCTGACTGATAACCAATTCTAATTTCCACAATAAGCCTAAGTCACTTTTCAACTTAGCTGGTATTTTTTTTGTACTGTCAGAGGAGTTCAGCTTGTACCTCACCTCTCCCGCACAGGGAAAACCCTTGTGTTCCTAACCCTTTGTATCTTTAGCTTGGTCCAGTAAACAAGCAAAGGTCTTTCAGTCTCCTCTCAAAAGAGAGGTTTGGTGTTCCTGACAATACTTGTACCTCTTCTTTAAACTAATTTCTTCTTGGTATCTTTTTTACACATTGTTGATTTCCCACTAATTCTACACAAAGTCTCAAGAGTGCCTTATGAGATGGCATTCAGACTTCTCTTTATCCATGGATGTCTCAGTCCTCTCCAAAAGACTAGCCTACACAACACTATTTTCCCTGTTTCCAAATGATGACTTACCACCACTTTAGAAAATAAACTTTTGTTATTAGAACCTAAGTGCATAACTTGCACTATTTACTACGCTGTTCAGCGACATTTTCCATTGGGTCAGTCTTTGAGGGCATTCAACTCCTTTAGCATACTTCACTCCTCTGTATGGATGTCTGATGATACAAATGGAGGAACTTCCACACTATCAAATCCTTAAGCCACTCCAAGCCTATCTTGCAGAGAACTACATTTTTATTTTATATTTGATATTTTTGCATTATAGTTTGTAGGAGGTAAGAAGCTGATTATTTTTTAAAAAGAAAAAATCACCAGTCTAGCATAATTTCCCACAGAATTATTTATTAATACATATTTTAGAAAGTGCAAAGCCCAAGACCAGCTTGAAATACGTTTGGCATTTTACATTTCTCAGATTGAAAAAGGCAAGACTCCTAAATGTTACATCCCTAGTCTTACAAGTACTTATTCAGATATTTAACTTCAAGCATGTGAGCAGTGCAGGAATTAAAACACCTGCAGAAGTGTTTGCTGGATCTAAGCCTAAAGCAGAAAACTACTTTAAGTTTTTTAAGGGATTTAAGATTCCTGGGGTTTTATTCCTGGCTCTTATTAAGAGCTCTCTTTGCAACGTTTTGTACTGGACTTTGTTATATTTCTCCCATCTGTAAACAAGAAATATAATCAATCTGTAACAGAAGGACATTTTAAAGCTTAATTGAATGGTATTAAAGTGCTTTGAAATCTTTAGATGAAAGGTGCTATATAAGAGCGGAACAGCATTATTGCTATTTTCATTTCTCTAGCAGAGAATAGTAAATATTTCTTTCACCCTCATGCCCTGTTTATACTAGAGACCTGTCTCAGCAAGAACCATATAACACTACAGGTTGGGCTCAGGATATGCTAAAATACTTATTCAGTGCAGACAGACTTCACTGTATATGAACTGTTATTTTTTTAAAATCAATCCTATCAACAGATGAGCTAACCTAGGGCAATCTATACCATAATTAAGTTCTCTTTCCTACCTTGACTTGGAAAGCTACATTAGCACCTCTGAACATTAATAAATATTAAATCATATTTGATTATTTCATTAATAGCCAGAGTTCTGATCGACATTGACCAAATTTGTTCTCTTTGAAAACTGCTATAGAAAAAATCCTGATCTTTACCAAGAAGCAACCAAGCAGTATTTTAACATTCACTGTTCACGCATATTGTTATACAGCTTTCTGGAGAATGACTTGAGCACAAAATACCTCTTTCTCTAGTTAAACTTGCCTAACCTTGCAGCAAAAGTAAGCAGCTGAAACAGCAAAGCCAAATGCATGGCCAGGAGGTTCACCTCCACCTTATTCTTATATACTGACACGCAGGTGACTCGTGCTACAACTGCTGCCCACATGCAGGAATCAACATGGGTTACGAGTACAGCCTTCATATGTGGTCCATTCTTCCTCATGGAAAAGACAGCGGGATTCAAAGTGTCCCATGGATCTAGCCCATGAATTACCAGCTGGAACACATCAATGCATAAACGCAAGTGTTTAAAGAAAAAAAAAAACACCACCCCTCAAAATGCCAAAATAACAAGAAAAAGATGACAAGTAAAGAAAAAAAAGCAAGGCACTGTACCCAAAACAAGTAACAGCTTGCATCAAATCTCTACTTCATCACAATAAACCTATGGCAAAAAACACAACTGATTTTTTAACCACTGTGAATGAAAACAAGATGCAACAATTTTCTAGACTTACTAACATCAAAAGGACTCTTTTACAGTCTCTCTCTCTATTTGATCAATATTGCTACATTAATTGGAAAGGCTCCAGTTATTCCACAGGTTTTTTTCCTGGAGCACAAAATCAATTCTTCAAACAGAACTCATCATTGTTCTTCCAAAGATTTTAAAGCCAGAACAGGCTAACTACACTTGGAGTATTTTGCTTGCTTGTTTGCAATAGGTTAAGAACTTTGAGGACCTGTTGAATCTTCTCTCATGGTTAGGGCCACCTACAGTTTTTTCTTCACCTTCTTAAGCTGGTCATCTGCTTTCACCACATTTGTAAGAAGTTTGTTTTTTTTTTTAATTTTCTGTCAAGTCTGGCTGAAACTGGCCAGAGAAGTTCAACGGCAGTTTTGCAGGCGTATTCACAAGCACATGCACACACATGCACGTGATCCTTTGTCTTTGATTACAGGAACATGAGTTCAAACTATGAAGTTGAAGTCTGGGGAATGTAGCTCTCAGAAAACAAGAAGGTATCAAAAATAGTGAAAACCCTTCTACCCATTCCAATGCTTACCTATGTTTTTCACCTTTAGAAACTTAATATACAACTTCCAGTCCATTTACCATCATCCTTTTCATACAATAAAAGTACACAGCACCAGTAAGTGGGATAGATCAATCTACCAAATAACCCCAAGAGTCAGGTATCGGCAAGCTAGTCATGAAATCAAACCCATTTTGCAAACAGACCTCTCTACACAGATCTCTCTCATGCAGTTGAGTTCCCTCATTTCTTGTTCTTGTTTTCTGGTTAGCCCTCAGTATTGGCAGAGAGAGAACACATCCATTCCAGTTTTCAAAATCTTGTGCACACTGCTAAGCCAGTGTATTCAAAATGCTTTAATAACACTTGCAAGCCTAAAGAGATTAAACTGACTGCTCAGACGACACGTGTGTTTCGAAGTATTATTGACTGGTTGATCCACAGAATTACATTTACAGACACTACAGAAAATTCATTCCAGGCTTTTGGTCACAGGAAACCTGCCAAAACACTAGTCATCTCCCAAAGCATAAGCCCTCATCAGTTGCAGGGTGTGATTAAACATTTAGAGAACGCTCCCTGTCATTCAGAATGCATCTCCAAGATCAGCCAGTCATTCTTCACATTCATAGATATGAAAGCACTGCTGCACATTGAGAACTTGGCTTTTGTCACAGTTTAAAAAAAAAAACAAAACACGAACCACCACGATCAAAATACTAGAGCAGTTAATCCCTGGAAGGCCTTGTGATCACATTCCTTGACATGTTTGATAAATATGGAAATAGTGAAAACGTTCTGACTTGTTAAACTTGCAGTCTCTCTAATGCATTTCTTGGCCCCGGCACGCACAGACTGCTGACTTGGCACGCCCAGGGGACCTTTGCTCACCTTTCTCAATAGACCCATGCTGATAAGTCTGAGTTTCCCCAAGAGCGGAACAAAGTCATACTTATTAAAATGTTTACTCAATTCATAAAGTAGAGCAGCTCTCTCGTGAAAATAGATGTCAGAGCAAGAGGAAAATCTGTACAGGCACATGTATACAACTAGAGATGATAAAAGAAATTAAACCGGAATTTGAATGACACTCATTCTTTAAAAACAGACTAGACTGAAATACCTTCAGGTTTTATGGAACTTTGACCTCTAAAGAATACCACCTGCTCATGCACGCTGAGGAAAGAGATTGTTAACAGAAAGAAGCCAACTGTATAAAATTTAACTCTGTTATCATTTTTAGCCTACTGTATAATTCACCAGCCATGGGGTTATATGACAATGAACAAAGCATGTGTCCAGGCATCTTAGAATGTTACATATAATTGATTTTGCATAAATATGCATTAATATATTTATCAGTTTTTAGAATATTACAGTACGCACGAGTTCGACAGTATCTTTTACCTTGACACACCCAATTTACTTTTTTATACTCAGCACAATAGATTGCTTCAGCTGCAGGAATAAAAGATAATAATATAAAAGGTGTGGGAGAGAAAACTCAAATGTCTACATACTACTGACTACTAATTATTTTGAAAAAAGAAACAACCAACCACATATTAATGCAAGTTCTGCAAACTAAGCTGTTTTCCACAGGAGATGTCAAGATGGTTGATTATGTCAGCCTAGCTTTCAGCTGTCCTATTTGAAAAACAAGACATACTTTTGACACTTATAGATTATGTGCTTTTGAAAGGTATATGACACATTCACAGCACTTCAAAATGGAAAATTGTTTCCGCGAGACAAGATAATATTAGTTAAAGGATTATACACAATCTAGTCACTTTTCCAGTCAATGTCTGAAAAACAATCTTTTAACAAACTGAATTTGCACACCTGTGTGTTTTCTCATTCACAAAATGAGAAAACCCATTCTGTACATCGTCCCAGAACCCAGACATCTTCCAATTATTATAGCTGAGATTGTGTGAGTTTATAATTTATAATATAATAACATATTCATAATATTATAACTTATAGTTACAATCTGAATTATTCCTTTAGACAAGTGGCAGTGGGGTGTGAAACCAGTCAAATTCTACTTTAGCCATGTCCTCAAGATACCCCAAATTTACCCTAACATTCAGCCTTGCTCTCCCAGGAGTGCAAATTTCCTTCTTATTCAGCATATTTTGATTTAAAAAAAAAAAAAAAAAAACCATCAAAACTCCATAAATATATAACACCTTTTTATCTTAAGTATTAATGCAGTTATGCCAATTATTAACCATATAATATTGGCACACAATTTTGTATTAAAATAATTTATATTAGAAAATATTCCCAGTAGAAATTAAAGATGATCAAGTACTTTTTCAAATGCTCCGCAGTATTTCTGGAAAATATTTGTTTCTAATTATACATTTTCAGGGATAACCAAAACTACAAAAAAACCCAAACAAGCAAGGCAAAACATCACTTACAGGATTACTTAAACTGATGAGGTTTTTTTTACATACAAAAGCATGAATAAATGACACTGAATAACACACCATAGTTTGATAATAGTAAATTCACAGGAAACGATTTAAGATACGTTTGCAATAGTAGCAAGATGGAAGGACTTCAAAGTTCAAGTTTATTCTAGTTAATAATAGTGTGCAATGTGGTCACAATCACTCCTGTGAACATTATGAATAGAAGGGTGCCTTTATTATTTTTAATTTAAATGCTTGGTTTTAATTTTGTGACCTTTTATACAACAGCAGAGAGAGGCATAACAAAGTTAAAGGAATTTAACTACACAGAAAACTGAAACAGGTCGGTTTATTTTCATTACTCAAGCCAAATTAAAAGCAAGATAAAACAAAGGCAGACATGCAGATGGTCATATTCTTAAAAACGCATGTTTTACCCCACCAAACCACAATTTTCTTAGCTGCACTAGAGAGACCATCCCCGCTGCGCAAAAACTCTACTCTTTAAATGTAAAAAAACAGTAGAGAGGAAAAAGAACTGAAACACCTAAAATCAGAGGTGATTCTTTGTATTTAAAATCCAGGATGCTCTTTGAAATAGACGTAACAAACTTCAGAAATACAGTCTATAATTATATTTCTATGACAATCAGTTAAATAAAGGTGCATCATCCACATAGACTATTGTTTTCTGGAAAATATGAGAACTAATGTAATCAAAACCCATGTATGTCTTATTTTCATGAAAATGTTCAATCAAATCTAAACAAAAATATCTATCTACGGGTATCTCAAGATCTTCCTTTCCATATGAAAATGTACAGAGAATGAAAAGATAAGAGATGTTCGTACATTCAACTATGAACAAGTTCCCACTCTAATTCTATGTCAGGGTGATAGTGTCCAAGCAGGTTGTCCTGGTTTAAGGTAAAAGAGAACAAATTTTGTTCAGTAACTTCGCTTCTTAGCTGGGCCTCTTCTAACTACTGAAATTAACAGCATATTGTGCAGACAATGTTCACTCTCTCAGAGTGATAAGACCTATGTTTATAGTTGATGCCCAGGCATGGTATGCAGAGAGGCTCTTGCTTATACTTACTGCTATAACACCCAAGGGCCAACCAACTTTGTTACTTGCCCCGTTGGAAGGTCGGAAGCAGGAAAGCATAGTGGGGTCCCACCTGCAGGGAGGAGCGGACAGGATAGGTGACCCAAAACTGACAAACAGGGTATTCCATCCCATCTGCCTCATGCTCAGTGTAAAAGCTGAAGGATCAAAGGGTCAGCTCTCTTCCTTCAATGGCTGACGTCTGAGGAGGACTCTGTTCGTCTGCTTGTGATCCCGATCCGGAATCCAGATCCGGAATACGGTTCCGGTCCGTCACTGAGTCCAGCCTGGGACTGCCCCAGTGCCAGCCGGTGTCGTGATTGTCATCTCGGGAGCTTGATACGGTTTTGTATATACTTTGCATTATTTCTTTTTTTTATTTTATTATTAATATTTCATTAAAGTAGTTTAGTTCCTTCTAAACTCATAAGTCTCTTTTTCCTCCTCTGCCTCTCTCTTTGAAGAGGGGTAGAGGGGAGCATCTGTCGGTCCCATCTGGGGTCCCCCAGGTCCCCAGTAGCCGATTTGGCCTAAACCACGACACAGGTAAGCGGGAGCATAAAACAAAATAACTTCCCTCTGATTTCAGCCTATTGCTCACTCCTGTGAGCTTTCTGCAGTTCTGAGCACCAGCAGCGAGCAGCACACATCAAGTTCTCACTCTTTTCGAGCGCTGTTCTATTGCAGTAACACAATTTTGCACTGTAAACCTATTATGGACACTCTCTGATGGTGTGTTAGTGGTCACTGACTGTGATCACAATGTTACAAGGAGTCAGAACTCATAAAAGTTATTTCATATTCTGTCAAGAAAGATTGCCTATTTCAAAAGATGGAAACCACATCTGCTCTCCTCTTTTATTTTTTTTTGTTACAGCTGTGGTTTATATTATTTATGAAAAAAAATACTAAATTTAATTAAAAATTTAAAAATGTCACCCAAGGAAGATTTGCTTTATATTACTCCCACGATTTCCTTAGATAATTTTGTATTTGTTTACACTACACTTTTACCGCCCTTATGATATGTCAGATCCAGTGCTGGGATTACATTAAAAAGATCACACAAGGTTTTCAGTAGAACCTTTTTCTTTTTAGTAAGAGACAGTTCACTTGCCTGACATTCCTGGAGATGAATTTGTACGTACAAAGGATCTGGTACAACAGAGCCAATTTTAAAGCTATTCAAGCTTGCCCTCCCTGTCTCCACATTGCCCAAGAGAACCATCTTTACAGAGTATAAGAAATAAGTCTTCAGATTATGTAATGAAATATATTTTTACTTATTTTCTGATCTCCAGAAGCTATCAATGAAGGTGCCAACTATTGCTGACTGTAACAGGCTCGTTTGACAGAACTGTGTGATATTAAACTTGAGAGAGACTCACATGCTATGAAGCAGCTTGTAACATTTAGAGATACAAGTTTAAATGCAGATTTATACTCTCTCTCTCTTTTGACTTTCACTCAGAGTGGCAAGAACCTGCTGCAGAGAATAAAAATAAAAGACCACAGCCTGGTCTGGTTTATAGATTATAAAAGAGTCAGCATTGTATTTGCATAATTTTGCATCATTACTGACACAATTTTTAGGACAGCTTAAGTAATCACTGAAACATAGACAGCATCAGAAGCAAGCAACAGATTACATGTAAACCCAGGAGAGCATCTACTAGATTGCAAATATTTGATCAAAGCACTACCTGTCTACAAACGGGGTAAAAAGTAAAAGGAATATGCACATTGTGAGGCTTTTACAATTACGACAAATAAATCTACCGGTTCAATTTGGAAAAAGTTCCAGCAGCAATGTAAACTTTAAGTCGGTTGCACAGGGACAAGTAAAAACAGGGTAAACAGAACATTTTCCCTGCAGTTGGTGATAGGCAGTGCATAAGCCCAATGCAAGTGCAGTGAGAGTTCCACGTTACTGGGGAAAAAAGAGAACAAGCATTTTGAATTAACGAAGAAAAAAATTGGTTACTGTTACATTCCTAGGAGAAGTATATTCTAGATACGACACCAGACTCTAGTGAATCTCATTATACTATTAAATACTAACAAAAAGATATGTGAACAAACATTCAGCAATGCACACCACATGATTACAAAGGCAATTCATATGCCAACCAGCAGGGCATAAGTAAATGCAAACACAAACAAAAGCCTCAGAGAAGAGAACAAACATTGCAAAACAGCATAGTTAAGTAAAAATAAACATGGAGGGAATAAAGAGGTAAAGTTTAAAAAACAGAGACATAAAAAAACCAAAGACCCATACAACCATAATGTGACACCTATATAAATACAGAAAACAGCCAGAACTCAAGCAAAGATATAGGGCACCATAAAAGACCTAAGTATTTTACATTTATATTACAAAAAGCAGAATAATACATTATGAATGCAGATATACATATTTCATTTACAAAGGAGAAAGGAGAAACCCTTTCCATGCATGCATTGAAATACACTACCCTTAAGCCATTAATTCACTGAGCATTAAGTATTTATGAATGGTCTACGTGCAAATACGAAATCAACATATATCTAAGTGAAAAAGAGAACCAAAAGAAAAGAAAGAAGGAAAATACAGAGCATGGAAGGACAAGGATGAGATCAAAAACCTCCAGATAACTGATTTTGAGACTGAGCTATACAGACCACCCAACAAAGAAAAGCTTTTGTTATAAGGAAAGGGAAAACTGTAGCCTTCAATTTACACGTACTAGAATCCTTGTCACAAGCAGGGAGACACAACTGGGTACCAACTCATCCATCGCATTTTTGGGGTTTTTTTTGTATATGATTATGAAAGAGGTGTTTCTTGAGGACAGAGACAAGGTGGCTGCAAGAGGAGACATTCCCTACAAGGCCTACCCGAATTAGGCTAGACCATTTATAAGAATCGAGCAAACCTAAATACACATGGAGGGTCTGAAGTAGCATAAAATCTCTGCTTTACCTTCTCTCTCAGAAGTCTTTCTCCAACTTGAGAGCCAATTCTGCAAGTGAAACACCCCACCACAGAGCAAACCTTCTGAAGGAGAGTATGGAGGATAAAAGTTGAAAGATTTGAAGCCTGTACTGACATCACGGGTATTAACATTTACCCGGCAAAGGGCGCTACATTTTCTATACAAATGAAGCACTGAAAGCTGTTCAGATATGAAGTTATAAGACTGAGTTGCAATCTGAAACGTTTCCTAGATGTTTTTCAGCTCTTATACTGGCTGAAAAAGTGTACACATAAGTAAAAATATAGTATCTTAAATGAAGCTCTAAATACACCGGTATTTTTTCTTTATTTTCTCTATGAGTGTAACTTCAAAGCATAAACAGATCATAAGCACCAGCAACAATGTCCAGAACACAGCCCACACCACTCTCACCAAGGGAACAAGTAGTTCCATCAAGAAGTACACCTAGTGAAGTCAAAACCATACAGTTTGGTGGATGACAGAGCACAACCGTATGATTCACATTCCTAACAAAGATATTGGTTGGCTTGGAAAGAGTAGAGGTTCAGAAGAAATAATATTGTTATCTATTATTAGCAGGTTATAGCAGCTCCATGAGCACCAACAGGATTAAGATCAAGATGAAAAGTAATAGCGGAAAAGAAGTCATGAATGGTATCTGAAATGATTAACTGGCATTAAGACCATAGTTTAGTTAAAAAAAGAAAAAAAAATAAAAGCTATGAACTTTCTAAAGAGTCCACTGCAGAGCAAATTGCACATAATTATAAGAAATGGCACCTCATACATATTCCAGATTATAGAAGGGAGACACAGTTTAGTAATTAGCTGCAGTATCTCAAGAAGGTATCTGAGAAAATGCTTAAGGACAGAAAGAAGCAACTAAAAGGAAAAAAAAAGAAAAAAAAACAGGCTGACATAAAAGTTTAAGTATTTTCACCAAGTGAGTGTTTTCCTAGCTAGCAGAATTTCACACCTTAATTTTGTTAACAAGTCAGTCACTAGTAGAGAGGCCTTCTGTCAGAGGACTAACACAAGTTTCAACCTCTTCCAGTTTGGAAAGTTAGGCAAGCTGAAATCTTTCAATGCCCTGACTGCCTAAAACAACAATAAGATCACCAAAACAAAAGATCCTGTCCTAATCACCCAACCCTATTACTCTGCAGATCTTAATAGATAGTAAACACAGTAATTATAATGCAATAACCAAAGTAATTAGAACTCCCTTCGGTGGCCTGGTAACTTCAGAATCAGTTAAGACAGACAACATAGAGGCAGAACATAGGTGTACACAGAGGAAAAATGTGCAACTTTTGCCTCTGCTGTGATACTGAACATTAAGTTTTCCTTCCTTTATGACAAAACACGATCTTCCACTGCTTGACATTTCTTCTCTGGAATGACAAGACAGGGAGGCAGACAAGGAGTGCAACTTGCTAGAAAACACACAAAAGGCCTTTGAGTACAAGTGACCTCCTGATGTGTTAAAGCAGAATGGGGAAGAGGAGAAAAAAGAGGAATAGATGAATTGCTGAGTATTCTGCAAAACAGACTGAGTTAGATCAACACGATCAAAATTAACTGTTCCAGTAGGTACTTAAGACCGATGCACAGAAGGCAGCACATCCCAGGACCTGCAATCTCAAGTGGACTTCCCTCCATGTACCTCACACTTCCGTGGTGCAAATAGGCTCAAATAGACTTAACAACGTAACACTACCCTATGGGCTCAGAGGGAAAGAAGAACAAGAATACAGATAGTACACGATTCTGCTTCCAGTGACACCACACTGATTGGTTTTATTGTGAAGTCTATTTATACAGATGATTATGAATTCCTAATGTACTTTGATTACTGCAATAGCAGCTGGACTACTTCCTTTCTCTTAGCACTTATCTGCGTTCTTGATTAGCGAGTGGTATATGAAAGCTTGTGAAACCAGTACAGGAAGATCAAACAAAAGCAATTATTTTCTCTTAGACCACTACATTACATATAACCTGCCAACAGAAGACCAGTTAGTCTCTGACCTGCAGCAGCTGGGAGTAGCTGGATTCCAGATGGCCCAAGAAAGCTGCTTTTGTATTGCCCTTGTCTTATTTGTACCAACCGGACATGAAAAAAAAAAAAAAATCAGAGCAAGCTCTTTGGGCAGCTCCATGACAGATGACATCTACAAACACAGGAAATTTCCAGTCATCCAGCATCTGTATGACGTGGTCCCACCATTCAGTGTATGAGATCTATCAGATCTATCCCTATAAGAATACCATAACAATCAAAACTTGAATCTATTTCCACTACACTAAAATGCATACATATAGTCTGCATGCCACTGGCATCTCAAGATAACAAACCATTACAAAATACTCTATTACATCTCCTATCCTGAATCCTCAACTTTCCGGAAAAATTATTTCAGAAAGAAGAGAGCATTCAGCTCATTGTTCAGAGGTTTATTATGTGCATATGCTATAATATGTATGATTTACTATGCCAACTAGAAGAGCAAGCACAGCCAGAAGTGAGCACACACCTCACTCAAAATATTTTTAGTTACCAATGGCAGATTGGTGAAGTTCTGTGTAAGGCTGAGAACGGTCTAGAATGTTTTCCCCCCATTATACTGCAAAACAATTCACAGAACAATTCAGAACTAAAATCTTGAGGAGTTCTCCCCAAAATCCTCTTGTCAAACCTGAAGTAAGCCCAGGAGTTAGGCTGCCACTGCCTTTGGCCTTGGCTAATGCAGGTACCAATACGTGCAGTAAAGGATACGTCAGGACGAGTTTCGGATAAATGATAAGACGTAGACAAATTCAGTAACAAATTTAGGTCAACAGCAGCATAGTTTACAGCATTTTCATGTTATTTCAAAGGATTTAATGAGAAGAGCCTACATTATTTTGATATTATTATCATCTGGGGAAAATAAGCAATTTGTAAAAGCTTTCAATAAACCGACTTGTATCATAAAAAATATTTTGTCTTAGAAGACATACACTACAATTCTCATACATAAGGAAACAAAATTCTTGCTTGAAGTACACTGCAAGCCTCAGCTTTAAGTTACATTATATGAATGGTGAGACACTCTCCAAAAGGATATTTCTTTCATATTGCACTATTATTAGCAAAATTAAAAGCTTCTGTGTTCCAAAACAGAAGAAAGTAACAAGAAACAAAACCAAACAGAAACCTGTTTTAAGAAGCCTCTCGCATGTTTTTTCCCCCCAACTGAGGTTTAACAATCGATAATTACAAATAAAACTATTGTGGGATGCTTTTATTTTTATTTTTTAATCTTCACTGTGAGGTAATGAATCACCTATGACATAAGCTACAAAAGGAACAATTCTTGCCATGGGACATGCAAAGTTCAGGGCAGGGGAGAACAATATTTCTAGAGGCAAGAACAACTCTGTTCTCTCTCTCATTCCCAAGGCAAAGTCACAACTTGCATAGTTTTGAGTCCCCGTTTCCATCCACCTTATGATGTGTCCCTCCACCTCCTAAATAAGAGAATCACAAACTCTGGACAATCGTGGGCATTTTTAAAATCTTTCAAGGATTCAAGCAGAAGACAATCAAAATGGTCTCAACACCAGGCTTCACAAGCACCAGAGAGCAGAACTGAAAAAATACAAAACTACTCAGAAGAGATGTTAAATAGCATGCTAATTTATTTTGCAGTCCTAATTACAGTTTACCCTATGTGCTGCAGAGAGCAGAGACATAGTCATTCAAGCTGCATTTCCCTAGCATTTTCACCTAAATCAAGTTCTCCTGCACCCACCATTACAGTTTTAATTTTCCAGGATCAGACCTAAAACAAGGCTATAAAAAGACAATTACACATGTGTAGGATGGCTCTCAACAAGAAATTATTTAATTTGTTTTCTCTTCATTCTGAAGCTTGTAATCCAAGCCCTCACTTACTGCACGCTGCTGAAGTTCTTTTCTGAACACCAAATTACTCTTTTCTTTAGTGACTGAAACCTATGTTAAGTGCTTCACAGCTGCTTTGCCTTCAGAATACCTCTGTCCTGAGAAACTGATTCATCCCATTTACAGATAGGGAATGGAGCCACAGACAGATTAATGTAAAGAGTTTTGGGTGCTTGTTTTGAGCCACTCAGGACTTGATTGTTCAGTTTAATATGGCATGCTTTAACATTTAATTTATTAAAAGAACAGCCTCTACTGAATGTAGTTGTAGAAGTGAGCACTTCATTTTTAATCTCACAAAACAAGCATTCAGAAAATGAGATGTACTATTAACGATCAGCTGTGAAAAATCTGCTTATAATGATTTAGTCATCCTTAAGTATACTTATATATGTTCATATAACCAGAGGCATATCTGATTCTCCAGGGAAGAATTCAGCTGCCTTGATTAGGTCTTATTCACTTCAGAAAATCGATTTTTGCAACCAACAGGGCAATGAATCTTGCACACAGTCTCCTTCACTGCAAACAGATTCCCTGAACAGATTGAGACAGAGATACCATGTAAAATACACAACAGTGAGATTAGATTATCTCATAATACAAAAAGGGAAAAATTAAGGTTGAATAGAAAAAATTTAATCTCCAATTCTCTAACTGTTGACTCTTCAGCATATTACCCTCAATAATGTTTTGATGTTTTTAAACACAGTTTTACATTTGTTTTCACAGAGGTTCTAGTAAGATTATTAAAGATCATTCATTATTCTGACTCATTTGAGCTCACGGTCTAGGTATGAATAGCTGACTTTCAGGTGAAAAGCTCAATATTCCTTAACCAACAACCAGAAGACTGCTTTAGTCTGGGAGCTCTTTTCATAGTGTATCTATGGTGCTCCCTATATTTAAATTTTGTCCTTTAAAAATCTGTCAATCAACAAATATGGTTTGCACCAGTTAGATTATTCTCACTTTTAAAAAAAAAAAAAAAAACAAACCCTTTCTGCTATCTACAGTTACTGTCTTGGAACCAAATAAAAAGATGTATGCACATCTCCTGCAAGATATCAGACAAAAACACAAGCAGAAAATGAAATAACATGTTCCTCATAAAGCACGCTTGTTCCTTCTGTAATACCAGTGTATTGCTTTCTGACACACCAAATAACAGAAATTCCATCTGTAATTCACAATAAAGAATATTTATGTAAGAACTACATTTATTTGACATTTAACTCAATTTTATTACCTCAGCTCCAGTATAGCTTTGTTCTTTATACATGTGGACATAATTGCTTTAATTAGTACCAAATACTTCAGTAGATTGAGTGTGGATTTTTTTTTAAGCTCCTATATATATAATCACACCTTGAGAATTAGAAAATTCAATCCATAAAAAGTTTTGTTTCCTTTTGTACCACTGTACTTCACAGATTTTTTTTTTCAGCAGACTGACTTATGACTTCAAAGCAGCAAAAGCAGCAGTTGAATTTACTCACTTAGGAGCACTGAAAACACACTTCAGGCCAATAAAGCAGACTATGAAGCTCCTTGCAGCAACTCGAGAAAGTTTTGTGTATTTGTCTTTAAACTAAAAAAAAACAAATAATGACAGATGAGTATAGACATTTATGCACAAGTGAAAAAGTTGGTCTCATTTTGAACATTACTTGTTTCATAGAATGGCTTGGATTGGAAGGGACCTTCAAGATCATCTAGGTCCAACTCCCCTGACATGGGCATGGACACCTTCCACTAGACCAGGTTGCTCAAAGCACCATCCAACCTGGTGTTGAAGACTTCCACTGATGGGGCATCCACAACTTCCCTGGGCAACCTGTTCCCATGACCCACCACCCTCAGAGTAGAGTTTCTTCCTGATATCCAATCTATATTTACCCTCTTCCAGTTTAAAAGCATTTCCCCTTGTCCCATTACTACGCTCCCTGATAAAGAGTCCCTCCTTTCCCTTTAGATACCAGAAGGCTGCAATAAGGTCTCCCCAGAGACTCCTCTTCTCCAGGCTGAAAAACCCAACTCTCTCAGCCTGTCTTGATAGGAGAGGTGCTCCAGCCCTCTGATCATCTTTGTGCCCTCCTCTGGACCTACTCCAACAGGTCCATGTCCTTCTTATGTTGTGGGCCCCAGAGCTGGATGCAGTTCTCCAGTTGGGGTCTCACAAGAGAAGTTATCATCAATATATTCCAGGAACCTCCTGGATGGCTTATGCCCTGCTGTGTTGTCCCTCCAATAGATATCAGGGTGGCTGAAGTCCCCCATGAGAACTAGTGCTTGTGAACATGAGGCTTCTCCTATCTGTCTATAGAGGGCCTACATTTGCTCAATCTTCCTGGTCAGGTGGCATCTAGCAAGACTCCCACTGTAGCATCACCTGTCCCTGCCTTCCCTTTAATCCTGACCCATAAGCTCCTGATCGGCTTCTCATCCATCCCCAGGCAGAGCTCCATGCACTCTAGCCCATCACTGACATACAGGGCAACACCCCCTCCTTGTCTCCCCTGCCTGTCCTTCCTGAAGAGCCTGTATCCTTCCATTCCAACACTCCAGTCACGGGAGCCATCCCACCATGTCTCCACGACGCCAATAAGATCACAGCCCTGCAGGTGTGCACACATCTCCAGCTCCTCTTGTTTATACCCCATGCTACATGTGTTTGCATAGAGGCATTTAAGTTGGGCCCCCGATGAAGCTGACTTACTGGCATGAAGCCATTTGACACTATCACTTCATACTGCATTTGGTCTCACTGCTAACCTGAGATTCAAATCTTGTGACATTCCCAACTATTTCATCAACGCTGTGTCTGCCACTGACTCACTTAGTAAGCGCTGAAGTAATCATATACTCTCCGTGCTTTAGCTACCGATCCACAGAATAATTTATTTTATATCAAACAGATTTTTAAAGGAATGTTTATTTGCAATGTGCTTTGAGACTCTAAGATAAAATATCTTATGCTTTCAGAACATTTAAAGTCTTGCTTGACAAGGTCAGGACCCATATGGTCTTCCTACAAGTATTATTATCCCTACATTTCACTAAACTCTGTAAAGAACAAAAATCAGGCCACGGTGTCCTGTGACTTACATTACCTTGTGGTGCCTCTCAGCAGATGATACAAACAAACTTTGCTGTGGCCACACAGGGGTCTGAAAGCTTGTTTGAAAAGAATAGGGTCTTCAAGGGCTAAGAGCATCTCCAGGTGTCTGCATAGATACGTATGTTTGTTTACTGAGATTCAAGACAACTCAAAATGATTGATAAAACATTTAGCATTTAGAACCTCCAGTGTCAACACTTTGCAAGAAACCTTATATTATTCTTGGCAAGAATCTGTGGAAACTGGTAAGAAAATAGTCAGGATACCTTTGGATGTCAGTGAACTGGAATTTTTCACGGAACAGTTTCTCTTGTAAATTTGTCTGCACCTAGTCTAATCAACAAAATTTGCAGCTGTTAACAGGTTGTGCTTCCATATGCTACCCCATATAAATACATTTCTTAATCAAGACAGAAGCTGCTTCAGAGTCCAATTGTTTTAATTGGACTTGGTACAAAAATAGCATAAATAATGAAGTTAACCATCAAAAGAAGTACAATCAAGCGTAGGTTACAGGAAAACTGCTTTCCTCTGACTTAAGTCTGTAAGCACAAGGGCAGAGGAGGTTGCTCAGCTTTGCTCACATACACAGCATAGACAACAGCTGCAGTTTAGGCTTCCCGATCTCAGGAGAAATATACTTCCCCTCATTTAGGGCCAAGTAATTGGGGTCATGGTGGGTGGAGCACATTTAAGATACTTTCAGCAAAATTTGAGGTAATTACTGTAACCTTACTGGAATACACTGCACAGTCATAGTACACAAAACATCTTTATAAAGGATGTTATTTCAGCAAGTTGCTTCAGATTATTTCAGAGGCTTCACTTTGTTAGTCACATTTCTCATTGCCTGCAACCTCCACCCCATTTTTCAAAAAAAGGGAGGGGAAACAAACTTGTCTGTAGGCATTTCTTAACTTTTTAGGAAGGGACTTTTGCTGAAGGCCTGCATCATTTGTCCAGTTAGTTCCACTTAGTTGTTTCAGACTAATGGGTGGGTGCATGGGAGTGTACTTTGGGTTATTGTCTGCTTTCTACATTGCGCTCATTATTTCAACTAGAATGATGAACAAGCTGGCCCAAAAATATTGAAACATCTGGAATTTACCAGGATCTGGGATTAAAAAAATGGAAGTTTATATGATCTATAGGGAAAAATGCTTTCAAGGCTTTTTCCTTCAAATCCCTGAATAAACATATACAAGGTGGCATCCTCTGATTGGCAAGAACTTTAACATTTTTAACAGGGACTTTAAAAGGTTTCTGATTGACAGTGGCATCATCAAGCTCTCTGCTGGCACTAACTACAACTGTGACACCATCAGTCCCTGAGGAACACCCAAAGGTTGTAAACACAGGATATTCTCAGCAACAAGAAGCTTCATCTTTACGGAAAAATATTGTATTAACTGTTCTAGTTTAAAAAAAACAAACAACTAACAACATGCATCTCAGTACTACATAGAAGCAGAATAAAGCCTTGGGCCTACTAAATTCTTCATCAGTGCCCAGTGAAGTAAAAACAGTAACCCTCCTGCTAACCCCAATGCTGAAATTAATCAGACAGAAAAGGTAAGGGATAGTGCTGGTCAAGAGGTGGAATGACACATCTGCATTATCAGGTCATCTGCTATGACCTCTGAGGTCACACCAGACCAGTGGCAGAACTACAAATGTCGTCCAACTGCCAGCCAATGGCCTGATCCATTTGACGTGCATTCTCAATGATTGATTGAGATAATAGCAATTAAGTAAGTACTGCTGGTTGGACAATGAAAGGAACTTCTTTAGAATTCTGAAGGCTTTTATTTACAGTTTTCCCTGTAAAGGTAGATTAGAGGGATATAAAACATTGAGAGTCTTGCAGTATGTTCTTGTAGACCTTTTCTACTGTTTGGCTTTCTTCAATGGTGCATCCTTTCAAACCTGCTTTTCTGATACTGTCTTTAGCTTCAACCCCCGACTTCTGCCTAAAGCATATGCACACAGCTCCCCATCACACCTCAAACCGAGCTTTCCCAATTCCTAGTACGCATTTATAACTAGATTTTATGCTCTCCCTATTTTACATTCTCCCCAGTTTTCCTGAAGTCACTTGTCCATTCCTTGCAGAAGGTGCTCCTGTCTAGGAAATGCTTCTCCTTTGTACTACTCTATTTCACCAAAAGACGAGTCTTTCTTCCAGAAGAACAGATTTATGATTCACTCAGAAATTAAGGAAATATACTGAATGACAACAGAGGGAACAACTACAACATCTTAGTAGGGCACAAGTTCCTTGAAATGTGACTGACAGTTAATCATAATGGTCATTAAGAGCCACGTGACCTAAAGACTCTCTCTGAGGAATATAAAATTTAAAAATACACAAGTCTGGGATCTTTAGAACAAAGATCTCTCCTTTGTACTTCTAATTTTGTGAATCCTTAATTAATATTTGGTGAAAAACAGATGTGCAACTCTTGCTGTTAGGCAGCTACAAGGATATTCTGTCTTTGGAGTTGTCATGTTGCCTTTTCAAGTCACACTAGCTCTTCAGTGTCAGGTCAGCCCTTGTTTATATACATCAGAAGAAAAAGTACATATCCCAACATTTCTGATGAGTTCTTCCCATCATATGTGACAGGCCAGTTTACAAAGCTAGTCTGGCTATGATGATCAGAAGGAGGCACCTCTGGTGCTGCTTTCTGCTCGAAAGCTGGAGACAGTGTCAAAAGTTTTTAGTGACAGAACTTATGCAACTTATGCTCCCAAAGCATCCATCACTGACACTGGAACAAGGTAACCGCGTTGAGTAAAATAACAAACATCTGGTACAGCTTAAATGGGAAAATCTAGAGCGGTCTTCTGAGGTCCTCTATAGGTTAAAATAGTGCATGCATCCAAACCCTGAATCTAGAATCACCATGCCTATGATACAACTGTTATCAGTATCTCATCTTTCTACGCTCATCTTTGATTTAACATAAAAATTTCCCCCTCTATTTATTTTGAATAAGCTGTAAGGATAAACATGACACTGAAAACATGGCCGGACCATAGGTTGGCTTGTCTACAGCCAAACTGCAAAGCAATCATTACTTCAAACACGTTTCCTCTAACTCCAACCACCTGCGGTTTTACTTCAGATCATCTATTAGCAGGTACAAGGCCCACTATACGTAACCACTAATTGTCTGCAAGGAGGCATAGAATTTGAATGGGCTAGATCCTGCTTCCAAGGGGGAAGAAACAGAGTGAAAGAGCACATTAAAAGTAAGTGAGGCCTAGAACTAAATATTTAATTTAGATTTAAATATGCAAGTGCAAAAGAGCATTAAGACAAACGATTCCAAGAAAAAGGAGCCTTATTTATGAAGTCATCTACAGTAAACAGGAAGCAGGTGCTATGTAACGACTCACCCATGGATCATTCCCCTTGACAGTTCTGTGACCAGGAATTAAGATACCTTCTGTCACAATTACTGTGCTTTGGCATGTTCATCATTATTTATAACAGAGAGTTTTCCTCAGAATGGATGGCCCATTAAATTGTACATTCAAACTGGATAGCTTAGCTCTGGAGCTGCTGGAGTTAAAGACCTTTTCATTCCTGTAAGTGTTTTCTCCTTCTATGCACACAACACTCTTGCATGCACACAACACTAATGTGACAGTCCATCAATACAGCTTTTTCCCAACATGCCACCTTTCTCCCTAGATTAAAAAAAAAAAATAATTACAAGAGTCTCTCTTTCAGAAGCAGTTCGTATTTTTTTTATTCTATCTCACAAATTTCTCTCCTCCCTTTGTAAAATACAGTAATATACAAATATGCTAATTATATGCTACAAAATTACCTCATTTTAAAATTTCCACATTACTTGCATACCCTGAGCAAGTGCTGTTGACCACAACATTGTCCATTGTGTTTATTTTAAAACAAAAGTGAGTTGTTCATCAAACATATTCAGGTTTCAAATGTCCTACCACTAATGATTTTACACATTGGCTACACCTGTTCCTGGGCCATGCTTTATCTTATACAAGCTTATTGACAATTCCCTAACTTTTTGTTTCTGTGAGGACACACATTTTCCTTGTAGCTAAGCCCAAACCTGCAGTCCAAGTTTGGCTGTTACATCAGAGTTGTAACAATCTAATATTGTCTAGTTCAGATTTTGTAGTATGTCTTGTACCTACTAGGATAAAAGAAAAAGTGAAAAGCGGTAAAGACATAGTTTTGCCTCCACAATTTCCAAAAACACTAGCCTTTCCTCATCAGGAACTCAGCAATTTACAAACACAACATATCCCAGCAACTTAAGATCCCCAGGAGTAGTCGCTTCCTATGTTTTGCCTATGCTTGATTAGCATAGCTCTTAACAGAAGGGACAAACCTTTATATCAAGTGCCAAAGGCCAGACTAAAGCACAGTGAAAATGAAGCCTCAGTTGCCTTGAACAGTCATGTAGCCCAAGACAAGGAAATCTCAGGTCTTCCTATGACACAGCCAAAACTAACCCTCGAGAAGATAAGGACACTTGAATAAGAAACAACTGGAGAGTTTAAAAACCAACAGGTTTTAGATTGTCAGCGATTGTTAACCAAGCAAACTAGACTGCAGAAACTCTTGGATTAAAATCTGAATCTTGAATTAAAGAAGTTAAGATGAGCTGGGGAGTGTGAAGAATTGGCTGCCCTTAGGTCAACCATGCAAATCAAATGAGATAAGGAACATGAACACTGTCTAGGTGAGAAAAGTCTCCAAGCTTAAAACTGTTGATGGACAGGTTTACTCAGAAGCAGACAATCCATGTACGCAACTAGCTATATAATTTATAATTTAATTTACAAAAGAGCCTCAATGTTATCATCACCACACTGTATTATCAATGTGCCAGGAAAGGAATTAGTAGTTACAAAGTCTACTTAAAATGCATAAGGTCTTCCTTTAAATATAGCCAATGTTTATAGAGTATTTTCATCACCAAGTCACTTGGACACATTTTTTCAGAAAAGTTATCAGCAAAAATCTAGAGGAATCAATTTGAATTGTTGATGCAACATTGGTGGCATAATTAATCTTTAAACATTTCTTAAAGAATTGTCAGGAAACTTAAAGCAGAATGATCTATCAACTGAACTTGTGCAGATAAAGTTAAAATAATTTTCATCAGAAAACTACCAACTTCTCAGATGCATCATTTACCTCCTTCCAACTCTTCTCAAGAAATACAAATTATAGAGGCTTTTCTGCTGAAAACTACAAGTTACCAGCCAAATGCTCCCTCCCTCCCTCCCCCTTATTTCAAAATTATCTTGTTTTACTGGCACACACATAGCAACATTTGATAGCAGTCATATCAATACCACCATGAAAATGTGAAGCTCATAATTCTGACATAAGCATTCAGGTAAGTGTCCCAACCTTCAGGGCTTCTGAAGACCTCAGACCAGTGAGACTTCTTGGTGCACAAAACTCTTGACAAAACATTAATTTTAGTACCATTGAGCTGCTGTTCAGGAGCAACCAACTTTAAAAACTTCTAAGATAACCTTGCCTATAGACAGACAGTTGTTCAAAGTTGTTATCAGACTGGTTTCCAGAGCAAATTCACAATTAAGTGCCATCTTTCTTCTCAAGTGTTGTCTTTACAGAAAAGTTTTGCTTTTAACCCCCTTCCTTACCTTTTGGCTTTTCTCCTCTTATCCTTTCTGTACAAAAAACCCACTGACCAGCACTTCCAGTCATTGTTTTACAGGGAGATGGGGAGGGGGGGGGAAAGGGGGGGAGGGGGTGTTTTCCTCATTGTTTCTGATTCATTTTTCTGGAAAAAGTACAGTTGCTTCGTAGTGTTGGGGAGGAAGGAAGGCCCTTTTATAGCAGCATTACATTTAATAAATGCTTTGCAGAAGTAATTCTCCACTCTGGCCTTGCATATGCTCATTTAACAAAAAGATTCATTTTAAAACCCATTCCTTGGAAGAAGAAACAAGCCTATGTGCCTGAGAAAGAGAGCTCGTCATCTCCTTTTGGTGTCAGTTTGAGCTAGCTGAGGTATCTTGAGAGTACACTAACAGGATGTAATGCAATTTGTGCGTGATGATGCATCTACAACTTCTTCCAACACCCCAGTGCTAAGGGCTTGCAAACTACTGTTTTAAAATTACACAAAACTGCATATGCTACACAATTCATTAGAGAAGTGAGGCACTATACAGAGATCAACTCATTAATTTATATCCATGTACATCTGTGTTTTCTGTAGATCAAGGATGAATCTCCCAAAACGCCTGCCCTCTCCAAACTTGAGACAAGCAGGCGCTCAGCACTGTGCCACCAGTTAGAGACTTTTCCAGAAGAACCTTTGGAGTACAGCAGTTACCTCAATCTCTGAAGCATTTGTGTCTTTAGCACACAATAAGAACAATTCCAGCAACAGATATTTGTCTCCTACTCACAGCTTTAAAGGACATCACAGATGTGCTGAGTTCATTCAAACTTATGGAGTCAGCAGTTCTGAAACCATGCTGCAACTATCAGACACAAAATGGCCACATCCCTAGGCATTCCAACTGAAAAAAGAGATATGAAACAAAACCAAAAAGGATAGGCCTTCATGTTAGTTGCAAGTTCAACAGTGATGGAGTACAGTTTGGGGTTTTTTTTGTTTGTTTGGTGGGATTTTTTTTGTTTTGGCTTTTTTTGTTTTGTTTTTTACCAAAAAAGTGAGCAACCACAAGTTTGTCAATACAAAGATGTTAACAGCTGAGCCGGTGACAGCTTAACAGTAAAACCCAGGCCTCTCTGACACCATTCACTTAATTATTTTCTTTATTGTAAATCTCTTGACTTTAAAACAGCTTGAACTTGGGGGAGCTCCTGTTTTCTGTCATTTGGCAACTCATAACCTGCAGGGCTGTTTCATTTAGAATAAAATGCTAGAAAAGTGATCAACAGTAAATCACTGCACTGTGCATTTAAAAGTCTCATAAAGTGAAGAGTTGGAAAGCAGAGACAATTCATGTAAAAACAGAGGGGAGGAGATGATTTGCTGCTTATGGCACAGGACTGCAAGTTAATACATCTGGGTTCCATTCCATACATTAAATGGGAATACCACCGTGTGCTTCACAGAAGTGAAAGGAGGTTTTATTCATCAGCATTTGTAAAACATTTTGAGACCCCCAGATAAAATATTTTAGCAAAACAGAAATTATTATTATGGTGTTACTTTACTTTGCAAAATATTTTATGGAGCAAAACAACAGGAGCACCCAACTCCGTTAAGTTTGTGAAAACTGGCTAGTACTTTCAGACTTCCATGTTAAAAGTCAGGTTACCAAAAAAACAGGAGGGGTTACATAAATATCAGCATCTTTATTTTCTGAGCAGAGAACACACAAACTTCAAGTCATGCACTAACTCAGTCTCTTAATTCAACAATTGATCTTAAATATTTAGATTTGAAAATGCCAGCCTTAAAGTACTTACAAATTCAAGACTGACACTCCCCAAAAAATGTTTTGCAAAAGCAAAACACGTACTTCAGATAGGTGTCCCACTAACACACCTGAAACGAAACCTAAAATGCCCAAAGGAAGTCAACTTTGCTTCAGCGAATCAACAAGTTTTTCTCTCAATATGTAAGCTGAGAAACTTCTCTGTGGTGTGAATGCTAACCACAAAGAAACTAGTCTGTACCTTACCCAAAAATATTGTAATGACTCAACACTCAAATAGCAAAACACATTCATCTTTCTACCGATTGCATCTGTTTTTAAATTAACGGCCTACACAGCAATCCCTCTCCATTTCACCCTTTCGACTTTGGCAGTAGAGTCCTATCCTGATAATCTTCCTCCGAAGTCCCACACAGATAAAAATTAAAGCTTGACAGTGCAGTAATACTATTAAAACATCAAACTGCCTCAAATACCACATCTCAGTCTGACTGATCTTAGCTCTCATTATTTGCACACACTACTACCAGAGAAGTGAGGTATCCTTCCTAACATCCCAGTAAGGTCATTCGGAGCTTCAGTATGTGCACTGGGTCTGGCTGTTGCTCGGAAGCTGGCTGGGCAGCAGACTGCTGATGAAAGGTAGTGAGTGACTGCCTTTGCATCCCTTTTTTTTTTTTCCTCCCTTCACTTATTAAGCTGTCTTCATCTCAACCCGTGAGTTTTTCCTCGGATTTGCTCTTCCAGTTCTCTCCCCCATCCCACTGAGGGGAAGGAAACGAGCAGCTAGTGAGCGCTTAGCTGCTGGGCTGGGTCAACCCACCACGCAATGGCATCAGGAAAAGGCGCAGAAGACATTTTATTGGTACATCAGTGTCTGAGAAATAACACATTTTGCCTTCAACTGACCTTACAAGACTAAGAAACAAGTCTTCTTGCTATTTTGGAGACACTGAATAGTTACTCACATACAAAGTCAGAGGGCCCTCACTGCCTTGTTTCCAAACTTGACCCAAAGCTGGTTCAGCTAGCTGGAAATACCAACAGGTTATATACCAGGTCCTCTAGAACCTGAAGTTCACGGAACAGAAGTCCATGTGCAGGGAGAACGTTTAGTTTGAATTGCATGCTCACATCCAAAAAAAAGAGTATTAGTTTTATGCAGAGCTTAACCTGCTTACATTTCCTAAGCAAATTTTTTACACTTTTCCTGCTTTCCCAGAGAACTACCAAAGCAGAATGTAAATTTTGAACAATACAGATTTCAAAAGACTGTTAATAGGGTTATTTCAATGGTATTTTTTTTCTGATATAGCAATTTAGAAGCTATTCATTTTTGTAACTGTTTAAGGTAAGAAAAAATCCTGTTTTGCACCTGTTATTTTTAGTAAAATGGTGAAGATGTGTTATTTTTGACTGCCAATCATCCTGCTACAAAGGTATTATTTTAAACACTGCAGTTGCAGTCAGTTGGTTTTGGGAAAGTGGCATGGGCAATATTCTAGTTTGCACATCAACATGTGAATCCCTTGATCAGCTTTCTGAAAGCAGACTGTTACCAGAGAGGTGAGAGGAAATTAAATTTGGTTGTCTGTTCAGTCAGTCAGAGTCTACAGCACTACTTTGAGGAGAAAAAACTCACCTTTAACTTCTTAAGTGGACACATCTGCCCCTACAATCACCGAAAAGATTCTGAAATACACATTGTGATCAGTTAATCAAATGTCATTCAAGCTTGGCATTATATTCTGTGTTTAAGCTATTATAAAGACATAGATAGGTTTTATGCAAAGGAAGTCTAAAACCAATTATAGGCTTATAAACACTGCTTAAAACTAAAAATTTAGGAGAACCCAGGAAAGAATTCAAATGATTTGCTGATAGTTGTTTTGAATGGGTATGAATATGCACTCACATGAAAACAGCAGATAGAAATAAATAGAAAAAGAAGTTCCAGAGAGTCTGAAACTGCCAGAGAAAGAATTTTTGGGTTAAGGATTGACTAATATTAGCAAAGAAACTATTTGTCTGATTCTGCTGGCACTGAGACAAGAAAAACTTGGTACACCGCTCATAAATAAACAGGTGAACATCAAAAAAAAATGTGTCTCAGTTTCTCTTCATGTGTGTAGCAATCTGCAAGAATCTATGGGTTTGACTTAAAAAAATATTTTTTTTTCTGTAAATTTAAACTAAATTTGCACACTAACTCCCTGGTTTAAAATGATTTTGTCTACTCTCAGACAAGGTCGGGCAGTGCTACCTATCTGCGACCTAGAAATTGCTTCTCAAATTAATAGAAATACGTGCTTTACAGATCATTACTCTAGTAAGACTTCAAATAAGTTGATTAAACAACACTTAAATGCATCAGTATCTGAAATGGACGTTGACAACTAGCCAACACACAGAGGAGCAAGACTTAACAGAGAATAGGAAGTCAAGAGTAATCCCCATGGAAAAGTACTGAAATTACTGGGTTAAAGAAGGCAAATTAAAGGATGTGGAGATACAGTCTGTTGTCCAAAAATATCATCCCTGAACTCCTACAGAGATTTCAAAGTAACTATGAACAGCCACCAAATAAAAAAAAAAAATTAAGAAATCACATTTTTTTCTTTCCTACATGATTTCTACAGTCTTGTTAATGCTAAATATTTAGTTATTCTGGATACTGTTTCCAAAACATCACATTCACAAGTGTTCTTGTTAATAAAAGCAGACAGCTTTGAAATAAAAAGTAAGCCTATTACAACACCTTGTTCTTTGTGTGTCAATTACTTTTACATGGAGATTTTTCTGTAGTCCACAAAACCTAGTGATAAATGAATTCAAGATACTGTTTCTATCCAGACTGAAGTAGGCAAACCTAGTAAACAAACTCAAATCCTCACCTCCGTCTTAACAGGTGCACCAAGTCCATCCATCACTCCTTTCCCCTCCCTTTTGCAGACTTAAAAGTCCCTTTCTTCTTTTTCTAGTACATATTAAGACTTTTGTTCTGCACTAAGTGCTAACTTTCCAACATTCTTAGGTCACCACTAGTATTTTGCTTATAATCTCCTTTCCCTCTATCATTTACTTCTATCTATTAAGAGTCACTTCACGATTTCTTCAATTTTATAAATGACTGGTCCAAGCCATCTTCCCCTCCCCACTTCATGTGATTTTCTTATGGAATGCTTAGGGATACGGATAGAAGGCAGGATCCCAAGGGAGAAGACGTGGGTGCAATTCAGGAACAGGAACCACAGGACAATGTGCTAGACCAAGACCTGGCCTTCCAAGACAGTGCCCCCAACAAGCTTTCAGATCCATTACAATGGGCCAGCATCCAAGATGAGAGATACACACAGATTAACCAGTTTCTTGGGGACCAAATATTTTCTTTCAGAGTCCTTTCTGACTATCTGGCAAACAGAGGCTGCTATTTTTTATTACATAAATGGCCAAACATCATATTTATTTAAGAAGCCAAACATTTCATTTCCTGAGTACAAGGCAGTATTTTAAAGACCCCTTTTCCCCCTCTTTATTAAAAATACAACTTCAATATCAAACAAGCTACATTTAATTGAGGTTAAGGCTGTGACACAAACTGACAACTGTCCAGGAAATTCAGAGCCCTAAAAGAAGCAGTTTCATCCCAAATCACTGTTTTTAGGAGAACTTAATTTTTTTTTTCCAGACACAGAAACCAGGAGATGCCACTGATTCCTATACCAACTTGGTTTACCTCCATTCAAAAAAAAAAAAACCAAACCAAAAACACACACACAAAAAACCCACACACAAGAGCATTAAAGCACACAACTCTAAACAGTCCACAAAAATAAGAAGTGGTCAAAAAGACAGAGGGGAATATTGCAGCAAACTGCACTATACCATTCAAAAGAGCAAGACCAGAGCTCAGCTATAAGGTGGTTTTAACTGAGCCAGTTACAGACATTTCAATACATACTGAATGCTGACTCTGACCATGCGATGCCATTCATCACATTAGAATCATAGAATGGTTTAGGTTGGAAAGGACCTTGAAGATCATCGAGTTCCAACCCCCCTGCCATAGGCAGGGACACCTCCCACTAGACCAGGTTGCCCAAGGCCACGTCCAGCCTGGCCTTGAACACCTCCAGGGATGGGGACTC
>VUYV01000001.1:14370483-14428878 GCA_008711295.1 Anarhynchus alexandrinus | reverse complement strand
ATACCAATACCAACTTGGTTAACCACCATAAAAAAAAAAAAAAAAAACAAACCAAAAACACACACAAAAAAAACCCACACAAGAGCATTAAAGCACACAACTCTAAACAGTCCACAAAAATAAGAAGTGGTCAAAAAGACAGAGGGGAATATTGCAGCAAACTGCACTATATCATTCAAAAGAGCAAGACCAGAGCTCAGCTATAAGGTGGTTTTAACTGAGCCAGTTACAGACATTTCAATACATACTGAATGCTGACTCTAACCATGCGATGCCATTCATCACATTAGGTACTCTCAGGTAAATTTACTGTTGATTAAAAAGATCTTCTGGGCGCTATTTTGCATGACAAGAAACTCATCAGGAAGTCATTCACGAACAGGCTATTTGTTCACAGGAGTGCCGGGATTTGTTTTTGGAGTGAGGTATCCAAACGATGTGCATATGCCTTGCCTGTCTTTATGATGAGAGAGAGGACGTAGATCTCTGCTCAGCTACCACCTTCTATACACAGCTAGGCAGAAAAGAGAGAGATTGCACTCAGGAGTAGATGTGTGGCACCACAACTCAAAGAACTCCCCCAAGTTAGTGTCTGTGTCACATACGCTCCTGTGAGAAGCTCTAAGGTAGCCATCACTTCATTTGGAATTAGACATAAAAGGTCTCAAACAAATAAACTGAAAGCATTTTCTGGAAGCCCCAGAAATTGCATCATGTCACCTTGGGAGGATGCAAGGAGTTCCAGACAGCCCTGTTACAGATGTTCAGGATATTGCCAGCTTTTGAACTTCGTGTGCGGGCAGGGGAGGGGGGTAGAGGGGGAAGCACCTTAAAAGGAACAGATATGTGCAACATAGTAGTAAAACATGGCTATGTCTTAATTCACACTCATGCCATCACAGACTGGTTCAGAAAGCCTTCACTGAGAGATTACCAGAGCCTTCTCTCTACCCACTGTACCTATGACAACCCAAGATAGTGATGTTAATTATTCAGCCATTTACACGAAAAAACAGAACATGCCTTCAGCAAAGACACATGAAACCCCAAGGTGAATGAAGTTTTGCTTAAGATGAGATTTGTTTCTCAGAAATTCCATTTCTGTATTTGAGACACCCGGAGCTTCTTGCTAAGGATATATTCGATTGGACGAGGGGTAATGGCTTTAAGCTGGAAGAGGGTAGATGTAGATTAGATATTAGGAAGAAATTTTTCACTTTGAGGGTGGTGAGGCACTGGAACAGGTTGCCCAGAGAAGCTGTGGAAGCTCACCCCCTGGAGGTGTTTAAGGCCAGACTGGATGGGGCTTTGAGCAACCTGGTCTAGTGGGAGGTGTCCCTGCCTGTGGCAGGGGGTTTGTGTGAGAAACGCTCGCTCACGGATAAAAACAGAGAGGACAAAGTCTTCGAAGCAAAGATAAAGTTTATTCAGGATGAAAATAAATGAGTCAGCTGAGTCGGATGCCTCNTAAATGAGTCAGCTGAGTCGGGTGCCTCTCAAAAAGAGCACACTTAGTTACAAAACTCCAGGTATTTATGTCCTGTCCCCTTTTCCCATTGGTTAGCTACTTTACGGCGCACATTCTTTCATGACCGGTTAGCCTATCACAAACTCGATTCACATTTTTCTCCTTTTAAGGAGTTGTTTTTCACAGTCCTGCTTGTGTCGTCGACACACAAAATGGCTGTTCATAGCCCTGCTTGTGTCACCGACACACAAAATGGCTGAAGCAAAACAATCCCTGAGTTTCATCTTTCACAGTTGGAACTAGATGATCTTCAATGTCCCTTCCGACGTAAACCATTCTATGATTCTATTCTCAAGGTGGAAAATGCCTAAGGGAGGTCAGCTATCAGAGCTGGCATTTTTCCCACTCAAGAAGCTAACCATGAGCTACAAGGCAATAAGACCGCAGGCTGATATCCCATCTTCTGCTAATATAAATATATTTTAATTGGATTAATTCCTCAAAGCCATAAAGATCAGAGGGGCAAGACAAAGTAGACGTTGCAGTGGACCTCCTTAAAGGGGAGCCTTTCCCCTAAACTGTCTCCTGGATTTTACTGTGAACAGCATTTTATTCCATGATTTTGTTGGCACTAAACATCTGAAAGAATGAGCTCACCACCTTCTTTTGGGAAACTAGGAGATGCGTTAAGCAGGGTTCTTTACACATTTCACGGATTAAGGACTTGCAAACATCTTCCTCGGATGTTAGGTTATCCAACGTGGTAGGGGATCCAAGAGTCTCATAATTTCCTGAAACAGCCTTAGCACTTGTGAGGTAATACTTGAATCCCAGTGAACTTGAAACACTATTTTAGGACAAAGAATATCTTTCAGGCAGGCTGCTAGCATGAAACAGAATAAGCAAGCTGTATTGGACCAAAACACTGTAGGTCTATATAACTTTTTGCAGGCAGAGGACAAGACTGTACCCTTAACAGACCCAGGGCATGTTCTATCCACAACCCAAGCTGATCAAAACATGGCACCAAGTCCAAGCTAACAAATGCTCTTAAGTTACCTAAAAGATAAACGCATTAAAAATGTTTCCTAGCTGCCTGAAAACCCAAAGTACCAGAAGTATCAAATTTTACTTTCTTACAGTTCTATCATGCTGCCTTTTTGTCAAGTAATCAAACCATTTTCCCCAAGAAAGTCCAACAAATATATTTAAGATATTTAACCATTCATTTTTATTTAGGTTTAAATAAATGAAACCAGTAGAGTGTTTAACTTCGGACTCAGGTGGAAATAACCATACTTTGCTCAAGATAGTTGGGTAAAGGAACATCTACAAAAAGAGGTATTTATTAACCTGTTTGTTAAAGTTACTCATTATTTTTCCCCCCATTAGACCCTCATTGGTCTCTAAAAAGCTAAATTCTTTCAGAGATGCTTCTATATCCTCCAAACAAAGCACATCACTACCTGACAAATGTCTTTTCTTTTTAGTAACTTCTAGAACAGGAGTCTTCTATCTCAATTCTACATCATAAATACCAAGCATTTTTCTGAAACTGTAGGCAGATGTCAAGTTCTGCATCTTTTTGGTAACCTTTCTGATTTATATTTAAATATACGATAACAGCCAAGATCAAAATAATTCTTGAAAAGAATCTCTCATTTCTGAAATACCTGATATTATAAGAAGATGTCACAAGCAGAGCTATCCCAGCTCCAAAACTTAACAGATTTATCAACATTTCTACTAACCAGGAAGTCTGAAAAGTTTGGATGCCTTTTGAAAAAAAGATTGAGTTTTCTGTTACCAATTTGGCATTGCACTTAGGTTAGTACATCCACTTGCACAGCATCACCAGAAGATTTTTCAAACCAACATAAATCTCAAGAAATTCCCAGCACACTTAAGCATAACAAATAGCATCATATCTTCAAAACATGATCAGATAATGCTGAGCTTGTCTGACAAAGATGTATGGGTCATTTAAAAAAGGACATATATTTTAAACTCCTGCGTCATTATTTCCATATTTTTTTGCCACTTAGGTTCCATTTCAATGGAAAGTGAATGACTTTTTGGTACATGTAGTCTTATGGGTTTGATTAAAAAAACTAATATGGATTGTGAATTAGTATAAAATATTTGTATTGACTCATTAGTTGTTCTCCAAGTTTAAAAGGAAACCGAACATAAAGAAAAGTCATTACTTAAAATTGCGTCTCATAAATAATTGTCTGCTGCCATGTTCTGGGATCTTATCCTCTTTTTGCAATGGATACAAATTCTAAATCATATTGTATATAGCCAATGCCTCACCAATGAGGTGAGGTGTGCCTGCCGAAGCTATTCCACAACTCAGCCAGACTAGAGATCAACCATGACCTTTATCATGATTGCATCCCCTTAACAAGGGGTGACCAGATGACCAAAATGCATCTACCTCAGAAAAACAGCTCCTGATGGAAAGAGCAACAGAATAAATTTTAAATTCTTACTTAATATGATGATAGCACAGTTTTTGGAAAGTGACACCTGAGGCAGGTACAGGCCACAAAAGCCAGACATTCGTCCAATCAACAGGTCAGGTTTTAAGTACACCAAATAATCCAGGCAAGAAGCACAAGGTATCTTTTATTTTTCCTTCCTTGGAGCCTTTGCTGTTTAGTAAAGATTTTGACAGCTGTCCTTATTTTTCCTCAGAAGCTAAACAGACAATCTAAGAAAATACTACGAAATTTGTGATTCTTATGTACACCTTCTAGCAGAATCTCTAAACAACTGAAAGGAGCCTTGTATTCACCGATAAAGTAACCATTTTAAGCAAAGAATATTCAAAAGCGCCACTGCTCGTTATCTAAGGAAAGTGACTAAAGACTATATCAAAACCCAAAAAACTTCAAGTTATTAGTATAGCAGAAATCATAACCTGACCATATATGTGTCTACATATGTTTTCCAGAAAAAAAACCCACAACTGCTTAGTATCATATGTGCAGTTCAAAAATATAAAATTACATAACTTTTAGAAGTTAGTCAAAATTGTGCACTATGAGAACCCTAAATTGAAAGGTATTTCCCTGTGTTCATTTCTAAAATGAAGGTTAATTAAAGCAGTTCTTTATTTATACATACTAAGATGTTGAACCACGCAAAGATATGAGGCCTGCTAAACTCCTCATCTATCTAAAATATAGACATATGTTCCATATCTTTCTACTTTTGCCAAACTGGCTACAAGCATAACTCTGCAGCACTGTAGGGATCACACTACATGAACTGCTCATTATTTAATATCTGTACTGCTCTGGGACCCTCTGACACTTTCTGCTTTCTAAGCTACAGGCTTAGAGCCAGTCCTGCAAACTTGCTGCAGGGAACACTTCTGGAATAAATCATGTCATATGGCATTACTCTTCACTGAGACAATAAAATACAGCTCCCAGATTGCCTCTGAGGACTAAGTTCATCCTTATTTGTGGTCATGGAAAAGGTGCACATGTGTAAGAGTTTAATATTACATATACTTCATTTACCTGAAGGCTTATTAACAAAGGTGGTTTTAAATGCTTCATCTACTGGTCTGTAACATTTTCCTTTTACCAGGTCACTATCGTCTACTTACCTGTATATCTGCTTGAGTAACTACAACAAGATGCAGTTCTAGCCTGTATGAGGTCTTATAGCAATGAAAAGGACAATAGCAACTTCTGAACCATTAGTTTAATGTACTTTGGGTCACCAAGGCCAAAAAACAAATGTGTACAAGTTCCTGCACCAGCCGAGACAAATAAAAACATTTTATTACATTTCTTACCAAAGAAGCTGGAAACCTGCTTTGTTACAGATACACAGTTATATGCACTTGTTTAATAAAAACAGAGCATTCAACATGCCTGTGATCTCCCAAAACAACAAAACAGAGCAAGTTTTCCAGAAAACACAAAATTAAGGTAGGCAACTTCTCTGCCAAAACAGAGTGTTTAGAAATACCTCCCTCTCCACAGACATGAGGCTGGTAACTATGGGAAAAATAAACACCCAAACCAATACTTCTACACCACAATCAGAATAGGCTGAATCACAGTGCAGCAGCAGGTGAAGATGCAGCTCTTTTTTCAGTATAATACTCAAGAAAAGCAAGCATTCTTTTCCCATAAACAGCATTCAGCTGGCTATTAATTGATTTCTTACAAGAAGCTTCTTTAAAGTTTAGGATTCATACTTTAGAACTGCAGACACAATTTAGTTATATTTATCATGACTGGTTGCCAATGGCATCATGCCCATTTCAACTCCATCCACATTCTCCCTCACCCCCTTCAGCGAGAGGTTTATGCCAGTCTTACAGACAAAAGATAAACATCCAGAAAGATACTGCTTGCAGTGCTTTCTTAAAAGTTGTTTGCTCGAAATTTATGCTATGGAATAGAGTTTAAAACAAAACAAACAAACAAAAACCAAAACAGAAAAACAAGCACCACCATCACATTCCAAAACACGCACAAATGGGCAACACTTTCATTAGAACCATCAGTAAAAATCTAACATGCTTTTTTCTAGACATAGATGGAAATACAGAATAATAACCTGGTTACTTGTTAAGATATTAATAACAAACTCCAAAACCTGTCTTGATCATGTTTATCCAAATCACTTTTATTTACATACCCTTTATATAGCATGCAGATGCCAGAACAGCAGTGTAACTAATGCTGAACAGCAATATAACTAATGGCAGTTTCCATGGCACTGCATTCATCTGCATTATGTATTCTGAAATAGTAAGACAACCTCTTGGTGTAAGTGGGCCACAAATAGTTTAATCCAGAAACTAAAAGAAGTTTATCTTGCATCCATTTCTAGGTATTAAAATGTTATAGAGTGGTAAGGAAATAGTTCGGGGAGGGGGAGAGGTAGGGGGTAGTGTAGAAACCACAGTAAATGCTACAACAGAATTGGAGGGAGGAAGGAGCAGGGAGAGAAAAAAGAAAGACTAAAAGATTTGTCAGTGCAGAGTGAAAGAATATCAGCCTCTCAGGTCCCCCCTTGCACCATTTGTAACCTGAACTTTAATTTTCTTCCTGTGAAAACAAATCCAAGAAAAGAAAAGCTGGATGCAAACAAAACGCAAAAGTGAAAAGTTTTTATATAAAACTTGAAAAACAGAATTTAACAATGTGAGTGAAAGCAAGTCAGTCAGGGTGACCCTGTACTTGTAGCAAACAAGTATAAACTTTGTAGTAGCTCCCAACTTCATAGGACTAAATAATAAAGGACAGAGACATAATAGTTAAGTAAAACTGAAGGAGCGATTTGGAACAACAAAAATCCGTGGAGTAGTTATTCTTTGAAATTTCCATAAGAAGATACTGACTTGACGTAGGATACTGACTTGATGTAGGATACTGACTTGATGTAGGATACTGACTTGATGTAGGATACTGACTTGATGTAGGATACTGACTTGATGTAGGATACTGACTTGATGTAGGATACTGACTTAGAAGCCTTCTTACCCTTGCTAACTTCAAGAAGGCAGATTTTGCCCTCTACACCTCTAAGCAGACATGTATTTTGCTCCTTTATCATTATTTCTTGTACAGAAGTAGTTTATACAAAAGTACTGCTAAATTGGTGAGCTGCTATTAACATTTGAAAATTAAGTATCTTCTCCAATTATATTACAGTTTCCAACTATGTTAATGTCATTATTCTAAGAAATAAAGCCACTGGTATCTTGTGTACAATTTCAGACTCTCTTATAGGAATACACATTTTCAAAGTAATAGAAAGTAGTCAAGTAATGATTTTGATGATCTTAATGCATAATAAAGAAATAAAGACAGCGTCTTGACAGCAAATAACGTATCAGAGGTGGAAAGACTTTTCTGATATGATGGCAACTTAGAGGACAGTATATAGTAAGAAATAGAACTCAGAGACTTTCACTGCCTGTTGCTACCTGTTCGTGTTACTCTAGCACTACTTGACAATTAAAGAGCTTTCCATTTTTGTTTATTTCTCTACAGACTGTAAACAGACTACAAACTGGAGAACTGTTGCTGCTCAAAATCTTAATTGTAACTGGGACCCCTGCTACTGCTAGCCTCATCTATCTAAATATGTTTATAGATGCATTTACTGTGCATCATTAATTTTCATCCTGCTAACTTAATCCAAGACATTCACCAACTTACTTTAGTCTTCATATGTATGAGTATTGAGCACAGATAAATCAAGATCAGAGGGATTTCACGGTCAACCAACATCTCTACAAATCCCCTGAAATAAATTTCACATTGTATGCAGTTTTCATCTGTATGAAATGGGATGAAGTTCAAGAAGTTCCACAAGGCCAGGTGTAAGGTCCTGCATGCGGGCCATGGCAATCCCAAGCACAAATAGAGGCTGGGTGGAGAATGGATTGAGAGCAGCCCTGGCAAGAAGGACTTGGGGGTGTTGGTGGATTAGAAGCTCAACATGAGCCACCAATGTGCGCTCGCAGCCCAGAAAACCAAACCATATCATGGGCTGCCTCAGAAGCAGCGTGGCCAGCAGGTTGAGGGCAGTAATTCTCCCCCTCTACTCTGCTCTGGGGAGACCCCACCTGGAGTACTGTGTCCAGCTCTGGGGACCCCAACACAAGAAGGATGTGGACCTGTTGGAACGAGTCCAGAGGAGGGCCACAAAGAATGGTCAAGAGGGCTGGAGCACCTCTCCTGTGACAGGCTGAGATTTGGGATTGTTCAGCCTGGAGAAGAGAAGGCTCTGGGGAGACCTTATAGCGGCCTTCCACTACCTAAAATGGGCCTACAGGAAAGGTGGGGAGGGAGTCTTTATCAGGGAGTATAGCAACAGGATGAGGGGTAATGGTTTTAAACTGAAAGAGGGTATATTTAGATTAGATATCAGGAAGAAATTCTTGACTCTAAGTGTGGTGAGGGACTGGAACAGGTTGACCAGAGAAGTTGCAGATGCCCCATCAGTGGAAGTGTTCAAGGCCAGGCTGGATGGGGCTTTCAGTAACCTGGTCTAGTGGAAGGTGTCCCTGTCCATGGCGGGGGAGTTGGAACTAGATGATCTTTAAGGTCCCTTCCAACCCAAACCATTCTATGATTTTATGATCGCAGTCTGCTGAGGTAGGAACTAAGAGCCAAATTCACAGTTTGTAAAGATAGTTCAGATTCTGTGATGAAAATTGCAGTAATTGGTTTGCATATTGACAGTATTTTGCATGGAAGGGTCATGAGAAAAACCTTTGTACCATAGCGAGGCAGAGAGTACTATACCGATTGGTTTATCCTTAGCTAGAGAAGGCTAAGGTACAGTTCCTATTAACACCAAAACACCTGTTTCACTAACACACAATATGTCAAGCCACCGGTATCTCCTAATAAAAATCAGACAGACATCGGAGTCAAGGAAATGCCTTTCCTTCAATACAGGTACATATAACTGTTGGTACACATAGCGTATCACATGCTACACAGTGCACACAGTGTACACACAAAAAATCCCCAAGGAATAACAGTGCTGCGCAGCACCACATAATCATTTTGTTGCTTTGAGTCCTAAACAAAACCAGCAGGTTCTGTGGAGCTGGTAAGTTCTCCGTTGCAGCAGAAGCATCTGCATAAGGACATACAAAGCTTGCTTTAAGAGCCATTCATAAANAGCTGGTAAGTTCTCCGTTGCAGCAGAAGCCATTCATAAGCAGTAAATTCTAGCAAACTAAGCATGTGGTAAACCACTCACACCATCCTTCTGGTCCTGCCATCCAACTTTTTTGGTTTCCTGGGCTGCTTTAAGACTTCATCATAAAGAATCTACAAGGAATTCATGTTTCTAATTCTCCACCAGGCACCTTATTCTAATTTGAAATTTCAGTAGTTCTACTGAGTCCCTGACACGAAAGAACTATCCCAGTCTCTTTCATAAAGTATATGCAATGCATACAGCCACAGAAGGACGAAAGGAGACAGCCACTCATCATAACTATGCTTCAGTGGAGATTAAAACAAGGAATGGTATCCAGACTGGCAAAACACAACCCAACCCTGGTCAACACAAACCCTATCATAACAGAAGGGTTCTCTACGATATTGTTGTTCTAGCTGACAGGCTGACTTTTTTTTTTATTATTTTAAAGGGAAGAAAAACGTTTTGAAAAAAAGATTCACGAGTATAATTAATTACAACACTTTCGCAGATGGATCAGAAGTAACATTTGGACCTTACTCACAATACTGTCAGGACTTGACTCTAAGGAGCTGAGGGGTCAACAAGACATTTGTTATCTTTATAATCTCAAAACTGATGAGTACCTTGTAACCAGACTACCCACATTAGATTTGAGTTTAAAAATAGACTTCCTTTACTTCAGCATTCATAAAATATACCAATGGTGGTTGAATATATGCTTGCTGCAATAAATAAAAGCCTCAAACGGATTATGATCAAACAAGTATTTCAATGTGAAGCACAATCACTACAACCTAAGCTTCAGGTTCAAGTTATCAGGTGATTCTATTTTAGCAAAGGAAGAGAAATAATTTTCAACAATCAAATGATAAGTTAAAGGATCCATCTACAGTAAAACCTTAATATTCTTCCTCTTTTGCTTTGCTGCTAAAAGATGCAAATTGTACTCAGAGTTAAAGAGAAATTACATTGCCCTGTAACTCCAGAGCAGGTCACAACACTTAAGCCCTCCCCCCATTCCAAACTCCATTCAACAGTAATTTTATTTATGAATATCCTACCTTTATATAAACTAAAGGCCACATATTTGTCTTGTACATACTTTTTTTTTCATTCCTATAATCTTCAAATTATTTTGTATTTAAAAAAAGAAACAACAGCCACCTGTGTGGGCTATCTCTCAAACAGAACAATATTTTTTAAAGAGATTAAACACTGATGCTAAGCATCCAAATGCATTTTTAGTATTAAAGAGACTTGATTTTCTATGATGAGCACTTACAACCTTTTTGTAACTTACATGGCCAAGATAAAGTAACATTAAAAGAAATCTTGCTGGACAGACCACTGTTTCACTCAGTGTTATTGTCTATGAAATCCATCCTGCTATTTGGAATTCTCGAACTCACAACACCTATTAGTCGAACATAGCAAAGTACCACTTAAACATTCAGTAAACTGGTGATGTTTACTTTGAGGTTCACCTTCAAATGAATACAGAATCCATACACCATTTATTCTGGTTATCTCTGTTATGAAGCATTTTCTGGGTTTAAGCCCACTGGGCATGTTGAAATCATAAATCATCTTTGGCCATACAAAAGCAAACCTCACTCAGATTCAAATGCCTACAGGGAAAATAGCATCTACCCAAAGCAGCACAACATTTAGTACATTCCTTTAAGTTTTAATCCTTGGCAAAGGCTGCTTTAATATCTGTAAATTCCACGTCTTTGACAAGTAAATACACACACACCCCCTTTGTTTCCCACCCCTTTACCTATCCTTCCCAAACCTTCCAGTCAGTCAGCCTTCATGGCTTGAACATTAAAGGCTCAGGGCACATACTAAAGATCTGCTTCATAGCACAAAAAGTGGAGGTGGGGAGAATGTAGTGCCTTTTTGTTATTGTTCTTAATTTTCCCTTCAGTATTTGCATTTTGAAACAAGTAGAGTATATGATACTTCAAAATGAAAACTGCATTTCCATTCTCTTTAATTCCTTCTCCATTTACTACTTTATCTACCCAACTAAATTTACAAGCAAAATGTTGTCATTCCATTAAACACTACAGGGAATGACCTCCATCTCTCTGCCTCAGGTTTCAAATACTTAGACTCTCTGGAATCACAGCTTCAAGCGACAGCAGGATGCAGATGAAAACAAGTAGAGTTTAATTCAATTTACCATCTGAAGATCTTTCAGATGAGACTCCAAAAATGTAAGTTTCCTCTACTGACAGGACAACAATCTCATGGCATTTCTAATGAAACCAAAAGATGTGGCAAATCATTGGTCGTATTTTTGCACACATTATTTGACTGCTGTCTTATCTTAGAGATATGATTGCACTACTGTAACTGTACAGTATGTGTATGAGCTGACCCATGTATTTGTAGCTAAGATCAAGTGGGTGGAGAAAATTCACTTATCTTTGCTAATTAACTTCAACAAGTTAATAACATTCATAACCTAGTGAAGACAAGCACCTACTCAATAGCATCTTTCGTAAGTAGAAAAGTTCCTCCTTTAATGACACTTACCAAAGTACTCACACTAGGCTTGATAAAGCCAGCATGACAGAAATAAATATGATCTACTTGACACAGCCAGGATTTCTACTGTTGTAGCACAGCACAAACCCATTCAAAGACATTATGCATGTATTAAAGGGAAAAAACAGGACTCCCTTTCCATAAATACTAAGCTTCTAAAAACTCACATAGACAACTTGTTCCCCACCAAAACAACTTCACTAGTGATACATACCACCTTAAGAAGAGAAAGTGTATTGCGGAACCTAAGCTAATAAATCTGACTGAATAGTACATGATTCATTCCAGAGTGGCCAGACCCAACAAAAGCAACGGATGGGAAGGTGTGCTAATAGCAGGAGCTATCAGAGAGAACCAGGGCTCAGAAAGAGCACAAGGAACAAAAAACCACCCCAAACAAACAAAAAGAAACCCCACCCAGACCCCAGGCACAACACACCACGGCTTTGCTGCCATGAAAAAGGAACCACTGAGCAATTCCTGCATCTTCCCATCAACTCTGCCACAAGTTTCTGCTAAAGAGGCTCTCGTTTCCATCCCTCAATCATAAAATTATTCACTTCATATGGGTTTAAAGCCCTGTTTAATGTTTTACTCCTCTCATGTGTCCTCCATTAATTAAACAAGCTTTGCACTTAATTTGCATAGAGCTAAGAAAAGCTTCGAAAGCTACACTAAGTCAGTCATTGGTTCCAAAACAGAATGCTTTAAAAGCTATTGATCTCATACGAAGAGTAACATATGGGTATTTTTCTCAGCCAGCCAGAAAAGGGAGGCTCTCTGTCTGTTTGCTAATAAAATCTTCAAAATTCTTGCCCATGGAATCCTATACTGCAGCATATTCATGAAACAAGCTAATACCTCTCCAAGATTAGACAGAGATAGACATTACTGGGGAAACAGCTTATTCCTTAACTAATTAGTTTACATTTTCTTATTTCCTTCTAATTTATTCCACAATGGATCCAACAGAGAGAACATAGAAATTTATATAGGCCATCAATGAGAAAGATTGATCACTTTATCCAAACAATCTGAAATTTCCCTGTATTTTGGAAAATCTCAATTTTTGGTATTTTTGGTAAATCTTCATAATCACTCAGAATTCAGTTCAGACTTCTGTGTTACATTAAAGTGATTTCTCTTCAAGGCAAAACAAAACAATGTAACTGTTCCTCATCCTTGATTTTTCAAAACCTTGCAAACTCAGTGTTGCAATACTATGAACTTTTATTTAAAGCTTATGACCAGAAAAATGCTATTCTGCATGTCTTAAAAAAAAATAAATCAAGTAATCAAGTTAATGATGTGCAAGTCACAATGCAGTACTTCATCAACCTCATCAGATCTAAACCAACAGCAATTTTTTCTCACTTTCTCCATTTCCAATGTTCTGGAATAATTAATTTTATTTACAGGATCGTGGGGGTTTTGTTTCACTTTTACTGCTTAGAATATGGAACTGTGCATGGAATAAAGACCTTAAAAAAGCCAAGCAGTCAAAATGAATTTTGTAGTTGTATCTTTGTGAAAATAATTACTTGTTTAACCATTCTTATTTCTCCCAGAAATGAAAGCCATTGGTGAAACTCCTTTTTACGTCCCCACATTCTGCTTACAAGCCTCTTATCTCATTGCTTTCTTGTAGAAAGCTTGTAAGACAGTCAAAACCATACTCAAAGAAACTGTAGGTCCTTCAAGTACTTGAGGTCAAACCTACAGCAGATTGCAAGATCAAAAGAAACTGTGAATAGAATTCTTATAGACTACAAAGTTTGTAGCAATATGCCTAATAAACTCACATTACTACAGGGATGGATAACTGTAATAATCAAGAGCAGAATCAATGGATTGGTGAGCAACTGGAAAACAACCTTTTGGATGGAGGCTTTTTAAAATTTTTTTAAGTTCCTACTGTGATGGAATGGAAAACAGTACAAAATATTTATTCTTTTATCAGGACTAAACCTGCTTATCTGACTATTATCTTTATTTCTTGATTTCAAGATAAAATAGAGCAAATACAATCTGAGCATATTTTATCCCCTTCTTCAGCGCTGTGTTCAAAGATCTCTGGCCTAAGGGGATGTATTTCTACGCAGTTTTCTGAGAAAGGCTGTAACACCTATATTTCATCTAATCAGCTTTTATTCAAAAGATAAGATACAAGGCAAGGCAGAGTAGAAACTTCTTGCACCACGAAAAACTGGGAGGACTCCCACTCTTATCTTCCTCCTGTCTTACGCCTTACCCCACTCAATTCTTGGACAATATTACATATCACCAGCTACTCACACTATCATCTGTATTTCAAGTTACCAGAAGTACTGGGAAAGCCTCAGCCCAACAAGATTTAGTTACTTCCCTCCAAGTTCTCCTACAACCTGAAGGACTGAAATTCTTTAAAAGCAACAGCAAAGCGTCACTTCATTACCAGGCATGGATTGTGAGATTCCTTAAGCAAGCAGCAGTCTGAAATATTCTATGATAAACCAACAGTCATTTCCATATGCAAGATGTGGAACAATGTAATTTTATGCTTATCTTAGAGCTTTTCTAATATGACTTCATTTGATTTGGAACCACATTAAAAAAATTTTACCTCAGTGTCAACTGTTGGGAGCCACCACCATAAGAATAGCTTCGATGTCAATGACAAAACCCAACTTAAGCAGTTAAGAGTAATCATCAGAACTGTTGAAATAAACGCGTAAGTTCTATTTAGCAGACATCACAAACACCAGTTTAATGGAAAATCTGATGTGGCCTAGCATTTGTGAAAAACACAACACAGTGTGAAATCTAAAAATGCCAATCCAGCATTCTTGGTAATTATCACCTATTTCATTCCTGCTCTTCAAAATCTCAAGAAAGATCAGTTTTACAACTGGAAACTCTGTCCTAACTACAACAAGAAAAGATATCTCTCAAAAAAAAAAGCCAAAACACCACCACACCCCAAAACCAACCTTAAATCAAATACAAGGAGCATAACAAGGTTATACTAATACTATTTAAAATGCATACTCATATTTTTAACATACTGGTTACTTGCTTCTCCCCACTTGCTTTTCACGTACATCTTCATTAGGTTTTGTTTGCTTGCTTACGGGCTATAAAAACTTGAAGTTTTATTGTTTGAAGGAGAAAAATATCCCCGGTATATTTCAACTTAACATCCTGCAATACCATGAAATAACATAAGAGTAGAACTGATCATGATGCATAATACCAGATAGTAAACATCAGCTATGAAAGTTAAATTTGACTACATGTGAGAAGAATCCCTAACACAACCACTTCCTATTTTATTGATTCAAAATGCAACAGATATAACTAGATAACCAAACTACTTTAAAGAAACCCACAAACCTAATTTTAACCTTGCAACACTGCTCCTAAAGTAAATAGCAACTAGCTAAAATTCACAAATAAGGCAAAGCACTAGAGAAGGTCTCCTTCAAACCACCTACGAGCAGTTCTGCTGGCCACAGGACAGCTGCATTGTTGATTCTCAGGGACTGTAACAAACTGGAAACACAAAGGAGGGCACATTTAAAAGCTAGCAAAAATAGCTGGCAGTATCATTGATCAGGCAAATTATCATGGAAGAATCAGTAGCACAGTCTCCTTCACTTGAAGGGGGGAGAGAAAAAAAAAGACAAAAAAAAGACTGAGTGGCTGCCAAAAAGAAATCACAACTACAGCATGTACCCATAAGCATTTTCGTGCACTGAACTGTATCAGAAGCTCCAAACATTTTCTGCTTATTTATAAAATATAGAAGCACACATGTCCACTCAGAGATAACAGAAGTTTAATAGTAACATAGCTTAGATTAATTCTAAAACATCCAACTCCCAGAAGCAAAGTTCAAATCTTGGTAATGTCAATATAAAGTTTTATTTTTCCAAAGTAGATAGACCAGGTTCCTATGCTATTTGCCATATTTGCCCAGCAGCTTTTTGGCAGGAAAAATATTTTGGATAAGACTTCAAAAACTAAAGTCTTATTTGTTTTATGTTTATATTAATGTTTTCATGAATTTTCTTCAAGAAATCATGGTTGGCCTGATGCCTCTGACTTAAATTGCCATTCTCTTTCTAAAGCTGGTAGTTTCTTTCCATCAAAGAGGACCTGTACACAGCCATAGACTATACTTATCAAAATCTGACAGAAAAACAAAGAATATTCGTCATTAATACAATCACAGCAGACTTTAGCATGCTTCAACATCCAAGTTGCAAATACAGTATATGTGAAAATAACCTTGTGCTGCATCACAAAAGCAACATGGTGATAAACTGAGACATAGAACATATTAACATAGGTGTCCTGGTTTGAGGACAGGGGAATTCAGATGCCAAGGTAGAAATAAAAAAAAGATTTTTCAAATAAGAGCTAAAATTAGCTAGGTTGTCCTACAAGGCAGAGAAGTGCGGGAAGTCTATTCCAATTGGCAACAGCGACAGAGATAGCTCTTCCAATAAATGAGAAGTCACATTAAGGAGACAATCTACAAAGATGCCTGAGGCAGCTTTCTGAAAGTTACAACAATTCTCAACTGCATCCTAAAGTGAATGGAAAGTTCGTGAAGATGTTTGAGGATGAAGAAAGTAGATTGGGAGGGGAAAGAATGGAGGAAAAGAGAGGATGGGAGAGATGGAAAGAATCCCAGTAGAAAATAGGAAGCAGGAGTGACAGCCAAAACCTCCCCTAACAAAATACAAACCAGAAAGCATAAACAATATTCTACATCTCTTCTACAGGCTAAGAAGGAGAGGAGTTAAGCAATATACTGTGGCAGGTTGTTGATTCAAATCTTGAAATTTAAATTGAGAGACTAGATCAAAGGAAAACTAATTAAACCAAAAATCAAGTATAGGGTGTGCAATTCCCCTCCTTAATTACTCCAACTGTAAACCCCAGGGCTTCACTAAGTACTTCACTTTCAAATTTCCAGATTAGCTCACTTCTTCCACAGCTGAGCTGTTCCAAAGGCAGCAGCAAAAGGATGGTTGCCTGGAATTAAAATGAAATGCCTGTGAGTTCCAGTATAGTCTTTGTAAGTGGATGTGGGCTTTCTCCAACTGGCAAAGCAAAAAGGTACCTCCTGCCGGGGAGTCTCCATCAAAGAGGAAAAAGCTGGCTTTTTGGAAGGAAAACACATTCACAAAACTGACTAGCTGCTAAAAGGATTTAATTATTCTCTAACCTGAATGGACCATCTTGAATTACGGACAGATGCAACTACAACATCAGAGGACTTGTCCTAATCATGAGATGAAGAGACCATGCTAGTAGGCAGCTATAATCATTTACACACTCAAATAAAGTTTCCTACACTTCTCTCTTAGTTTTTACATTTCTGTCCAGTACACGTCTGTATAACCAGTCAGAAAGAGCTGTACTGAGACATGAAACTCACTAGCAAATATTTAAAGAAAAACAAACCAAGGGGTAAGCTCCCTGCAAAGTCACACTGGTCAAACTCAGTGCCAGGTAAACACCTGTTTCACATGCAGCATTTTTTTCCAAATGTAGTAACAATCACATAAACATTAGTAAAGCATACCTAAATATCTCTAGCTATTTTACAAACACTGGTTAAAACAAATGAAAGATACAGTTAGAACTCTGTCCTCTAGTAAATAAACATCCTTTCTTGGCCTTCAAACATTTTTATGAATTCTAAAACCTGGAATTGGCAGAGTGATAAAACAACATAAGAAGAAGAACATAAATGAAGTTAGTTCCTGGGTTCAAGTCCGATAGTCATTCAAGTCATTAAAATCAGTATTATAAGAGGATCAGCAGTAAGGCCAAAGAATGAATCATGAATTAAGTCTGACTACACCTTCTTAACTCAGCAATAAACATTCGTGCTGAATCATAGTGACAGGATATTATTGGGGAAGTCTGTGCTGCCGCTTCAGCTTTCAGGACCATCAATTCACCATCTAATGCTAGTATTGAAAACGTTGAGAATAAACAAATGACCAAACAGTACTGTCCAACGGTACAGCACCAAAGACAGCATACATAAGGTACCCACTTTGGAATACCCTAAACCATATGTTTACATTTTGATCAGCAAAACTACTGCCATACTCTTAGCCTTGGTTGTCAGACTTAGCCACAGTAAGGAACATAGTATTCAAACTATTCTGATAATAAGATGATATTGTTAGAAATTCACCTTGTTAACAAATTTTTATCCTTCACCTGCTATCAGAGATCGCATCACAAATGGTCCAATGGAATACGTGTTTGTGATGCAGGCTGATCATGTCCTGCCCATTTGTCTTTTTAAAAATTCAACAAACTCAAGCACTTCGAGAGGGCCTGCTTGTACTGAAAAAGAATTTGTGCGTGTTCTACTTTCTTCTAGGACTATTTAACTGAGAGCAAAAGCTTTAAGGCTGCTCTTTCAATAAAATGTGCCTATTGCTACAAACAGCTAACTCCATAACTCAGTTTGGCTTTCGTTCCCACATCATAAAATTAATGACTCAAGTGCCATCTACTGTGTCTGCACTCAAGTGCAGTATTTCTACAGAGAACAATGGAAGATAGTGCCAAAAATATCATAAAGAAATAACTCATTAATTTTATGCCAAATTTGATACCATAACTTCAAATATTGTCCTCCGTGCAGATTAACACACATGATATGCTCAGAAGACTAGACAGTCACCTTTGAGGTGTGGAATCCAAGTTAATATAATGACCTAAAGCAGATCTTCAATTTTTCAATTAAATTTAAAAAAAAAACAAAAACACACCAACAAAAAAGAAAACCACAAAAAAACCCAAAACAAATACAAAAAAATCAACCACAACAAAGAATTTGCCTGTTTTTCCTCTCATCTTGATTATGCTCTTATCATAACATCCTGTTTTCTTTCACAGCTTCAAGAAAATCAGATATGGAAAAAAAACTTACAGCAAACACAAGAAAAACAGCATTTTCCAAGAGCCACCAGATAACTGTCATGGAAATAACACTGCATTTTGCTACACAGGGGTTTGGAATAAAAAACACATGTTTTTTCAAAAATCCCTGGATTATCAAATCTTGTCTTTTAAGCAAGTGCATTGCTTTATTAGCAGAGAGTTTCAACATCTCTCTTAAGGAAAGCTTCTTATAGAAGAACAACACAAGTAGAATATTACAGGAAAAATACAGCTTGGAGTTATTCACACAACACACAGCTTTAATTATCTCATACAATATTTGCTATTTCATGACATACAGAACTTTGCATCAAAATTGCTTCACTCCAGCAGTCAAAATACTGAAGACAGGTGTCCTTGCAGTGCTGCATTAAAGTTTGCTGGTGGATTCCTTTCAGCTTTCTGTTACATCCTTTTCCATGAGTCCTCTTTAACAGAATGTGATGGAAACTCCCCCCCCTTTTTTCTCCCCAAGCCCCTCAAGCACTCAGAGAAAGCTTAAGAATTAGGACCAGAATTACCACCACATGCATTATTAACTGCAGACCATAGGAGCAGTTTTGCTGGGATGTTAGGGGTAGGGGGCAGTCTGCAGGGAGTAGCAAATCACCTTTTAACACTTGCTTATTCTACTCTAAATGCAGACATGTGAGAAGCAAACGAAACAAGGCCAGGGCCACAGAGCCATAACCTCCCTCTGCAAACACAGCTCCCTTTGTTTGTAAGAGATGGAAGAAACAAACAGAAAAAGCCTCTTCTCCAATGTGAATATTGCTCTTTCCAAAACAGCTCCCTCTCCAGCTCCACTGGCACATAAAGAGGAATGGTACACAATCCTTTAAAAACAGAATAGCCACTCTATCACTATCACCACAGCGAACCACAAACACCCAAAGAGTATAGGAGTCCAACAGAATCCAAGCCCAGAGTGGATGAGAGGCCGTATTCAAGTGCCATCCGTGTTTCAGCATTCCTTTGAATATTGATTTTTTTAGTTCGAACTTATACATGGTTATCAAGTAACAGGGAGAATTCATCCAGACTAATAAAATATAAAAGGTTGCCTCCTACTTATCAGTTCCAAAATAAACACCACAATCAGCATGTGTGATTAAATTAAACTTCGTTTCCAAGCTAAACACTGTGTCATGCACACAATGCAAGGTTTAAAATACCACAAATATTCTGAAGAGGTCACAAGGTACATAAAGGCAAACATAAGACCAATTTACAGCAGGAAATTTGGCAGAGAGGTATAAGGGGCTGGGGGGGGGGCTCGAGGCTTGCTATTTTGAAGGAAAACTAGTACAATATGGTGCACACCTGGTTCTCCTTCAGCACTGATTGCCACTGAATCTGAAAATGCACACAGCTAGGAGGAGGTTCCAGCACAGATCTCAAAACCAAATTATTCTGATGTACTCCAATGTCTATTTGTAAAAACACCATGCTATGAATACTCAAGTGTTCGGTCTGAGCTGACAACAGCCCTTTCCCCTATCAGCTGTGTTTTGGATTTCATGCTCATTGCCAGAGGGTTCACAGCTGGGAATTACATACAGGTCATGTGAAAAACTCTTTCTTTTAATACTTTTGTTCTCAGGTCTTATTCTGCAATAGAGGGTAATATTTCAGCACGTTTTCCAACTGCCTCATCTTCAACTGAATTCACCTTACAAACTATGATGTAACTAAAAGAATTGTCAATGCTATGCTAGTTCCCCTTCACCCACCCCCCAAACTGCACAGCACTTGCCCAAAGCACTCCTCGTTCTTCCACTTTCAGGCTCCTGCATAGTTCCATCAAGGTGGCCTGAGCCTGACATGTAAGAGCTGTTGCAGTTTTAGGTCTGATTGCAGAAGATGCTCTGGCAGTATACATCCTCCTTGGCCTGCACAACTTTGGTATTCCAGGCCCAATCTTCACGATTCTGCCAACACAGTTCAATTTTGATTTCCAAGTCACTCCTCTCCTCTCCTAGTTCTCAACTTCAGAGCATCACAGTCAGCTTCCAACCATGAAGGCCGGAAAGAACAGAGAAAGATAGCGTTCACTTTATATTCAGGGAGAAAAGGATACTGTCACCTCAGTATCCAAGCTTCCCATTTCTGCCAAGCAACAGGCCAAAAGCCAACATGAACTCTGCAAAGCAAAGTTCCTTTCCCTTTCGGGTGATGAAAAGGCACCACCTTGTGGATGTTGCTCAGAGAAAGGCTTCACCAACTGGCAGAAAAAAATCCCAGTACAGCTAATTCCCAGTTCTGTCAATGGGAGAATCAAAGGTTTGTATAATGAAAAAATTTCCACTAAATAACAAGTATCAGAGCATGTTTCAGCTAACAAAGCATTCTGCCTAACTATAGTGGGTAATTAAGGCTTTGTTAAATTTAATCTCAAAGTGTATACTGAAGTTCTTAAGCTAAACCAACTATGCAAAAATCTTAGCAAGGGAAGGAATTTAACTTGTAACATGCAACAGTAAGCTTCTCCACTATGCCACTTATATTTATTTCTCCAGCAAGCACTGATTAGAAATTTATTGCAAGGATCTAAATTGACACAACTGATTTGCGCACAGAAATTAGATCGTTGTCCTATAAGCAATAGCCAAATAGCAGTCAGCCAAAAGCAAATTTAATCAGGCACTGTGCAAAACACAGCCACTACCTCTGAAAAAAAAAAAAACCAAAACAAACCCAAATTGCTATAGGACAGTATGTTGGAAGTTAGAATAAGAATATTGTACTTACTTCAGCTGGTGAGCAAACAATACTTGCCACAAATAGAATCATTCATCCACAGGCTTTTTCATTAAAGCTGCTTTCTCCTTTGCATGTTAAACTTGGGCCAGGGCAGATACCAGACAACACAGCTAAGAACATAATCCAAACAACTGCTACTTCGATGTCTAGCTACTAGAAAATATGTCCTCCTATCAAAAGACCATAAACACATTCTGAGAAGCGACTGATGGAACACCAAATTAATAACAATGCATTGATGGAATACAAAATGAATAATAGAATGCACTTCGGAATATCTATATACTCAGTATTCAGAAAGTACGGGAAGCAGAAAATGCCTGTGATTCCTCTTTTAAAAGCTAGTCGTCTCCTTTGTATATTATCTCCATATTCCGCCAACATTGCCAGAGCATTTATGCAATTTACACAGAATGAGTAACCAAAAAACCCACAAGAATATAAAATCTGCTAGTAGTTCTTGAAAACACTTCTGTGAAATTTTTTGTAAATGCTAATATTTCAATGTATAAAATTATGAAGAAAAATTGGATTGCAATGACTTATAGCACAGGGAATCAATTTATCTTCAAGTTCTGATGATTCAAAAGTCAGTGCCTGTAGTTTCAGTCTAATTAGAGATTCTGGATGAAATTATTTGCTTGCAAATCACCTGCCATCCTTATATTTCATTACATTTATACAGAAAATGAACCTAAGGAGAATTAGTAGATTTAAGTTTAGTCTTAGCTCATACAGCTGAAGAACACAACCATTGTCCAATGAGCACATTCTAGTGAGAGGAACAGATAAAGCACAGCATGACGTTCAGTAGCAGCGCTAAAGTCTCCTGCATCATTCCAGGAAAATGGTTGTGAATCAGCACCATAAATGGAAGGAACCGACTATGACAGCACAGGATTAGCCTTCAAGAAGGTCTCAAAAGACTGGAGAAATACTTGCCAAAAAAAAAAACCCCACCCAAAAAGGTGAAGGGGGGAAGATGCAATTCAAGAAAGCACAAGCTACTACAAGATAACCAAGCTTAAAAATAAAGACCCATTAGCAACACAGGTGTTCCTTATAAAAGGATGTAGGGACTACAGTGGAATACAAGTGAGCAAGTCAAGGTGCAAGGATATTGTGTTCAGGTGAAAAAGTTATTCAGGGAAAAAAATCTGAAAGACCACTTTTCAGCTGGATCAGTTCCCCACGCCCATTCACTATACGGCTGCACAAATGCTTCTGTAAGAACAAAGAGAGGTAACATAAGGTGTGGATTTATGTGTGTATAAGTACACGTATATATATTTTATATATATATAAAAATATAAAATCCCACAGCATTGTCAAAAAGTTACCAGTGAAATTTCACCTTCAATCACAAATATAATAGTGAGTCTAAGTCTGATAAGTACAGTCTGAATGTTACCCACACATATTTTCACCCCAACTGACCAAGACAACATGGTTCTGTTTGTTTTAGAAAACATGTAAAACCCAAGAAATTAAACAGTGACTAAATAGGCACTGTAAATTGCTGTTGTAAAGAATCTGGATAACATCTCTTCAGCCCTGAATAGATAAAATGAAGAATATACAAGAGGGGAGTAGAAAAAAGACGACTAGCGAGAAATAAACACAAAGGGGTGTAACTTTAATTTATGCTGCCACTTTCTTCACCATTTCCAAGGAAAACTCACTCCTGATATTTAAATTAGATTTAATATTGTGACTGGTATAACAAGATGGTAGATTTTAAGGTGTCTTTAAACTGTATTCTTACCAACTATTTAGAGAGGATAAGAGAAAAACAAACTGATGAAAGATAATCACCTGCAATAGAGGACTCGCACCATTTGGAGATATCTGAGGTACATACTGAAGCAAAGGAAAAGGAAAACCTTTAGGAGCAAGACAGATGTTCTCAGCTGCTACGTACAATAGATGAAACACCAAGGATACATATCAACCATGGTGATGATGGCAAAAACTCAAGAGATGTTTGAACAGTGTCAGTTTTCACTTCCAATTGCTTTAAAATTTGGTGCAGGAAGAGGGAGGAGGAGTGTCAGCTTTCTGCTTCCATTTCAGTACCATCAAAACAAACTAAAAGCTGCCCGCCCTACAAAGTGTCGGGCTAGTATTTCTATTTAACAACAACAACAAAAAAAAAAATCTGTTGTCTTTATTCTTCTGTAAGAACTTCCACATGCCTACACTAGAAGAGTGGATCACCCCAAAAATTCATTAACGCCAAATGATCAAGCACATCAGTACTGCATACTTTACTAGATCACTCACATACAAAGGGCTGCAAACGACCACAAGCATTTGGTGTCTTACAGTATATTACAAAACTGCAATTTAAACATAAAGGATATTTTCAGCGTAAACAATGCAGAAAAACTAGGAAAGCTTAATGTTCATCAGCAACTCTATAGACTCTGAACTAGATGAGGGAAAGTTTACAGGCAGAAATATTCTCCTTTACTAAACCAACTGACAAGCAGGTTTTCCCAAGCACCTCTTCAGGTTTCTAGTGAAAAGCTCTCCCTTTGCCTGACTCTATCAATTGACCTAATAAAAAAAAAAAAAACTTTCACACCACTCCAAATCAATCTTTCTTCAGTTTATCCTTACCTCATCAGTTACAGCTCTGAACTAGGAATCAGATTTACTGAAGCTGAGAAAAGAGCTGTAGTGATTAAAATACTCCAAGGCCGTAGACTGTGTCAGTCCATGGATTACTTAAAAACTTTGGCATTGATAAAAAACCATAACACTGTAACTCCACCTATAGTTTCTGACAGAAGTAGTGACAGTAATGGAATTTGTATCTATTTTTAGAGCTCAGGAATACAACCTGCATGACTCTTATCACTGACACCACAGCATCATGAACCAGGTATCTTTGCCCAGTACCACAGAAATTTTATCTTCCTTGAGTTTTTCTCTTGACATATAGCAAAATTTATGGACCAAATCTAAATCATATTTTGCCTAAAAGACACCAATGTCTTATATGATTTCTTAAGCAACAGCATCTTGAGTGTCGGGTAGTCAACTACGAGAAAGAAGGCAGTTTGCTATGCAATGTTGTTGATCCTTCAGATGAACTGTGGTAACGTGACTGATTGTTCTTAATTACCAAGCATTTCTTTGGACATTCTCAATATCTGAGGAACTTTATAGCTACCAAAACCCACACTTCCATAAATGCTGAAGTTATATTCAGTAGAATCAATCACAGTGTCTGCATGACATGCATATGCTTTGGACCTGGCTACAAATTCTTATGTTTTCTGCTCAAAACTCCAGAATGCTCTACAACTGCAGAGAATTGCAGGTTCACATTTTTAAGCAGCACCTAGCAGCATTCAGGCTGCATCCTTAATTCCAAATAAGTCAGTGAAATTTACAGAGATCCAGTAGTTTACTGTATTCAGTAACAGCAAATCACATTGTGTAAATGGTATTGCTATACAAGCTCTCATTTCCTGGCTATTCACAGATCTCCTCTGTTTAGTGTCTCCTTACATGTGGAAGGCCCTATGAAAAAAAGCAGCAGTTATGGTCATTGTACCAATAATTCATTACATGTTCACCAGTATGGAAACCTTACCTCTAGCACCCAGACAGAGGACTCAATTGCAGTGACCAAGAAGAAACAGTACAGGCTTCTGCACAAATTGTTTGCCCTCGAGAGGAGAAACACATCACCATTATTGCTAGTCAATTATTCCTTCAGAAGGAACCGCAAAGCCAACTTCAAACAATATCAAAAATAGCAGTGTTTAAGGGCAAATAGAGCACCTGAAGTAAAAATGAGTATTTAAATAGACAAATAGAAGACAGATATTTTTCAAACTTTGAGAAACACTCCAACATGAGCAAAGCAAGTAAGACATTAAGGCAACTGAAATCCAAGCTTAGTAACAGGACCAGTCTACTACCACTCTATAATGAAGTCTGGTAATAGTTGGCTCTTGTCATGAAAATAAGAAGTTTAAGGCTTTGGAAATGAATGGAAACACAACCTGTTGGTATGTATTTCAACAGCCACCGTATTAAACTGTTGAGAGGTTTGACATATTAGTGGTCCAATCAGAGGTGAATGACTGGACTGAATGCAGGTGGGACAGTCCAGTATGCAAAATGTAATTTATTCCCTAGCACTGGGTTTTATAAGATGGCAAAGATTTCATTACATCCTATCAGAATACATAATGTTATTCCAGGAGACAGAACCTTGTAAATATACACAAATATTATTTTATCATTTAGAAATTTTGTATTTACATTAACAGATTTTATCTGGCACCAAAAATAGGAGAGAAAGCAGGTATCTATTATGATTTATACATTGTGGCCTTTGGAATTTGACAGTATTGGAATTTAAAAGGCACACACGCACAGAGAGGTACTAGACCACACAAATAATTCTAGAAACTTTGCATCTCCAAGTAACTAGTATGGAACTATTTTGATTTAGCAATAATCTTAACTGTTATTCTCCAGTAACTGTTCAGTACCATGCACAAAATAGTCTGGCAGTCTACATACACACTACCTTCTGCATCGATCGCTATCTGTGCTGCAAACAATATTCACCTTCATCCACATTTTAATGGAGGGAGTCAAAACAAATAACCTCACACATACTACGCCCAGACCCATTCACCTCAACACAGACCTCTCTAGGGGCTCTATCTTCAGATCAAATCAGCAACTATAATTTGCACAAAATGTTCTTAAAATTCAAACTGCAAAAATAAGGGACTACAACAGCTATGTGCAGAAGTTCTAATAAGATTAAACAAAACACTATTACTTGAAACAACTGCTGCGACCAATGTAGTTCAAACAAAAGAAATAACAGGAAAAGTACCACAGGCCAAGTAAGTTAAATCAAGATCATAAACTGTCACCTAGAACTGAACTTACAGTCTTGGACAATTTAGTAAGTTCTCTGTAAAATTTCCTCTTACTAGTAGACAAAAAACAGGAGCTGGAGATAACTGCATTCTACAGACTTGTAAAGCAGCAGCTGCAAAAGCTTGGCTAATGGTTTAGCCATAGCATGCTGACAGATGGATATGAAACTATTAATAATGAAGGAATGCAAGCATGTCATGAACTGTACCGGTTATTTTATGGATTGTTATAGATTTCATTCTGAATTTTAGCATAGGAAGAAATACTGTGGTTTGAAAATCTACTATTCAGCATAGTTTCTGACCTCAGCTATAACTCATTATGCATGGATATATTACAACTCCAAATACAGCACATTATGATGCATTTTAAAACCAGAACATGCAGACTAAAACCAGGACACTGACCTAGTCCACACAAAAGCCCTAAGCAATGTAAGGATAGGCTGTATGCAGCCAGGCATTTGCACACCTTTAGTCAAAGTACAAAGCATCGTAATAATGCTATGTAACAAAATCCTTCCTAGAGCTGTTAAAAGTTTAAAGGATATTCCAAGCACCTAACACTCTTTTTCTTTGCTTGTTCTGAGCAATAACCTGGTTAGCATTTTTACTTGTACTTACCCTTTTTACTGAAGATGCAGTTTTACACTTAAAAACTGTGCTGCTGCCAGAAACCACACATTCCTGCCCCTCCTTTCTGCCTACATTAGTGCCTGTTCAGCTGCACAATTGCCCATGACATTTTGGGTTGCTTTTCAGATGGTTTACATCCTTGTTCAGGCTCATCAGCAAGTATGAACCAGTTGCAAACTATACTGAAATGAATTACAAGGTAGGTAGGAAGGAAAAAAGCTTGTATTGTCCTCTTGCTGCTGTTTAATCTCTGACATTGGTTGACCACCTCTTGATTTTGGACTACTCAAATCTTCTGTAATACAGGCTCAATTAACTTGCTACTTATGATTTGCCACTTATTATTTGTGCAGATATTTTTTTCTGCTTGCAGCTTGTATCTGGTAGCCCTCTTTCCTAGGGACAACTTCAGAATGGACTACAGGTCAGTGGATTTCCAGGCAGCAGCTTCATCACTTTGCTAGTTCCTCTCTTCTGTGGCTCCCTTAAGCCAACTGAAAAAAGAGGCACAGCAGTAAGCATTGCTGCCAACCCCAAAACAGTATCTCTAGCCAGTAACAATCTCCTTTACTATTGCCAATCTGCTCCTTGAAAATATGACAAGCAGGAGCAGGCTTCACAAACTGTTTCAGTGGCATCCATCTGCTCCTAGTAGCTCCATTGTACGGGCACCACAGAAGCAGGGTAGAGCGTATCTGTTTTAATACACAGTGTACTAGTTCTGTGCATTCACTCTGTACCCAGGCTTCATCAGAAACTTTGTGCTCACTGCCCAGGTGTGACTGGTTCCATTACAACGCCAGGAAGGGCCATGACATGGAGCTCTTCTGTGCAACCAGAGAGTCATACAAACCCAACACATGCCAGCCTTAGGTGGCTGGTGCTATATAGCCCCCAGGAAATCCTACGACAGTGCATATTCAGAAGATTTCTTGGGTTAAGAGTTTTCCCCACAGACAATTTTTGACACAAGCAAGCCTTGAATGTTTTATCAGTCAATTCCTCTTCCAAACAATCTCTTCACTACCTAACTAGAAAATTATATGGAAAAGGACACATCACTAAAAAGGCAAGCAGCGGGCTCCTGTACTGTTTTTGGAGAATTGAGAGAATTTCCTAAAGACATAAGAGAAGAGTTCTTAGCTATCGTTCCAAATCTCTCTGGGCAAACCTGAGGTTTGTTAGAATAACACATTGTTTAAGGAAGATAACAGAAGGCAAGGGTCTGAATTTAAAAAAAAACATCTTAGTATTTCATACCTAGCTTACCTTTCACTGCATATTCTCTTAGGACTACTAGAAGAAAAAAAAGACTTAACATACATTTGGTGATACACAAATTTAAGACTGATAGGGAAACAAACACATAGCCCTACATAAAACCTCCAGTTATCCAGTTGTAGCTTGCTGGTGTTGTTCATAGGCTTTGCAGAGAAATAACTTAAGTTTGGTATTTCAAAGATCACCAACATCTGAATCCAGTTTGCTTAAACCAATGTTCTTGAGAAGTAATGTACCCGGAGCGCTGGTATGTACCTGCAGCCTTAAGCAAGCCCTCTTTTCCCTGGGGTAGACCTTTATGAAGTTACGAAAAGCATCTAAGCAGTAAGCACTTTTAAAGCAATTTTCCTCTACGAGAACTAAGGGTTTCAGTTGCACAAAGAAGTAGTGTTTAGTTCATGTATTAGAGGTGATTTTGCTAACCAGCACATCATGAAAAATGTAATACCACAGTGTGCAAAGAACACAGTCAAGACCTCTGATATCGTTGAAGAACAATGCACTCTCTGCCCCCAATCAAAAGTATGAGATATGATAAATACAAAAGTAAAGTATGGAAAATACTGGAATCTAAAGACAAAGAAAGTGATTTGTATTCTGGGGTGGGCAATGCAGCTCATCCAAATTGGAACACCAAAAGTGTTAACAGAGTATTGGGGGGGAGAGATACTTACTGAAATTCATATGTAGTCTCATCAACAAAACACAGCATCTCATTCATTCCTGTCTAATTAAAATTCTGTAGATGACTGCTTAGTCTTATTTAATAAAAATCTCTAAATCTAATTTTGTTTACCTAGAATATTACAACAGCAGTAGTATATTCTCAAATGAGATATAGCTATGCATTTTAGCGAGAGGCACCATGACAGTTTTGATGAGATTACTAAAATCATGTAGATTCTCATTGGAATTCATATTTGGAATGAGTCTCCCTCAGTTTGATTATACTAAACTTCTGCCAAATGAATGAAAATGCTTGCTGTTAAAATGATGGGTTTCTTTCTTTAAATAGAAAATTGGGGTGAATAAATGAACATAGATAGCTGCAACTTCAATGAACAATGATACAAAGCATACACATTCTCAATAAAGAAGATGCAGTCTTCTTGTAGGAAAATTAGAATGAAGTTGCTCCGGAGACCTTATGTTATAGTGCATAGATTCCAATTCCAAGCAAAACACAGGAGGGAAACAAGAGCAACCCCCACAACTCTTCTACCACACAAGAGCCTCAACAGTAGAAGAAAAAGGGCAGACTGAAAAGCCTGTCTTGTAAACCTAGATACTCCTGTTTTCAAGGCAGCACAGGATTATCAACCATCTAGCTGCAATAGTTTGGTCTGGTTGTCTGTTACTACCATCCAACCACATGTGGAAGGAGAGGAAATTTTGCAGACTGAAAAAGGCAGGTTCTATAGTTAACAGCAGCAAGCAGACTGCATCGTGAAGCTTCTAGATCATACTTCATGAAAAAGCAGCCCCAGCAGCACACCTGGTTCAACACAAACACAATATTCTCGCAAAGCAGTCCTGTAGACACAAAGAGGGAAGTGATACAATCACCTCTACCACTACGAGTTTCCAAGCAAATAAGATTTTATTTTTGATCTCTGGGCACATTTGTATTGTAACAGACATAGGCATTGCCCAATCTTAATTTCCTCTTATCCCCATCCCTTTTCACCTCGGGGGGCTGGTACAATATTCTTTAGGAGTAACAATTGCAGAGCAGGTCTCCTTTATTTCCAGAAACCCTAGGGCTGAGTAACCATAAAGCAAACAAACTCTAGAGAATCTGGAAATCAAACAACTTATTAGTCTATACTGAGCCCATACAGGTAAGATTTTTCCAACAACTTGTAATCTGGTCAACTAGTCTTTGTATTGCTAACGTGTCTAGAGACTAGAATCACTTTCAGTTACACGTTATGCAAATGTAGAAATATTCCTTGAGAACCTACAGTTTAAATAAAATCAAAGGACGAGAAGGAGGCACAAGAAAACACGTGAAAAGAATTAGATACTCAAAACACAAGTACTTCTCTGCAGTCACAAATAGATTATTGGTCTAAAGGTTCAGGCAACTTTTCATACAGTCAAAACAGTACATCTTGCCAAACCCTAAACTCCCAATAAAAGGCATAAAAAGCCCTTCAGTACAATTACTGTTGTTTTCTACAGCACAAAGTAACAACATGACAGGGCAGGAAAAACAAACACACACTGTATTTTTATTTCAGCAGTAGAACATCTTATATAGGTATGTTACTTAAACAAAAGAAATATAACTTAGTTGTATCTATTTCAGGGTAGAGGCAAAATTTATTGGAAAATGACACACAGCAGATCCCAGTGTTTAGAAGTCCCTTATTGAACAAAATGGTATAGTTTGCTTGAAGTCTGGTTCTATCCAACACTTACACAAAGAATCTGTAATAGAAAGAATGATAATTTTCCTTGCAAAAACAGGAAAGCAGGGAGGAGACTGCAAGTACACTAGAATACAAGATTAGAATCCAAAACCATCTTGACAAGTCAGGAAAAATAACACATTAGAAGGAGAAGTAACAAAGTCAGCAGATGCAGATCCAGGGTTTTAATGAATGGTAGGTAAATGACATCAGGCTGTTGCAAAGAAAGCAAACAGTGTACTATGATGTATAAATAAGAGGATGTCCTGCAAGGCATGAGAAGAAAGCTTTCTCCATGCCTGAACATTGGTAGGGATTCACCTGGAATGCTGTCTCAGTTTTGGGCACCTCACTTTCAAGATGATGTAAATCAGCTGAAGGGAACCAGAGAAGTGCAATGAGAATGTGGGTTAGAAGATGCAAGAAACTGCTTATTTGTTTTGGATTAAGTCTTTCAGAAATTCAAGTCAAGGCAGATATCAGGGAAAGTGTCTGCCTTCCTTTATAGCAACCATTGTCCACAATTGTATAGCAGATCAAAAACAAAACTGGTAATAAAATCTCAGTCCTCTCAACTCCCTCTCCTATGCGTTAATGCTGGTGCCTTCCTTCTACATAATTTCATATATGCAATTGTACAGAATGATAGCTTTTGGCAAAGTCACTTGCACTGTAAAATGGAAAAAGCAATGGAGGGAATACTTTAAAAGAAACAGAAAACTGAATTCCAGTATCACATAACGTTAAACTACCTCCTTTTCTATACTTCACCACCACATGAAAACAGGAAACACTGGTCTACCATTTCTCATTTGTTTTCCTCAGCAGTATTAAACATTTTATGAGCATAGACAGTCCAAAAGGAACACTGTGTTGGGCCATAAACTGCAGAAATGTATATTCTCCAGACACATATAAAAAAAGTACACAGATGGCAGCAGTACTGAAGATAGTTATAATTTCATTTTAACCAGTCATTTTAAACTAAAATAAGGTTGTGCCTTCTGAGAATAATTTTTAACAGCCACACGAGAAGACAAAACCATCTAACTTTGCCACTATAATGACACTTAGCAATTGGATTAACTCCCTTTTATCAAAACTATTTTTTGCTCAGTACTCTGGAGTGGAGGGATAAATGAAACAAACAATCCTCCAATAAAAACTAGGTTTATGAAGCTTTAGCGAGGCCAAAGAAAGAACTCTGGTCTGTAAGTCCCCATTAACCATTTTGTTTCCTAATTAAACAGTAACACAAATTGAAATTCATTCCAAAACATACTTTACAAACATATATATGAAATTCTCACTTTTTTTTTTAAACAAAGGTATTTGATTAAAAAAACCCAAAGCTATAGACTCAGTTCTGGGCATGAAAATACTGCTAAGTATAACATGGGAGGAAATCTTAACATAAAATGTGTTTTTTGTTTCATAAACTATTTGTCACTTAAACTGATGAAGCACACTGAACAAGGTTAGGTATTCCTCTTTGCACTGAAAGAATGAATGTTTGGAACTAAAAGTTCTGATAGCATGAACATAATTTTCTAATGCTGTTCACCATTTAATAAGAACACAAACACCAACTTGAATTTTGGTGCAGGGGGTGGTAAAACATCTTAAAGAGAACAAGAATTGTTCTTTACTAGAAGAAAGTTCATTTTGGAAGTAATTTTCCTGATTTAGGAAACAAATTAACTACTGTTTTCCATGACTCAAAACAAAGCTAGGGCTATTCAATGTTTCTTTAATTCATACAGAATAAAAAAAGTCAGCAAATTCTGCAATACCTACATTATTCTAAATATTTATGCTTCTGTGGGTAAAATTCACAATATGATTAGCATAAGACGCTAGTATCTTTTCATCCTATTGCGTTCATAGAAGGACAACCCCGTTTCTTCAGGAAGTTGGTGAATTATCTTAATAAAACTCTGCAGGTTCAGAAGCAATATTCTGTGTCTTCTGAGCAAACAGTCACAAATTGTTTTAACTTTCATGCTGCTCCTTTGAGAAATAAACAGACTTCATGAAAAAGAAGCACCACAGCTACTCAAATGGAAGTTAAGCGGGGTGGAAAGAGAAACAAAGCAAGTAGGAGCCCCACACTGAAAGGAGAATTACATTATTAGGTAAGCCTCAACCTTTCCCAACAAGCAGATAGCCATGAGTTCAGCGTGATTATGCAGAAATATACAGATCCTTCTATTAGCAGCTGGAAGGGTAATCAAGTTCACATATATACACAAACACAGAGTATGCTTGAAACTCGAGCAACAAGAAACTTAACATAAATATCAGCAGCTCAACAGAAAAGGACCCATACCTTCCACGGAATTCTCACCACTAGACACTCTTTGAACCACATCTGGCCTAAATATGGCTAGTAAAATTCTGGTAACTCAATTCCAAAATGTTTTCTTCTGATAAGGCTAGCTCCTCATTAAAGAAACACATGTTTCGATGTGGTGTAACATATATTTCTCTTTTTAGAAAACTTCAAAATGGAACCAGTTCTCCAAGTTTTGGAAGTAAAGCTCTTCTGATTCTAGGTTTAAACAACTGGCAAAAATAATTCAATTACTCTTTCTGTAGCACTGGTATTCAAGATACTTTTTATTAGCAAAGTATAAAAAAAGAAGTTTGCATTTCAGCAGCTTACAGTCCAGATACAGACAAATTCACCTGGAAGTCTAATATATCTCCATAGTTTCGGAAAAGTCAGCATACAGTGTTGTTACATACTGTAACAACAAACCAACCATCCATTTTTTCCAAACTTTATACATATTTATTACCAATTCAAAGGAAACTGGTATTTAAACAACTTTTCTTCAGAAATCTTCCATTTTGGGATTTTTTTTTTAGCTCTCCATAAACTAATATTTTCAAATATTAGAACAGCAATAGCAAAGGTGCAGAGGATCTGACAAGCAACTATCTATATGAAAACAGAATAAAACAGAACCAAGGATGAGGCCAAATGGAAATACCTGATTATAAAGAAAAAGAAAATTAACAGCTTGAATATTCTCTCTGCCAACAGAAGCACTTCAATCTTGAGACACTTCACTGCAGGAAGCTGAGATGATACAATTAAACACACTTAACCAAAGACAGCAGAAAAGGCACTGCAGATGTCAAGTAATCTGCGTGTATAAATCCATTTTGAGAAGAAAAAGCTTACACAACATAAAAACAAATATATATTTAGCTAAACATTTGGCTTTCCAAAGCAAATTAATACCTCGGGTGTAAAGTTTACAGAGCAGAATGCATAAGTGAGTGTGAAGCACCGAAACAAAAAATGTGAGAACTGAGTGTGAAAAGAAAATTGACTATGACAGCTTTAATTGCTGTTATATTATCAATACTGATAAAATGAATTTTTAGGTTTTTGATGGAGCATGTGGCATCTAAAGGGGGAAAAAAATATTACCTGTGGAAATTATGGGTTTCTTGACTACTGTTAACTTATTTAACATAGCAAATAAAAGCATTAGAGAATAGTTACATAAGGTTTGTCTTTGATTTGCACTATAAATCACAAGTGAGAGATGAAAGTGTCTCCTCCTAAGCTATTCCATATTCTCAGAAGGAACAATTTAAAAAAAAAAAAAGAATGAAAGATACTATTATACATTTGCTGGTAGTAATGATAAACGTGCTTACCATAAATAACAAAGGTTCACTTTACAGATCTAAGAACACAACCCAGACAAAAGTATAAAGGACAGCCAGTGTCGTAATTTGATTAGCCCTAGGGATTTACAAAGCAAGTTTCATCTTCAGTCTCAATTTGACATTTAAAAGAATGCTTAAAGCAGTTTGGTTTTGCAACTGGCACTTTTAGAGTGCTTTTCCACAGAGATGTCTGGCCAGCTTCACACATTTTCTCAAGTACTAACAACTAGCAGACCAGGTTCTATAAATAACAATTTTTATAAGCTAAACAGTTAAATCTCAAGAACAATCCTAGTCATACTGGGCTTTAGTTTTAGCTCTTCACTGAAATGGAGACATTATTTCTCTCAATCAGCATGAACACTAAATTACTTTTACTGAATACCACTTCTTAATAATAAATAGTTTCCTACGAATATGAAGAAAAGAAGAAAGAAAATCCAAAGTGTACTTTGTCTTCTATTCTTTTTAAGGCTAAGTCAGGAACTAGACAGGAAACATATAGGACTGATTACTGCTGCTTAAATACGTAAGCTGGTAGACATCATCAACACAGAAAACATTCAGATCCAAATGCTCTCAAGTACAACATGCTCTAAAACAGATAAATGCAATGTAAACTTTTCATACAGCTTTACATATTCACTGCGTTTCAAAAATAAAGGTCTTTTTGTTTGATTTATAGTCAAACTGTCCTTCTCAGTTTCTAGCAGTTGCTTTTAATCTGACTGGCTAGTTTCAACCAAACCTGGCAGAAAAAAGTAAGTTTTGGTCACAGCTATGTGCAGGGAAGGGGGAAAAGGGACACTCCTACATAGTGCCCCATGGAGGAAAATGCTTCAGTGACTGTTCAGTGATCAGTACGGCTGGCAGGTGGCCTCTCCATAGACCAGAAGAGACCCAAACCTTGTGCTGCCCCTTGCCCTGGCATCATTTAAAGAGTCTAGGATGGAACCAGGCTTACTGCTAAGTTAGGTGGAAGAAGGGATCAAAAAAGGAAATCAGGCATCCTATTTCACTTTGAGAAAAAACTTGTTTTACTAACATCCATACATCAGAAAAAAAAGCAGCTTTGTGTTTCTTTGTACTTTACAAACAAAAAAATTCAAAAAACTAAGTCAAGCAAAAATTTACAATCTCACACTTTCGCTTGCTTCTTTCAGTGGCTAAGAAGTGGCTTTTTCACATATCAAAAGATGGATTAAGGTTTCATTTACTACATATTATTTAAATTTTACACTGAGGATGGCAAGTGTTACTTTCCAATGAGCATCTATACATTGTTCAGGGACACAGTACGAGTACTTGCTGAACAGTAATGGCCCTAACCTCACAGCATTCTCACAACTAACAGCTCTGTTATCCCCTTTTTACAAACTGAAAATAGAGGTGCAGAGAGGTTACTGAACAATGACCATCAGTTTTGAGGCAGTTAAGGTCAGCTTTTTTCACCAAGCACTTCATACCATGTAGAGCTACTTGGGTTTGAAACAGCTCCCTTTAAGTTTGGCAAATGCTATGAATGCTAGTCACTTTTGCAAATCAAACTCGGTATCCTGACACCATGAACACACAATTATAAACAGCTAGAGAGTTTAACACACCAACAGAAAGAATTGCGTTAAACTTGTTTGAACTCCGGCATAACATGGTAGTACAGGGTTTCCACAGATTTAAACCTATTTGAACCTATTTTTCCCGTTTCCTTTTTAGGAAATGGGAAAAAAAAGCCCATTTAAAAATACTCAATGACAAGAAGCTATTTATGTTTACTAATGCATTCCAATGACTAATTAGTCCAGTAAGAACACACCCCTTATTTGAAGTCTGAACTTGCTTAATTCAGCTTCCAACCACAGAACTGTGGTGTACCTTTGTCAGCTGAAGAGGTTGCTTTTATCAAACACCTCTTCCTCAAGTAGGTACATATTGACTAATGAAGAAATCCTTAACATTTCCTTAGCTAAGCTAAACAAAGTAAGCACCTTACATCTTAACTACTCTCCCAGTCATTTTCAAGGCTATTCTCTGGAAGCAGAATTTTCACCATCCTCCCTTCACTGTTAACACCAGGTGTACTGCTCCAGTAACAGTTACAGCTAACTAGATAATACACAACCTCTTTATTTCTGATTCCCTTGCTCAACTGCTCAGTTTTTTCACCAGAACTTTTAGCTACAGCCAAAAGGATTGACTTCAACTCCTATCAGTCATCAACTCCAAAGCCTTTTTTCAGAGTCTCAGACTGAGTCCCCCTACTTGTTGCTCAACTCAATATTTAGTTGCACCAATTCTGCCATGAACTAAGTGTTGCATATTGTTTCATGTGTCCAATTTATTAGTGATCTAAATCACTTTGCAACCTTACTAACGTTCTTTTAATCCCAAATTTATATTTATTATTTTCTAGGTAAGTAAAAACATCTGAAGTAATTCCAACACAGTTATTTATAATTAGAACCTTGGATACTCTGTAACCTCAAGTAGCAGAGGTTAATGCAATGTATGCAACAGCAGACTTATCTCTAGTATGCACCAACACTTGCAGATGCATAACACACTCTGCTTTCAATCTGTGTATTTACATATAATTACATAGATCTCTAAAGATTTTATTCAAAAGGTAAGATATCTCATGGACCAATTCAAAAAGACAGAGCTGTGACCAGAGCACAAGTTCCTGCCCCAAATTCCAGAACTCCTCACCAAAGTGTTCACACTGAGAAACAAGGAGAGCACCAGCACACCAGGCATCGCAAATGCCTAAAAGCATTAACGTAATGGAAACCTTTAAACCTTCGAGCTTTATTTTCTTGTTATGTAGGATGAATAGGATCGCATTCTTAAGCTACTTCACATTGTCCAACTCTAAGACTTTTGTGAATATCAACACTGTCCCTCTGACTGTAAGCAGGGCAGCAGCCTGAACTGTCAGAGGCTCCAATCCAGCCCAGCTTTAATGAAGGTGGAGGGGGGAGCAGGGGGTGTCTAAAGGAGAAGAAAATAGAGAAATAGAGAAAAATAGTATCTTCCCATAAAACGTCTTCCCTTTTTCAAAGGGCTGTATAATATTTTCCCAAAATATGAGAGTGTACATACTTACAATTCTTCCCTGGCTTTTTAAAGCACTATAAACATTACTGAGTGTACTAACTAGAATGCTATCTTTTGTACCTGAACTTTAAAGGCACTTACACAGGGTTTAATCTTCTCCATCAAAAGCCTTTAGAAATTAGACAGCAGAAGGAAATCCATTCCTCTTAAGTCAGCCAGTTCCAGACCTCTGACGTGTATGTTTCTGGTATGATAGTGGCTGTGACCTCAGGAGCATCAGAGGGAATAGGCCCCACCAGTCTTACTCAAGTTCTTGCCACAGTTTCTCTCTTACAATGGAGTGATGAGTAGGCCACCCATACTTGGAAATAATTCCAAGAATTGAGTCTCAATGACATCTTCTGAGTTGATATGATCCTCAGTGGATCATATAATGAAGGAACACACGCACACATTTATGCAGCTTACATCTTCTAAAGCATTTTTCAATCAGGTCCACCCAGTTCCTGCACTGATTGTCCGTGTCTTCCTTTGTGTTTACAGGCAAGTCCACAGACAAGGATTTGCTGAGCTGTTATCTTCCTTTCTGCATTAATTAGCATACACTATCAGTCACAAAAGGAATTTATGCTGCTCCAGAGTATAAGGCCTTTTGAGATTCTATAAACTTAAGTAGAAGGGACAGCCAGAAAAGATCTTCACCTAGTCAGAGTATGCACCAGGTAGAGTAAGCATTGCATTAGAAGGGAACCATCAGGGTAAGCAATATTTAGGGGGAGCAAAATAAAATATGAGATTTAAGAAAAAAATAGAAAACAAAGCATTGAAACACAGCTGGAGAATCTTATAAACCCTTATTTGAACTACTAAATAAATAAAAAAATTAAAACCCCAACAGAATATACCAAGCAGAACAGTTACTATTCCCCCATTTCCCTACTGTTTTCCAGCTGGTACCTGCTTGAAGATTCCTGCTAGAAGCTTTTTCTGGTTTTCATCTTCCTGTCATTTTCATTCTTCTCAGATTTTATTACTTGATACTGTAAGGCAAAAATTTAAGAAAAGAGGAAAAACTTACTGGTATTGAGAACTCCTCTGCCAAATACTTCAACATTGATGCTCCTCTAGCCAAAAAGTTACTTCTCTCTGCCAGGTTGCCTTGGAGTTTTGTGTCAAACTCCTTTCTGACAACTGAAGCAACAGAGTCAATTATTATGAGTTTAACTTTCTTTGAAATAATTTCTTCTTCCAAAGACATAATCCTAAAAAAGAAAAAACAACCAAAAACCCCAGTCATTGATAACATTATTTACACCATAGAACCATTTTATAACCCTGAAATTGTTTAAATAAAAGGGTTACTTTAATCAGCTGGAAGTCAACCCCTCTTTTTCCCCCCCTCACACACCACCTCCACTAACATCTGCATGTATTGAAGAGATTTGGAAAGGAATCTGAGACTCCAGTAGACCACATAATCCCAGGCAGGACCACTCCAAAACAGAGGTTTGGAAGAACCTCTTGTTAGCAACACTATGCTGTACAGCCCCTGAATGGCAGACAGCAAGTTAAGCGGACATTGAAACTGTGCCTTTTTGCTCACAGTAGCAGCATCCCATTGCCAACACCAGAATCCTTGGTGTCCATACATGCAGAAGGTCAAATCCATTTCCATATACCTCCAAAGACAGCATGCCAAGCCTAATCCATTGATAATACGCTACTAGCTGTCCTTCGATAAAGCTGCACTAGAAGAAGAAACTATTCTTACAATAATTCTCCCACTAACATAAAATACACAAGATTATGTTAAAATATAATTTAGTTCATTTTCATTGCAAAATGTGTTCACAAATTAAGTTAACAACATGACAATACAACACTGCCAACAACAGCATTCAGGCTGATGACAGTGAAACAATTCCTCCTTCCCAGTGCTGGAGGGGTCCCAGTCTTCCTGGAAGTAAACTGTGCTTTGGAGGAGCAAAATCCTTTCAGGGAAAAAGTAACTCTTATACTATGGTCTCTCCACAATCCAAGACAAGACAAGACCTGTCACATGAAGTCCTTTAAAGGCTTACAGGGATCAGATCATATAGAAATGGTCTATCAGGAATTAGAAAACATCAAGTGAATTAGTCACATGCTAGAAGATAAGAGCAGCAATGTCAGACTTTCTGTAGCAATTTTACTTTGTTGGAGACCATGCCGTTATCAACATGAAAATGCCTCACATAAATGAATTACTCTTCATAAAAGTTTGATATAAAACAAATATTGTTATAGACAATCCAGTCAAAATGTGGGGTTTTTTTTCTTTAACTCTGGAAAAGAATACCTCTTCAGTACGCTGCCACAGGTCAGCTCTCGATACAGGTGAACACTATGGCTCATGTAGAACAGCTTTTCGTCTGAGTCAAAATAAGTAGGGAATCTGTTTCCTGCTATCTCAATCAACCTATCAAAAAAAAACAAAACCAGAAAGCATAACACTGAAAAAAGAATAATGTGGGATACTAAGGCATCATGTATTCACAAAGCAAACAAAGCAAACCTCTGAATGATAAGCAGATACCAAGTAATAACGGAAATCCTTTTCAAAGGAGAAGCAGTCAGACTGAAATACTGAAAGTCAGAACAGTTATGTTCTCTTCCCAGTGATGCTAGAGTCAGTAGTACACTAGGGAAAGACATAGTCTGTATGCAAAGAAACAGCATATCTCCTGTAGAAGGAAACTGCAAAGTTTACAGTTACTGAATGCAAAGTTCTTTGATATTTGTACAAGAAGTTCCACTCAATGGCAAAGCATTCTCCTATTTTAGTTATTGTATCTAAATATTATTTTCATTACCTCTTTGTAAAAAGGGCTTATAAAATCTTAAGAAAATATACTTTTTAGAACACAGGGGAAAAAAAAATTAGCATTGTGTCACAAGGTGACTGAGGCTCCAGCTGTCAGGCGGCTACAACTGAACATCCATCCATTCAGATAGCACAGGTACAACTGGCATGGCTTGAAATAATGAAATGACTAAACAGTTTAAGTGGCTGCTTCACTGATAGAACTGAATGTGGGATTCCATGATTAAACGTTCTCCATTACCTTATTAGCAAATTCATGACCCTTCAAAACTTTGAATTACAATTGTTAAGCGTGCCACTGTTTATTATCAGAGTAGACTAAGGAAGCATATCAGATAACTGGTGATAACACCAGAAGAAGTCAGAGGAAGTTGGGTATTTATTATTTGTTGTCAAAATACTTTTATATTCAGAGACTATGCTTTGAAAAAACCTCACGCACAGATGTAAAACTAAACAATTTACTGATGAGAGGCCAACATTTTCAGTTAAATGAGATTTTATACATAAAATCATAGACAACTCTTCAGAAGTCAATGGAACGAAGTTCCACCCCTCTGAATACAAGGTGATTTTATCTAGGTCTTTAAATAAATGATCCAAAAATTTAACCTAGAAACTCATAGTTACAATCTGAGCATATTTTTTTACACTATGAAGATTTTGGTTTTTAACAACAGAAAAGACTTAATTGTATTTTAAGCAGACACATCCCACCGCTTATAGCTTGAGAAGAGTGGCATCTAGTGGATGATACCTGTGGGCACAACTTAATGGTTATCTTTATGCTTTTTATTTAGGCCTTTTTCATTAAAACCCAAAACGTTAAAGCTATTTTAGAAAAATTCTTTTAAATCACTTTTCTTTGGTTTAAAAATAGAAACACTAAGTTTGAATGTTAATATACCTATCCTGAGCAAGTAATTTAATTACAATAGCCTGAAGCTCATTCATTAGATACCACTTATTACATCTAAACTTCTCCTGTAGAACTTCCAGGGATAGAATCTTGTCTTTGCATTTGTATAATTAATCATGCAGACTATTTTGGCAACAGTAATCTGTTATTCAATGGTCTGCATGAAATGAGATTTCAGTACACTTCCTAATGGGCATAGATCACAAAGAACATCGTTGCACAGACTGACTTAAAATGACACACCAAAATCTTGCTGAGATTGCAGTACTATTCACAGAGTTCCATGCAGGTTCAAAGTTCTTTAAGATCTAAATCCTGTTTGCCATGATGAGACCAAAAACTGCACAAAACATGTTCTCTGCAATCAGGGCGAGGACCCATGGGGTGGAAAATCCCTGTTTGTTCTCAGCTTTGATTGACAGAAATTTCTATCCAGTGTTTTTCACAAGCGATAAGTATGGCTAAAGAGAAAAGCAAACCAAACAAATTATTTTCAGACTTTCTAAATAAGTCTGGTATGTTTTCAGTTAATATCTGGTGAGACCTAAATTGAATTGCTACAAAACTGATGACAACAATCTTGATTTCCACACTTACTATGGCTGTTCCAACTACTAGTCCTAGTGTCCATGTTCTGACAAAGCTGAATGACAGACACCATCTGCACTGTTACAGCTTTTTCTTACACAACAGAAAAATATATAAATTACAGAAAACAGTGGCATATCTTAGAAGACCAGCCTCAATTCTGACCACTCTTCTCAGCGTTGCTGTTAGATTGAACTGAACTATCATGTTAGAGAGTAAGTAATAAGACTATGAAAGTTTGTGGAAGCAAAAAGCTCCCTGTCCTGAAACCTGCCAGGCAGAATGACAAGAGAGAAGTGCCTTTTAGCAAGAGAAATAAAATTAGCGAGCTTTATGCAGTATCTTTCCAGAAGCAGCATGGCATTACAGTCAGTATGACAGCTACAACTTCACAACCATCAGCCCTAAAAAGTAGCAGGGACGCAAACACTCTTCCCAGGCTTTCTGATACAGACTTTTGAGTTTTAAATAAAAATAGTGCAAGATAAATGTCTTCATTAACCCCTCTAAAATAAGTTGCTATTAAATGAATATTTGCCCTCTTATCTGAGGTGTTTGGAACAACAAAAACAAACTTCTACTACAAACTTCTACTACAACTACAACTTCTACAAACTTCTACTTGTGATCTATTAATAATACAGGATTATAGAATCATAAGAAAATTCAATTTAGAAAGAGAACTCAGGAGATCTCCAGGCCAAATTCATGTTCAAAGTAGTGTCAGCTATGAAGTCAGAACAAGTTACTCAAGGCTTTATCTAGTCATCTTTTGAAAGTATCCAAGGATGGAGGCAGCACAACCTCTCTGAGCAACCTTTGCCAATTCCTGAAAGTCCTTACACTGAAAAAGCTTCTCCGTATTTCAACACAGAAATGCATTTCAGTGTATGCCTGCTATCTCCCTCCCATACATCACTGTGCCATCTTCTCAATGGCCTCCTCATTGGTAGGGGAAGGCTGTTGTTAGATCCCCCCAAAGCCTTCTCTCTTCTAGCCTGAGCAAGCCCTCAGTCTCTCCACAAAGTGCACCAGCCCCCAACCATCTTGGTAGTCCCCAGCTGAACTCCCTGCAGGTTGTCACATCTTTCTCAAACTGAGAGCCCAAAATTGAACACAGGATCTAGATGTAGTCTCACGGGTACCAAGAGGATAATCACTTCCCTCACTCTGCTGGTGCTGCTCCTTAGAGGTTGCAACACACAAAGTATAAGATATAGCTTCTCTTCTGAAATTGTGTTTAGCTATCATTTCCAACTGAGCAATACTAAATATGATTTAATACATAAATATTCTCATCCTTAGTAATAATGTTATTTTTAGCATGTTTCCTTTCTACATCCTAGTCTATTTTCAGCAGTTTCATTTTCACATTCACCCATTTTCCTTTCTTTAGCATTTGCTTTTAACCAACAAGTCTTAACTCACCTGTTGGGTCGTGCACTTTTTTACTATCTACACTTCAGTGATCTGAAATAAAAATTAAGTGGTATGAAAGAAGGGAGCACCATACTTTACAGAGCCATAACTTGAAGCTTTTTTAGAATCACAGAATAGTTAGGGTTGGAAGGGACCTTTAAAGGTCATCCAGTCCAACCCCCCTGCAATGAGCAGGGACATCTTCAACTAGATCAGATTGCTCAAAGCCCCATCCAACCTGGCCCTGAATGTTTCCACAGATGGGGCACCTACCACCTTCTCTGGGCAACCTGTTCCAGTGTTTCACCACCCTTACGGTAAAGAATTTCTTCCTTATATCTCATGTAAATCTGCCCTCCTTCAGTTTAAAGCCATTACCCATCATCCTATCACTACACTCCCTGATAAAAAGTTTGTCTCTCCTGTAGGCCCCCTAAAAGTACTGAAAGGCCGCAATAAGGTCCCCCAGAGCCTTCTCTTCTCCAGGCTGAACAACCCCAACTCTCTCAGCCTGTCTTGATAGGAGAGGTGCTCCAGCCCTCTGATCATCTTCGTGGCCCTCCTCTGGACCTGCTCCAACAAGTCCATGTCCTTCTTACGTTGGGGACTCCAGAGCTGGATGCAGGACTCCAGGTGTGGTCCCACCAGAGTGAAACAGAGGGGCAGAATCATCTCCCTCGACCTGCTGGCCACACTTCTTTTGATGAAGCCCAGAATGCGGTTGGCTTTCTGGGCTGTGAGCGTACATTGCCAGCTCATGTCCAACTTTTCATCCACCAGTACCCCGAAGTCCTTCTTGTCAGGGCTGCTCTCAATCCTTTCATCCCCCAGCCTGTATTGATACAGGAATTCTTTGATATATTACACTTGCAGTTTAAAGTAAATCAAACTTCAGTGAATTTAACTTGACAAAAACAGGGTAAGAAACCACAACTTCTCATCCATGATAGCTTCAAATGATTAAACAATGCAAATACATTTGCTTTGATACTCCAGATTCAGGCCATGGGTATAAAAACTAAGTCATCTGAAATATATAAATTATTTCAATGAACCTTTTTCTGCCCATTTTTCTACACAAATAAGGATGAGACTACTGTACTTCTTGTCCTCCCCCAGACTCTTAACTTTTGAACTCACAAATTCCAAAAAACAGTGACAAAGGAATAGACATCTCAAAACCACCAAATTCCTCATGGTTTAGAAAAGTTGGTAGCTAAGTAAATTAAAGCTACCTTTAATGAAATATTGCAAAATTATTTCAACATTTAATCAGTCAGTTAACATGGGAAGATCGTAAACCAGCACATGCACACATCTAACTCTCAACCAGATACAGCATATAGCGTCTCCTGTCCATTCAGCAATTAAAATATATCCTAAGTGTATTGCTGAGCAGNAAGCAGGAGATATTAGAAGAATCAGAGCTGTTAGACAGGGAAGGGAATATCGTACTATATCGGCCACTAAGGATATAGGAGGGATGCAAGGTTACTGCAGAAGGAAATCAGAGGTGCAGAGTAAGGGCAGGGGGCCCACTCAGCAGAAATAGGACAGAAGTCTGAAGGAAAACTGTCTGTGTCAGTCCTACTGTTCACAGAAATACCTCCATTTCCTTTGTACTCAAAATGCTGAGCCTTTACATCCTCAAAACGTTCCTGCTAACTCCACAAACTAAACCACAAAAAGATTTCAGGAACAGGAAAGTTAAGACCATTTATAAATTAGAGAGTGCACCATCCACCTCATCATACCACAATTAGAATCAGCAAACATCATACAAATTAGGAAGGTGAGCAAATCATTCTATTGAAATTAATTTCATCATCTATGGAATAACCGCATATATCAGATGAATGTTTAATAATTACCACAGGTATTTATTTTATAAATGTGTCTCAGAAAATAATTGAAGGCTCCAAGATAAAAGATGCTAAATACGTTGAAAGTATGTATTTTAGAATTTTGCATCTTACCTTTCAGCACTGAATGCAGACTCTGTGTCAATGTATATAACAGCTCCATCTAGTCCTCCCATGCTTACAGGTAGCGTAGCCAGAACACTCATCATAATACAAAACTGAGTTTTGCCACAACCTGGTGGGCTAGTTAGCTAGAAGAAAAAAGAATAGTAACATAAACAAGAGATGTCACATTCATTTCACCCTAATTCTACTTTTAACTAAGACCCATCAGTCAGAACTCCTCAAATTCTTCTCTTCCATTTACCAAAGGAGACAGCCACAAAAACATAGAATGCAGACCACAAAAAGCAACTTGCAGTTACTCATGGATGTGTGCCTTGCAGTCAAACTCATCCACTGAAGAATAAGAAGTTCTTCAGACACAGCATTGTGCTTGTACTTTATTTCTTTGACATCCTTTGTTACCTGTCATATTTGAGGTCCCCTACTCTCCCCTTCCTCTTACAAGATCTTTCCTAAAGCCACACCTAGTTCTCTTCCACCTCCTTCTCTGTGCTACCTTCCAAAATAGAGCGGAATTAGAAGATTCGCAGTTGACGTTCACATGACATCAACGGTCTTTAGAGCTGAAAACAAAGTCCAGAGCTAATGAGTTCACAGATATAAATGACTGCTTAGGAACCATCATCACCTTGGTTACAACCAGGTCTCACTTGGAAATTACAAGGATGATAGCTTATATCCTGCAAAGACTGAATGTTCAGTATGAACCACACACATATACAAGACAGATTTTGTATGCCCCAGAGACTATACTCTGCTATGCAGCATGTGTTTTGCCATTGGTGTTAACTCTCTATTACCATATTTCAACATGAATATCATTTAATGATCCAGATGAGCCTGCCAATTTTAAGCTTTCACCTGTGCTTACTGAAAGCCAACTGCAGTTAAGCAGTATTCAAAAAGAGCACACTCAACTTGTGTGAAATGGTTCCAGTATGATTTTGATCCAAGAGAAAAACCACAAGGAACAAAAGTACACATCGTTTGATGAGATCCCCAGTTTCTGAGGACAAGATTTTTCTACTAAAGATGGCAGTATGCTGTTCTGAACGCTGGGCTATGTGTTCAGATAATCATATGTTCATTACTACTATTGCGTGTCTTTAAATACAATATCACATTCACTGCTGCTGGGAAGGGAGATGACGACATTTTAAATACTAAGAGGGCTGAAAAACAGCAAATACAAAGTTGAAGTGACTTTAGGCACTAAAAACAGAGTGATGGGTTCACTCTAATGCTAGTAGATACTAAATAATAATGCAAGATAAAAGTAAGCGTCTCCAGGGAAGTTAAACTGCAAAATGAACCATACCTCCTCAGAATACCTAGTACTGCCAAAACAAGGCTTACACACAGAGCTGTTGTTTTAAATTAAAAAAGAAACCTTAAAATGGACATACACTCAAAAGTCAAACTGATTTTTGAGCCTAAATGCACAATAGCTTGTTTTTAAGTACAAACACCCTTTCACCACAAGATACTAGAGTATCACTATGGTTTCATTTTAAGCAGCATCAGCATGACTTGAAGCATAGAAAATTTGCAGGGAAACACTGAGGGACTGCATTAGCTACAGTTACACATTAGCTACTGTTAACAGTTGGTTAAAAACCCTTTAATCACTTTTGTCTTTAAACAAGGCCTGAAAACCAACCCATATCACTCAATCTACTTCAAGCTTTAATGCAAGAGAAGCATTAGATGATTTTTGTTTAGAAGCACACACTGCATTTAGTGAATTACAGATCAGGAATCTGTCACATTTATGCAATTATCTGTCCTCCATCCATTGTACTTAAATTACAAAACATCATATCAACAATAGCTGCCAGATTTTAATATGAACCCAAAGCATATATAAAAATTGCAGAGGCAATACAGATTCCTTAGGCTGTGATAGCCAAAGATTCTCACCAGCTGTTTCTAGTTAAAAAGAAGACTTGGAATTAATGAGGGGAGGGCATCAATCCAGTTGTTAAATTAATAGTTGGGCAACTGTGAGGAGACCTCATAAAAACGTTTGCAGTTTCAGCCTTGCCTGGGAGGTGACTTGGAACCAACATTTATTTCAGTGGCTGATGCAGGAGCTAAGTCAGCAGAGATGCTGTGAAAATGTCTGAGGAGATGAGCATCATATCAGAGAAAGACAGGGAATCTTGCTGTACGAGGTAGTACAAGAAAGCAAGCTAGTGGAGCAAGAGAGAATTTCTATTCCCAAAGACAACAATACTTCATCTTTTATCAGCGTTCCTTTAAAGGGCATTAAAATGGGATTTTAAATAATCCACAGTAAATAATTTTAAAGAACTACCACATTTTATTGTAGTTACCACTGGGGTTCAGCAAATGTTTTGAACAATACAATCTTAATATAAAAAAAAAAACACACTAAAATTCCTCTAATATAGTTTAAATCCAATGTCTACAAAAAATTTGCTTAGTTTGTTTTACTCTAAATTTGCTCTGATGAAAAAATAAAAATAAAAAAATCAAGTCCGCCCAGATAGAAATGTGAAGACTGTAACAGTTTTTAATTTATCTCTCCCTAATAAAATATACTGTTATTTTTCAATAGGCTATGTATTATTTTCTCTGGCACATCTGTAGGGTTTGGATGAAATCACAAGGAGCTAATTCTTCTTCAGCTACCAGGGGATTAAACTCTTCAATATTCATAAATTCATTACTTTAATTTTTCCTCAGAGGAGTTAGCCAAAAGCTCTGACATCTGACCACAAAATTTCAGCTATGATTTAATTTCCAACTTAAAACCTAATAGTGGTTTGAGAAAAAAAATGGTCCGAGACAGTGTAACACAAATCAAATCCCTCTGGCACTCAGAAAGCAAGCAGCTTTGGCTGTAGAAGATATCACCACAAGTCTTAACCCTGTGGCTCATGTACTCAAATTCCAAGTTTCCAACCACCCTCACTGCTGGGTAAGGTAACAGGAAGACAACGATTTAGCCACACCACTCAGGAAGTAAATGCTGCACACAGCATACTTTTGAAGAGAACTCCTCTCAGACTTAGAATATCTGCTGAATAACAAAAACACCAAAGGGCAATCTGCTGGTCAGCTATGCTCCAGTAAGTTGCAAAAGAGCAAATTAAAATTATTAAGCTCCAAAATCACTTGAATCCAAAAAGAATGCGACCTGAAAGTGTTTGCAAGCTGCAGTACAGCATCAAAGCAGCAGTAGACACTTGACAGCTTTCTACTAATATTTCATCTATCATGCTGAAGAACACTTGCAGTGCTGCCAAGCTTTGAAACTACTTTAGATCTCATGACTTTTGCAAAAATGCTTTTAAAAATCTCCAGAAACAGGCTTTAAATGAGAAACTCAGTTTCTGCATAGTTAATTGTTCTCCGTCTTTTATGTTTGCTGAGAAACCCCTAATACATGCTGCTTTCCACAGTCAGGACCTAAAAGGCAAATAGAAAGCAATACACTTTTTTACACTTAAGAGACACTCTAGTCTCTTAGGTTAATCATCTGATTTCTGGAGTCTACCTAGTTCTCTCTACAGTATTTCTGATTAAATAGTCATTACGCATCAGTATCGTCAATCTGGCATAACAGTGCAACCAAAACCAAGCTACTGGTGGAAGGACATAGTGCTTGTAGTTCTGGTCTCATCCACTAGATGTCTTGTACAGACCTCAACATCTCAGTCACTTAAGAAAGATCACCTATTGAAGATAACTGCATTAAGAAGGCCCTGTATTTTTAACCAAAATACGTTAGAATAAAAAAAAATATAATCTTAATATTCAGAAGAAAAGTTCAACACCTTTTCTGGCATAGTGCTTTTCATTTACAGTCACATAAAAGTTCAGCCTATCATTGAATATATTAAGCTCCACCAAGTACCTTTAAACACATTGATATATATGTATGTATAGTATGACCATTCTTAAAATAGAGTTTAGCAACAGTTTCCCAGATTTACTCATATCTAAAGAAATGTTTTAAGGAAACATTAAAAAAAATAAAGTCGAGTATTGTGATAATCAACCAAACTGAGAAGGATTACAAAATACATAACTCTGGAAAATGAAGCATTTCCATTTATTTCCTGATGAGCGTTATTTTATACTAGCTCAGGAAAATTATATTTGATATCCATGTTTTGATATCAACTGCTTGCAGAACTTCCTTTCAAATAATAAAAAAAATTCAAAAAAAAAACCCACAGAGCTTAGAAGTCAAAGATTAGCTAAACTCCAGTAAAACTCCCAGCATGTCAACCACTGCTTTTCCCGGATCTCCGTCTGGAGCAATGCCAAGAACACAGTAATCAGCAAGCTTAAAAGTCTATCAGTGCTCCAGAGCCATTCTATCTGGTCTTCAGGGAAGAACCTGTCAGATAGACTGCACTGATAGCTGAATTAGAGCCACGCTTAGGATTAAGAAAAAAGACAAACATTCACAACGTTGTTATCAACAGCCTTGTAAATTAACTGTGTGTCTCTTCCAGTCCAAAAGGATCACATCCACTTATTTTTTTAATTAGGAAAAAAGTACTCCAGGATCCCTAATATGAACTTTTACACTCCGGACATCTTTTACTTAAGATTGCCAAGCCACAGAAAGGGGGGCAAAATAGTCTAGTTATCTGCGTTGACGTACAGAAGGGTGACATCTTTTGTTGTGGGCACCACTAATGAGCCAGTCACAGGCTCAAGGACATGCTAAAGTCGGTGTATCACAAGAAAAGACACATCTTTCTTCTACTTTTCTCCAACCTCTGCAGCAGTGGCTCTGTATTTCAACTAAAGAAGCACAATTGTTTAAACAAAGTTTAAGCAGCATGTGAACAGCCATTCTCCATCTCCACCGAGGAAAAGTTAGCAGACCAGATGGAAACCCTGGAAAGCCACAAGTAAGCATCGTTTCTTTTCAAACACGGGCTGCCTTATTTCGTCAGTTGACTGCATGAACAGTATCCAAAAGAAAAGGGGTCAAACTACACCTAGCGTGGCCACGGCTTTGCTGAGAAAAATATTTTGAGGAACCAAAAACTCATCTCCTGCTGAAGGTACCATCCTTCAACAGTAGAATAATAGTTACAAAATCTCAGGACCCTGCACGCCACTGCTACTTCTAAGAACAGTTCTTTCTCCTTCAGTGAAACAGAATTTAGCAAGTCTTTTCTCCCAGAATTTAAAGACTAGCTTACTAATCTTAAGGTTAAGTTCTTCCAATTCCATTTTCTTATAGTAAATAGGTAACAAAGCTAAATATGAGCTAAATATGAAAATAATTCTGACAGATCAATGTAAATTCGTGGATGCGTTCTTAAACATTTTTTATGAAGACCTGAATCGTGTATATTCCTGTAAATCATATATAAAAAATAAATACTCAGAATCTTCAAAAAGTAATATACCCTCATTACATAAGAGTTTACTAGAGCAGAAACTTTTATAGTCCAAACTCAGTGTTGCTTAAACGCTAATATGTTTTAAGTCATTATCAGATTTCATAATTGATTTCTAGCCAAGATCAAAAGCAATTTAGTTTGACTATATGGTGTGGAAAAAAAGCCCTATTTTTCTCGTAGTAAGATATTCTTTAACTTCTCGATTCTACTCCTCTACTGTGGCAACTTGCCACAGTAGACAAAGAAAAGCACTTGGTAAGGACTGTTAAAGTGTTTAAGGAAAAAAAATGGTTTCAACCTGTCTAAATTCAGAGCATGAGGCACATAATATATTTTTCCACTCATTTCATGTGCACAGCTGAATTCAGAACTTTACTTTATGATGGCAAGTACGGCCACATCACATAAAACCAAGGTCAATCTATCTCTGGATTCTGTCTCTACCAAGGGCCAACAACAGATGGCTAGGGTAATAACATAAGAAGAGGGCACACATATATTGATACAATATATACATTTCTCCATCTCCATTTGTAGCTCAGCAAATTCCTAAACCAGAGATTGCGTCTTTGTATTTTTATAATACTCCGTGACTCCTATGAGCATCCACACATATCCATTCTTTCCAGATTACAGAAACTGTGCAAGCTGCGATCACTTTCTGCAAGGCCATAGAGAAATCCAGGTACTAGAAGATTAAGTGTTCCCTTGTTCTTAAAATTCTAAGCAAAAAAGTAGCACTGCATCCAAAAGCCAGAGAGTGACAAGAGTTATAGATAGATATGCAATTTGTAGCTTTGCAATGTATGTGCATATAGTACAGGCCTTAATTACAGTCTTTAAAAAAGAACACATGACATACTTATTGCATAAATTCATTATTTATATATAAAAGCTCTGTAAAGTAATTCTCATGCCTATATGCTTCACACTTTTGTCCTAATTGCTTATTGTACCTTCATAAAAACTAATGACTTGGTAAAGTCAGAGTGAGTCATTATTAAAAGGACAGACTCCTGATTCAGCACCGTGTGCTCTGACCACAAAACCACACTGCAACTTTCCCACTGTAAAATCAAGCCAATGATTCTCACAAACTTCCTGGGAACATTTTCACTTTTTTAAAATGAAAATAGGGTCACCAGATTTTTTTTAATTCCTTCATTTTCTTTCCAGACATGCTGGGGGAAAAAAAAAAAACACCAAAAAACCCCCCAAACACCCCCCCAAAAAGTGCAATTATAAAAAATGCAGTCTCATTCAATTTTTTTCTATAATTTCTGTTTAAAGCACCTGACACAAAACAGTCCAACCTATCTGTGACTTTTGACTTCTAGATGTGCAGCTGCAGTAAAACATGTTAAACAAGTTACCTCTGTGAGGGATCCACAGTGTACTCCACCATGCAAGACTTTATCCAAACTATGCAGCGTGGTGGATAAAAAGGCTGAAGAGGGATTGACAGACTTCCTCAGATTCATTTCATAAGCCTAGAAAAGGAGAGAAAAAAGCAAAAGAAAACACACAAATCAGAAAACACTTTTTTTTAAATGGAAATGGCAAACTTCTCACATTTGCTTTCACCAACCTGGAATGACTTAACACTTGCCAATGAGCAAACTACTCTTACCTTCAGCTATAGTCCCCTCTTAGCTCATCACCCTTCCTCGCATTTACATCCCATGTGTAGCTCACAGAGTAAATTTAAGTTTGTTTTATCTCCCTCACCACAATATTTAATGATAATAAGCCTTTACTAATCATGTTTCAAAGGTTTTCTCTGTTTCTGTTCAACAAGACTTGCTTTCAACCCATAAAACTCCAACTTTAAATAAGGAAACACTGTATGTATGGTTAGTGACCAATGCAGAACATTCACATGAAACCTAAAACCAAGAACTCCTTGGCCAATGTTCGTTACCAATTTGAAACTACCTGAGTTCAAGGAAAGGTTTGGTAAAGATCCCCAAGTCTTTGAACAAGCCTGGGCTGATCCTGTAGCCATTTATAATTTTCCACTTTTTTTGAGGAAGACTAGTCAAGAAGACAGGACAGGTACAGAACTGAAAATAGCTGAATTCCTAGTTCCTCCACTGACTAGAGGAACTGGTCCAAGATGAGAATTCTAGTTCATAAGAATTATTTTAATTTGGGGAATCAATTTAAACCAGACAAAGAAGAAATGGCAAAATGGAAATGCTGAGATGGAAACAACAAAACATGATGTATCCAAAAGAAATTAGGCCGCTGGGGAACGTGAAGCTCAAGGGCAGTACTGTCTGCAATGACAGCGGTGGAATTCACATTTCTCAGGGCAGCGAGGAGGGAGCACAACAAGCTCACTACCCTGGACTTCCGGAGAGCAGACTTTGGCCTCTTCAGGGATCTGCTTGGTAGAGTACTGTGGGATAAAGCCCTGGGGGGAAAGAGGGGCCCAAAAAAAGCTGGTTAATATTCAAGGATCACCTCCTCCAAGCTCAGGAGCAATGTATCCCAACAAAGAGAAAGCTGGGGAAAAAACACCAGGAGGCCTGCATGGATGAACAAGGAGCTCCTGGATAAATGCAAACAGAAAAAGGAAGCCTACAGAGGGTGGAAGCAAGGACAGGTAGCCTGGGAGGAATACAGGTGTTTAACACCTTTGTTGGTGAGATGGACAGCAGGATTCAGTGCACCCTCAGCAAGTTTGCCAACAACACCAAACTGTGTGGTGTGGTTGACAGGCTGGAAGGAAGGGATGCCATCCAGAGGGACCTGGACAGCCCTGAGAGGTGGGCCCGTGCGAACCTCATGAAGTTCAACATGGCCAAGGGCAAGGTCCTGCACATGGGTCGGGGCAATCCCAAGCACACATACAGGCTGGGAGGAGAATGGGTTGAGAGCAGCCCTGACAAGAAGGACTTGGGGGTGTTGGTTGATGAGAAGCTCAATATGAGCCAGCAATGTGTGCTCACAACCCAGAAGGCCAACCGCATCCTGGGCTGCATCAAAAGATGCGGGGCCAACAGGTCGAGGGAGGTGATTGTGCCCCTTTACTCTGCTCTGGTGAGACCCCACCTGGAGTACCACGTCCAGCTCTGGGGACCCCAACATAAGAAGGACATGGACGTGTTGGAGCAGGTCCAGAGGAGGGCTACAAAGATGATCAGAGGGATGGAGCACCTCTCCATCCAGGACAGGCTCCAGGGAGACCTTACAGCAGCCTTCCAGTACGTAAGGGGGGCCTACAGGAAAGATGGGGAGGGACTCTTTATGAGGGAGTGTAGTGATAGGATGAGGGGTAACAGTTTCAATCTGGAAGAGGGTAGATTTAGATTAGATATTAGGAAGAAATTCTTTACTGTGAGGGTGGTGAGGCACTGGAACAGGTTGCCCAAGGAAGTTGTGGAGGCCCCATCCCTCAAAGTGTTCAAGGCCAGGTTGGATGGGGCTTTGAGCAACCTGGTCTAGTGGAAGGTGTCCCTGACCATGGCAGTGGGGTTGGAACTTGATGATCTTCAAGGTCCCTTCCAACCCAAACCATTCTGTGAAACAAGTCTTGCTTGCACCTTGCGGACACCTCCTCATACTGATGCATGCCTCAACCACTGAACACCCTGAACATCAGAAGTTTGATTTTAAAAGGAACAGTCCAAGATCTAGCAGTTGTTGCTCTAGTTATAGTTAAGAGTTTCCCAGAGGTTTCAGACTCCTGGCCCAACAACAGAGATTTTCAAAGCCTTGTCACAGCATACCACCAGAACCTGCCATGACTGACCACTGCAGAAAACCTGATTTCTCCATGCCTGAAAGATATACAGGCATCAGATTTATCCCAGCCTTAAGACAGTCTTCTGGGAATATGATGTACTATGGAAGGACCTCCACAGGAATCATCAATAACTAATTAACCACACCATTGAATCCTAGATGTTTTAGTCCATAGTTGTTGGGTCAACAAGTGCGCATTTTTTGCTTAAGTTGATCAGAAAAATTTCCAGCTAGTTCAACGAACAGACTAAGATAAGATAGCTTGTACCTTCCTTTTTTATGCTACAGTTCTTCCCCATGTTATGACAGGTAGCGTATTAGAATAATATTTGAAATTCATTCAGACCTTCTCTGTTCCTCAGTTCTATTGAGGAGAAATATAGAAAAAATAGCTTTCAAGACACAGGAAAAACCAATACAAAAAATAATTCATTTTACCTCACTCATATGGGATCAGAGTTTATGCTCAGATTCACTTTAAGAGTGAATACATGTACTGATGAAGAAGGATTTGAAACATAGTTTAATGTTTTGTTTGCCCTCTAACAGGACATAAACCCTGTAGACTGGAAACAAACCCTGTAGACCATGGAAACAAACAATATTCTAGTCTAGCTTTCCTAACACAGACTCTAAAATCTTACCCAGTGATTTCAGTATTTAACCCACAAAATTATGGTTGAACCAGACTGTCTTTCAGTAAAAGAAAATATTAATTCAATTGTTAAATCACAGTTCAAGTGAATGAATCTTTTCCAATGGTAACTTATGTTAGTTTCTAAAGATTTTCTTATTACTTCCCATTTCAGGGATTTATTTTTTAATTTATCTTGCAGACACTGGATCTCATTCAGCTTGACTTTAGAGACCTCCAATATAATTATCTTTTTCTACTCAGCGTATAATGTGATCAAGTTACCCCTTAACTAACTTCCTCTCTGATAAGCTCAGTAGGCTTCACTCTGTACTTCATACTGCTAGGCAAGCTTTCCAGAAATTAAAGTTTTACTGTGTATCTTGGCATACTTTCAAGTTTTGCTGCCAATGCTTCTGATCTGGTATTTTCCCCTTATTTATAACTCCTATTATCTATTTTTTTTATTTTTTATTTACTCAAATATATTGTCAAACTTTCTTGCTACATCAGTCATGACGCTATATCAGTCCCTCTGATCTCAAGTCCATTTGAAATCCTGTGTTTGCAAAGATTCAATCCAAAACCCTTAAAAATAGCTAACATCCTCCGCATCTGGAAGTACAGCTCTGTATTGTATGCATTTACATATCAGGTCATGTATCAGCTGGCTCTGTATTAACAGTCCTTGACAACTGATGTCTGACAAACTTCACTATCTGCCAAGATTCTTGGCAAAGATCTATTTTATTCCAGAAATTTGATTGAATAGTGATGTGTGGATGACAGGCAAAAGCAAATGCTAGAACTCTACTTAAAACTTCCATCTGTATTCAATTTATTGACGATTACTAACAGTTATTGATGGAGAACTAGTAATTAGTTAGCTTTGAATCCATTCAGTATAAGCCATATTAATTCTGCATATCACTAAATTTAATGCAGTATATTTGTGAATTTAAAGTTTCACAGAGTTACTGCTACACTTTCTATGCCAATTACACATAATAAACTTTGACATGGCTTATTTTTTTTCAGGAAAAAAAAGCAGGCTGCATTGACACAGGTCAGAACTGTCCATGTTCTCTCTGTTCTAAACAAGACCCCATTTCTGACATCTCCTCACCTGGATTCAAACAAAAAAGTCTAGCCACTGCATTACAGATAACATCCGTTTCTTTCTTAGGCTACCTGTAGCCTAAACCACACTACAGCTCATTTACATGGATGGAAAAAATCCTCAAGAAGTTATTTTCAGGATCATTTCACTTCTTGGCACCAATTTTATGTCTAAAACCAATTTATACTGAAATTCTTATTCTTTGCTTGTACTAAATAATGATTTATTTATTTATTTTTTTAGTTGCAGGGTCCAAACTAGAAGCAATTTTTATGTGCTGGACTGCAAGAGAGAATGCCATATTTCCGTGTTGCACTCAGAACCAGTTCTGCAATCCTGAACAATCTCTTGAGGCTATAATACCTAACAAAAGGCACCGCAAGTGCCTCAGAGCTCTAGATTTAAAAATAAAAGTATTATTTCATTGTGCAATCAAACTGAGGCATCACAAACCTCCCAGGTAAAAACATGAGCGACAGCATTGAGCTTTTTCCCAGATATTGTATGGAAAACAGAATCAACACAAGCATACTTACTGTCTGCATTTTGGGAGCACAAGCCCGGCTGACTTTACAAAGAAGCTTCTGCACATCATAGTAGCTCTGTCCTGTCACTTTCATTAGCTCCAAGAGGGAAAGACATAAAAAGTCCTGAAAGATGATAGAACAGTTCAGAGAGCTCAAGCTACAAATCAAGACTGGGGACTAAACTGATGCAATTTATATACAACCAATATATATTCCACAGGTTTACCAACTCTGCCACATTGTTATCCTATACCTCTCCTACCTTGATCTGATACCAGTATACTAAAGGAAATTGTATTCCTATTTTAAAGGACATGGAGTCAAAGGATCAACCATTCAAGAACTGTGTGATGGAACTGCAACAAGATAACACCTTTTTGCCCACAAAAGTCTCTACCTACCTGAAAAATATTCAAATTACATCATGTCTTACAGATTGCAGTCCTAGGGCTAGAGCCTTTATTTATCATGCATACTACTGAAATATATAGGGCCTCTTGGCTCTCTTTAGGTGAGCATTCATGAGAACAACTTCAGAACATACTGCTGAATCAACCCATAACTGATAGCATAACATCACAGCATGTTCACACACTTGATTATGCAGTATAAATGTGGTTTTGTGAAATGGATGTCTTACTGCATGCAAGTAGTAGCTGCACACCCCTGCTAAAATCAAGCATCTTCAGAAGGGAAGGTAGCAAGTACATACAAGTTTAAATGTTTTAGTTAGGCATCTATCCCTTTAAAGCTAGATTTTTTTACAAGGCAGCAGGTCAGATGGAACCTGAAATGCCCCCTATGTTATAAAGTAAAGCTCCCTGTAAATTAAACTGCAAAAAAAGTAAACAGTACATGCATTAAAACACACACACCCTCCCAAACATAAAATAACCCTCTCACCTGACAGGTAGTGATCTGATGGCGACTCAGCCTTTCACACAGCTCCTGAGACAACCTTGCTCTTCTTAGTTTCTTAGCAGCCATGCTTCCCAATCTACAGGGCAAACAAACAAAAAAAAAATTTGAAAGATGCTTGGAATATGACTATGCAGACAATTACACTCACTCCTTGCTAAAAAGCAGGGAAGTGCGCACACGTGTGTGTGTGTGTGTGTGTATAATTTAGTGTGATATAGACTTCCAATATAAGTCAGTGTCACATTAAATTATATTACCACTCTGAAAGCAGTTAAGTTAAATTACATCTCCTCATATTTGAGCATGTATGAGATCATGCCAGCAAGAACAGAAGAGTCAACAATGCTTATAGGACAGAGGTTTCTGGGACATAAGAAAGCTGGAAATTACAGACATACACCGGCACGGACCCACACCAGGTGGCAAAGGTGCTGCAGACGACCTGAGCAATGAGAAAACGAACTTACGACCCCAGCACCTCAGGGCCAGCAGGGGCTGCGCTGCGGAGGCACAGGGCGCCCAGGTGACTCAGGCGCCCACCCCATCTCTCCGGGACCCGGGGCGGCCCCCGCCGCCGGCCCCCCAAAACCTCGCTCCCACCGCAAACCAGCCTCCTCCCCGCGGCTGTGGGGTATCCCAACCGGGCCGGGCCGGACCCGCCCGGAGAGGAAGGAGAAGAGGCCTCTGCGCACCTCAGAACTTTTTCAAAGCTTCCGCGCGGCGGGGCCGAGGGGGCGGAGCCGCCGGGCAAGACCTGCACTCGCGATTGGCTCTGCTTCCACCAATCCCCCGCACCCATGAATGCCGGTGGCGCGCAGGGCATGCCGGGAGCGGTGG
>VUYV01000001.1:14313854-14370190 GCA_008711295.1 Anarhynchus alexandrinus | reverse complement strand
CTCACCTCACCTGACAGGTAGTGATCTGATGGCGACTCAGCCTTTCACACAGCTCCTGAGACAACCTTGCTCTTCTTAGTTTCTTAGCAGCCATGCTTCCCAATCTAAAGGGCAAACAAAACAAAAAAATTTGAAAGATGCTTGGAATATGACTATGCAGACAATTACACTCACTCCTTGCTAAAAAGCAGGGAAGTGTGCACACGTGTGTGTGTTTATATATATAATTTAGTGTGATGTAGACTTCCAATATAAGTTCGTGTCACATTAAATTATATTACCACTCTGAAAGCAGTTATGTTAAATTACATCTCCTCATATTTGAGCATGTATGAGATCATGCCAGCAAGAACAGAAGAGTCAACAATGCTTATAGGACAGAGGTTTCTGGGACATAAGAAAGCTGGAAATTACTCATTGGTGAGCTGAACAAGAACTCCTCATGCTATACTGCACTGGAAAAAAGTAAGGTTATCTTTGGATGCCTAAACACTAACAGTAGAGTAATCACAGTAATTATTTAGCCCTAGAACATATACTGCTAGAACACAACACTCAGTTCTGGTGACCCAGGATTTGTAATGCTGAAAGACGTTGAAAGAGTAGGAAGGCCCCAGTAGACTGACAGGCTGGAAACACAACTTAGCATGCAAGACTCAAGATAGTCAAACCCATCTCAAAGTTCTATGTAACAATTTATGAAACAAACACAGTTAACAATTCTTTAATTTAGCCGACAGTGTAAAAGAAACCAGAGGCCAAAGCTAAGCATATGAAGAGGAGAACTACAATGTAAATATTATTGGCTTCTAAAAGCAAACAAAAATACCATTGGACCAAGGCAGCAACAATTGTGGTATATTCAGTCACTTATTCAAATTGCATTTATTGAGACTGAGACTGCTGCTTAAAGAGTGTCTGATTATTTCAGATAGGGCTTAAGAATATTTTACTAGCAGGTAAAATTACACTACCACTATGAATCCTTCTCCCCTTAGCCCTCAGCTGTTTGCATTTGTCCTTTGCATTTGTCCCCCCCCGCTTTTTTTTTCCCCCCTATCATTCCAGTCTACTGAACAAAACTCCAGAGGATGGTATTCAGCTCGGTACAGTCTAACCCACACGTGTTTTCCTAACCTGTACGTATGTTCAAGCCCATAGCTGTTTCACACATATTATTAGGCAATATTCCTAGTATTTATTTAGCCTGAAGCTTAGGCAAAACAAAAAGGTTTTTAAATAACGTGAAACTGCTAAAACTCTTGCAGATGCATTGACCTCCACATCTTTGCGAGATGGAAACTTTATTGCCCCCTCTCCCAAATCCTCTTTAGCCAGGAGGAGAAAAAAAAAACAACCAACAAACATTTGCAGAGTTCAGTGTCCTTCCAAGCTACCGCCTGTACCAATAACCATTTACCCTACAAACCGCACGCTCCGCCTCCAGCATTATGGTACTCTCTGGCTTCGCACCTACCCCTGCAGCTGAAGAGGAGCCGAAGCCCAGCCTCTGGCAAACTCATGTCGTGACTGAAACGATCGCAGCGGGGGCCCGCGACAGCGCTGCCCGCGCCCCCTCCGCGCTCCCGGCACGGGCGAGGGGGAGGTAAGGACACCCGTGAGGGGAAAGACCACAGACATACACCGGCACGGACCCACACCAGGTGGCAGAGGTGCTGCAGACGACCTGAGCAATGAGAAAACGAACTTACGACCCCAGCACCTCAGGGCCAGCAGGGGCTGCGCTACGGAGGCACAGGGCGCCCAGGTGACTCAGGCGCCCACCCCATCTCTCCGGGACCCGGGGCGGCCCCCGCCGCCGGCCCCCCAAAACCTCGCTCCCACCGCAAACCAGCCTCCTCCCCGCGGCTGTGGGGTATCCCAACCGGGCCGGGCCGGACCCGCCCGGAGAGGAAGGAGAAGAGACCTCTGCGCACCTCAGAACTTTTTCAAAGCTTCCGCGCGGCGGGGCCGAGGGGGCGGAGCCGCCGGGCAAGACCTGCACTCGCGATTGGCTCTGCTTCCACCAATCCCCCGCACCCATGAATGCCGGTGGCGCGCAGGGCATGCCGGGAGCGGTGGTTCCCGGGGGCGGGCGACGAGGCGGCAGTGCGCATGCGCGCCGCCTTGCGGCCTGTGATGGCGGCGACCTGTGCCCGGCGCCGGGGCTGCTGTCTAGTGAGGGTCCTGCGGCCGCCTCCGCCGCCGGTGTGCCGCTCCGGGTAGCGCCCTTCCTGTAGCCGCTCCAGCTTTGGGGGAAAGGAGGGGCTGAGGGGGGTGTTCAGTGTTCAGAGTTTACCGCCGCTCGTGAAGGTGAGCGCCTCCCCGGAGGTGGGAGCCGCCGGGCCAGGCTGTGGAGGGGGACTAAGGATGTGTGCTCCAGGCAGGGAAAGCTCCATTCCGGCATTCTCGGGGTTTGCTTTTCACAGTGCTTCCGTGCTTTTAGCTAGAAATTCCTACCGTCCTCTGCACATGAAGCATCTACAAAACTTGCCTTCAGCATTAAGAGTGCTATGCATCCACTCATTCATCAGTAAATAATATTGGAATGCTGATTCTTGTCTTGGAATTGGGGGCTTACAAACGTCTGGTTGGCTGCCAGCTCAGGGAGAAACGCCTTCTGACTGGAGAACGTATTACCTTGTAATGTGAATGTAACAGGGAGAATCAGTCATGGAACATGACAGACACGACTTTACTAATGTCTGTAGGGTGCGTTTTCCAACTCACTCTAGCTTATACTAGAAAGTACTGAACTTAGTATTTTATATATGTTGTCTGCATAATCTTTACAGCTCTAGAAATTAGCCTAACTGAAGGAAAAAACAGATCAGTATTACCTGGGACATTTACTGAAGGCCTTTGCATTGGGAACTGCATGGCTGGGGTTTTGTCTACCGCAAAAGAAATGCTACAGTGAAGCTGCAAAATACAGAACACTTCAGCCACTTTTCCAAACTAGTAAATGGGAGAAACATAGCAAGAAGCTGACTGTCATGAAATGCAAAAAGGGTCAGTGGAATTAGTGTTTCATTCATACACTGAAGGGAGCTTACATACGCAAAGAAGTCCATAGGATTTAAGAAGCTGGACGGGGACTAAGCAGCCCATACAAAGGCAACTCGGAGCTTTAGTGCATAGCTAGCTGAGCAGGGAGAGAAGTGAAATGGAGGAAGAGCTCCTCCTAGTGTAGTTGGCCTTTTAAAAGTTGACTTGAAAAGTGTAAGCCAGAATTGAGAAAAGCTGTCTAGGGGAAGGGAAAGGATGTCTGTTGCTGCAGTTTAGTTTCTGTGCAAACAGAAGGGTGTCACCACAGTATAACTCTGTCCTGGATTACTATTTCCTGCATGGCACAGAGGCAGCAGGACCCCTAACTTCCCACCAGAGGTGCAGGAAAAAGTAACATTGCCTTGATGACTTTTTTCCCTCCTACAAATGCAGCAGGGCTTCCACTTCATCTCCAAGGCCAACTGGCTTCCTTCCCATCGGCTACAAAAACAGAATACCTGTATTAAACCAGAGAATTCGTTTGGTATATTGAGCGAGGCAAGCATATCTTACCAGCCAGGTAGTTTAGAACATTTGTGACCAAAACCAATATACCCTGGTGCCTCTTCTGCCAGTTCTTTGCATCTCATTTCTCAGTGGAGTCATGACTGTTCCACTCTCTACTTCCCAGATACACAGATACACCTTTAAACCTGCTGGCAAATAATTGTGCATCATCTTCTACATATAATTTGAGAAAGTTAATATATAACTAGAGGATAATCAGAAAAGTGTTCACATATGTTTCAATGTTCTCAAGCAGCAACACAGCAGGCAGCTCCACAGCTTCCATATGTTTGACTAGGACAGTAGTCACTAGGGAATCAGGGCACTCTGCAAACAGCTCTGCTCTGTGACCTCGGTCAAGTCCCTAAATGACAGGGTATCTGTTTTCCTTCTCAGTTTTGGTTTTACCTATTTAGACTGTAAACAGAGTAAGTAGCGCAGGCTCAACAGACTTGCGTGTCGGGCATGACACAGCAGAGAGCTGCTCTCATCTAAGCCTTTAGCTGCCCCTGGAACTCATACTAAGAAGGGATTAATAAAGCTAAGAGATGATTATAAGAACTGAGCTTCACCACATTAATTTAAGGAGTTCCTTTAAACTGGCAACACTGGAGCAAGACTTACAGAAAGGCAAAGCAAAACAGCAAAAACAAAGGAAGTCTCATGGAAGCAGAGTCCTCAAACATCAAACACACCAATTACAATAAAAAAGGGAATGGTGATTAGCTTGTTAAGGAGCAAGCCAAAAGGGACAGAGTCTGATTTGAAGGGCACAGGATTAAATACTTATCAGTTCTTATTCAAATAAATACTCAGCAGTTAAGTTATTCTGAAAGCCTCCAGAACTGAAAAGCTAATGGCAAAATTTTTCATTTCTGGAACAGAATCCACAGAAAAGTTTCTTCCCCAAACCCAAGATGGCCTTTTGTGAGCATCTTCAGATAATAGTTTCACATTCTGGAACATTTCAGGTCATTCACTGAATTACTAACACAGCATCAGCTCATTGATGCTGACTACAGTCCTCAGGTTTATTACTATTTTCCAACTCTCGATTCTTGCCTTAAAATTAGCAGTGTTCCCCTGCCCCTGTGAAAGGAAAGTGTTTCCCCAAAAGAGTTCACTCTACGAGAACACAGCAACAACTCTGACTCACAAGGGTAATCCAGATATTCAGAGCAATTCCCCCACCTTATGCTTGCTGACTACCATCTAATTAATCTGATATATTCTTATTCCTTGGGGTTATCTACTTGATGCCTACCACATTCTTCAAAAAAAAAAACCCCACCCATGTGCTCCTGAGACTGGAAAGCGATTATAGGCCAGCTCATGCTTTTGTGGGATTAAGGTCCAAAGAGGTTGCTCAATAACAGTACACAAAGGAGCTTCAAATGATGTAGTCTCTCCATTGCTGTCTCCCCAAAGGAGATGGAGATTTACTTCCAGCCCTTTGGGGTTCCCCCATCTCAAAAAAGGGAATTCAAAGGATCTCACAAGGAGGCCTGCACCCTGGTTAAAAATGCTTTATTTTCCATGCCATCCATACCAGCGCAGCTTTAGCAAAGCCACTTCACTTGAGACTTTCCCAGCTGCATCTGCATCAGGGATGGGGTAGAGGAAAAGGATACCATACCTCTGTTGTTTCTACAAGCTGCTCAGAGCAACCTCACTGTTATCATTGGCTGTAATAAACAGAGGAAGAACGACAGACCTGTGAAAGCATAGCCCATCCTCTCATTCTGAGTGTTTCTCCCCCTCCCTTAGTCCTCCGAACAGTCTGCGGACCAGATAAATGCTTCTCCCCAGGCAATTAACCTTTTTCCTCCTGCTCAGGAAGGATTAAAACCAATTATAATGAATCCTCCTCAGGTATTAGTGAGGACCTGTCTGACCACCCACATTTACACCCAGGAAAAAGCAGCTTTTCTCTCAGGACAGGTGGAAGGCATTTCTCTGTTTTCCACCTCTTCACGCATGCTACTATGGATTCAGAATTATCCATCACCCCCAAAAGCATTTCAGAAATATTCAGCAGCAATGTAGAGTCTTTGAAAGAGAGCATCTGTACCCCCTACCGTTTTTACAGAAAAGCAGACTAGCCACCTTCCCTGCTATTGCACGCAGAAGTACAGACCCGCCTGCATGTTACAGCTTTGAAAAATTCAGCTGCATTTGCTTTCTGCCCAAATTACAGCAAACAAAATGAGAGACCTCAGGGATTATTCCACATTTAGCCTGTTCTCATCTAAGCAGATTGCCCTCCAAGATCATCTTCCTACTTCATTTAGCTTTTTCTGGTTAAAGAGACAGCAGGAGTCATTCAAGTCTTTGGGCTTTTTATATTCCCTGTTAAGGTTCTGTTAGATGAGAAGGCCATGAACTGGCAGAGCGGCAGCATAATAATCAATGTGGAGTTGTTGTAACCAGAACAGATCTTTACCCGTACATGCTAAACCCAATTTACACTATATATAACAAACCTGACCTCCTCCTGCCTTTTGCCTGTGCCCTACTAGCACCCCTTTTTTTACTACCTTGTCTTGCGTTTCTGTTTACTGAGGTGCTGGGGTTGTCCCAGTAGCGATGTCTGCAATCACCAGGCCTTGCCACCCTCACTACAAAAGTTCCTTCAGCTTTCCCTGGGATGCTGAGGTAGACCAAGAAATGACAAATATCACAGCAATAGGCCTTTAGGAGCATTGCAAGAAGTAGATAATATCTCACTGAGGTAATACTTAGGTCCCCACTGCAGCTTTTTGGTGCTAAAGCATGGAAAAACTGCAACATACCCTATTACTCAGAAACTCGAACCATATTTAGTCGTTTGTCCTATGAAGCAGATCTGTTTCTCTGTGACCAGATAAGGAAGCAAACTCAGTAGTTCAGTGGTTCCTCTTTGATCAGTCCAGTTCTCTGAGGACGTGCACATCCAGCATGTCACCCTGTGATCCTTCACAGGAGACAGCCTCTATTGAGAAGCTGCAATTAGACTAGAAAAATCCAAGCACCTCACAGTGACCAGTAGAGAAAGTGCACTGTGAACCCCTTGTCATCACACGCAGAGTCAAACACCATGAAATTAGTACTGATGGTGCCTGGTTTTAGCAGTTAATGGTAGTTGCTTTCAGGCAGAGCCCTTGCTCCATCTGTGGAGTTCTTCAGTGGAGAAACGAGACAGTGGGAGCGAGCAGACTTTACTTTTTTGCTTGGACAACACCAGCAGAGAAGGGTAGATCCCAGACACTCACCTCTGTGCAGTTGCCAGAAGTGGGGATGACCCTGAAAAAAAGGCAGACTCATTCACACGCAATGTCAAAAAAACCCCCCGATGTGACTATCTTAGTTCAGCTCACCACCTGAGAAGCACGTTCCAAATCAGTAATGGCAGTGAAAGTGCCTTGGTTTTTGGAAAAGAAGTCTTCGCTTTGTGATGTTACAGATTAATCACTCTAATAACCCAGCAGCTGAACTGAGCCCAATAGCTCTTATTTCAAACAACAAACATACAAACCAGCAAGCAAACAAAGCCTGGAACATTTCATTCGATGAATCATTTCAGTCTGGGGCCTTTGGCTCTTGCATGCTTTTCATTCTACTTCTTTTTAAAGTGATGAATTGGATCCCTATGGCTGACACTTCAAAGGAAAGTGCTCCATACATCCTCACCATCCTTCCCAGAAGATGTTGCTGCACTGTTTCCAAAGGTGGCTGAGTGGCATGGAAGAGAGAAGAAACCACCAAACCTGGGCAGAGAAAGCAGAGGAAGGTCTCCACTCCCACAGTGTTTGTGCCTTACAATTTTCTGCCTGGCCCTGAAAAAATGAGACATCTTCAGGCCCGGCAATTGAACGTTACTCACTCTCACGCACCACCTACAAGGAACTCGGCAGTCTCAAACAAGATCAACCCAGAGACCCATTGTCCTGTGTCTTAGCAGTGTTAGCGAACAGATGCAAGAGATCTCTTAGTGGATAATTATAGAAGAATTTACCCACAGAGGAAAGAAGACATCGAACTAATTCTGTGGTGATTATTTTTTTACCTTGAAGCATGATGCTTCTTATCCATTTTACTGGGATGAGCACACAGCAATAATATATTCAAATATCACCCTAGGACTCCGCTACCACAAACTCAATTACTATAGAGTATCCAGGCAAGCATGCCTGCCATTCATTGTTTGGGCATGATGCCATAGCTATGATCACATTATCCTCACCCTACATTGACTACCCATGACAAATTGATTTTACAGAGCTATTTTTTAAATCACTACAGCATATTCTATTAAATGAACTATGCAGCAAATTAAGGCTATACTTAATTGAAGTAAAATAGGATGTTTGTACAGCAAGAAGCTGAATGGACGATGAGCTGTTTTGCTGAACTGGGGTGCTATTAATTGTCCGATAACTAAACTTTTTTTTCAGTGGTCTTTAGGATATAGGCTTATAAATCTGCAGGAAGCATCACAGTCCAATGCAATCCATTCCAGTCATTGAAGGCATATTTTTCCAAAACCTCAGGAGTTTTCACACCCAAGAGGGAAAGGGCACGAAATGAGAACACTCCCAGCCTTGCAAAATAAAGTGCACCATAAGGAAAGGTGCCTCTCAGCTGACAGAAGATGGAGCCCTCCTGCATTCATCACTGACTTTCCCCATAGCTGTGCTGTCATGGCATCAGCGGGGACAGGTGTATCCTGGGCTGTGTGACTCAACCACCTTATGGTACCAAACATTTAATTCAACTGGCTCCTGGCTCCCGTTCAGCTTCCACTGGGAGCTGCGTGTTTCCATCACCTCTCAGCAGGGACTCACCAACTCACATACAAAGGCCAAATGATTTTTAAAAGCCTCTGATTTGAGCTGGCTTGATTTTAGGGCTTCCAGCTTGAAGTACTTTCAGCCCCAGGGGTGCACAGCTGCCATGCTTTTGACTGGAGCAGTCTGAAGAAAATCAGGATGTCCCAAATTGGTAAAACTTTAGTCACTCTTAATCTGTGGTCACTTTTCAAATATCTGGGCTTAAATGATAAGATCAGGAATGTAGACAAGTCATCGGGGCTGGGAAATGGGCAGATGAGCATGAGACTTGTTTGTCTTAACTCTCAATGTTATGTTTAAAACAAATACTCTTTAAATATATCACCCGACTTCCTTCTTACATTGGTGAGGATCCAGAATAAGGTCAGTGAAATTACTAAAGTCACACAAAGCAAGACTAAGAACAGAATCAGGTTTTTGGGTATTAAAAATATGGACCATAAACACACAGTTTTGACTGTTTCTTTCTCTCTGCCTTTAATCTGACAGGGGAAAAAAGAAGCTGGGAGGATGAATGAATGTCAGATGTGAAGAAAATCTTTGGGCTTTCAATTTCCTATTATAAACCAGGACTAGAATAGTAAAAAAGCAGCAGAGGTCAGGAATGAGATACAGTGAAAAAAAAGCAGTGTGCACACTCTTATTCCAGGGATAATGGCCTCAATCTGCTGTGTATGAAAAGAGATGCTGGGAGAGAAAGGCCAGAAATAGCAGAAGGTTTTACAGGGCAAGGGAGGGATACTGTTTTTTGTACTAGATCTACGCATGGTTCATTCTGAGGTTTTGTAGCTGTAATTCTGAGAGCCTGGCATCTGCCACCCCACACCGCAGTCTCTTACCTAAACCACAGAGCGAGTGCACATGCCCTGTTTTGCCGTCAGGGAGGAGTCAGAAGAAGAAGAACAATTGTGGAGCCACCCCAGAAGCCCAAGACCTCTGTCTCCATCCCAGAGTGCCCGGGGAGGGCAGATGTTTGGTTTCTGTTGGATTAAGCTTTTGGCTGGAGATTAAGGTTTGTTGTGGGTTAGCTGCTGATCTTAACTGGATAGCTTTCCTACATATCTGCCAAAAATGCCTAGAGTAACACATTGGCTCTTTTCAGCAGTCTGTCAACAACTGAAGTCAACATGCAACATAAAAACTACATATTTTAAAAGCAATGAAAAAATAGGTTGGGATGGGCATGAATTCCCTCTGTCTCTTCTCACTGCTAACTTCCCCTGCTTACCAGTGCCTCTGTTCCTCCTTCTGCCTGTTCAAAATATGGAGAAAAAAGGAAATTGCTGCCACCACTTCAGCCACAAAACTGTATATTGAGGGAGCCCAGGAAGAGGAAGACATTGTTCACATACATACACCAAGGTGGAAGGACTGATGACTTGAGTACAATGAAATTTATTATTGCATTGCTTCTGAATAACTGTGCTCCAGGCATACCCCTCAGAAACTCATTTACTTCCAAGGCTGAAAAAGGTTAGATGTGGATCAAAACATCATGGCCAAACGTGGCGTTTCTATCTGGTTTGCTGACTGGGGGAGCTCAGAGAAGTACCGCAGACTCCCTGTTCCTCTAGGAGATGTCACAGGGATGTCCTGACCCCCACAATCCCCCGAGGCCAGCTACTGCAGTGCTGCTGATCCCCAGCAAGGGGGTGGGCTAGGTGCCAGGAAAGCACATCCTGACAGCCATCCTCAACCATCCTTTGTTCATTGCTGAATTTACTCCCCTGCAAGGGGACTACGGCACATGGCAGCTGTTTGCAGAGTGAGGAGAGAAATCAGGGCTATTTGTGACATCTATTTAAAGGCTCTTTAATATATACGCAGCCTCTCTTGTGATCAGTGCTTTATCTAACCATAGTTTCTACATTCCACCGCACAAACGCTTCCTGACATTTACTGTTTCTGGCACTGTTAAACTCTGTGCATGGGGAGGGGAGAACATGGTGGGGCAGTTTGTGCTTGAAGGCCAGCTGCAGCGCGAATCCAAACTGATGTGCCATATGGCCCTGCAGGCTTTGGAGGGCACCTGCTAAAACCAGCTCATTTCTCTCGTGCAGATTTTAGCACTTGAGGTAAATCCTGGTTTCCTTGGTTAATGTTTGCTCCTTTCTTAGGAAAACACTCATGGAAATTTGAAGCAGCTTTGTCTGAGGTAGGATTTAGAAATAAGCGAGGTCCGTGTTCCCCTTGGTTCCCATCCAGTGCTGTTCCTTATTTCAGCATCCAGCGAGCATAAAACATTCCCTTTGTGATTTAGTAGCATTTTGCACTAAGCCTGCAAAGCTGTGGGTGACTGCCCGAGACACAGAACAACAGAGAAATTAGTCCGGCCGAAGGATGTTACCTTTTCGGTTTATTTCAGGAACTGGCGTGGGAAGGCCCATGTCTGTGCTGGTGCATGCTTTTGCCTTGCAAGCAGTTGGGTTGCACCGGTGCTCCCTGTTGGGACAGTCCAGCTTCACGACCCACCAGAGCCTGGGGGAGCATCACCTGCCTGCACTGGGCCAGGCTGGAGCCGGAGGGGGCTCCAGTGGCTTCTGAGCATCGCGGCTGTGTGCTGGCACCCTGGAGTGCCTGTAGCTGTACTTGAATTTTACTGATAGTTACTGATATTCCCAGGACTGGATTTTAGAGGGGCTGGTGTCAAGGTTTGGATTCCTAAAACTTGTGGAATTGGAAATTCCCATTCTAGCAGGGCTTGCTTGGTCTCAATCCTTCAATATACAAAGCAGATAAATTAACGGTCGTGCGGGATTGGGAGTAGGAGGCAGCTTCTTTGTAAAACCTCATTAAAACTTAGAATATCTCTGACATTGTGTGCAGTGGGGACCCCATCAGGGCTTCTGTTGCATCTTTGGACATCATTCTCTCCCTTGCAAGGTCTTCTGTGCTGGCCAGCTGATGATTGCCTTGGCCAAGATATCTGCATTTCAAAAACACCATACTGTGACAAAACGCCCATTTCTGCCTGCCTTTACAGGGGCAGACAGTTTTCCCCCCAACATGAACAACCTTTTTACAGTCCAATGAGTAAGCGCTGCTCCTCTGCTCAGGCTCGGCTCCGAGACTCAAGCTGCAAGGTGTTGCAGCCCTGTGAGCTATTTGATCAACTGCTATTATTATAATAAAAGCTATCCCTGACAGAGCCGTAGGTAAAATCTCTCTTGGGAGCAGCATTCCCTGCTGACTTCATATAGGCGGCTTGACAGAACACCCTGTGCTTTACAGAAACAGAAAAATCCCTCTGCGGGGGCCGTAGAGCCGGGCCCCTAAAGCCCTTGACCCCAAATGTGTAATCTCCCCAGAGACCCAATGTACATGAAGAAATATAATCTTCTTGAAGCATCTGCTGTCCGCATTGTGTTAAAACATGACTGAGACACAACTGTCAAGTCTGCGGTTCACTTATTGCAGAATCCTTTAAAGTGCAATAAAACCCCCCTGACCCAATCTGAAAGGAGCTCTGGCACACAAAAGGATCTCTCTGTATTGCTTTAAGGAGGGTTATTTTACCACGACTGCAGCCTGAGAGGTTTCTGCAGCATCCAACAGACATTTCACCTGCTTTTGTGTCCTGGGAAAGCAATAGCTCACAACAGATGGGAAACGGAGCCGAGTTTCGGGAGGTCACTGTAACGGCATCACATGCAAATCCTTCGCCCGCTGGGACCTGGACGGCGCGTGAGCTGTGCTGGGGAAGCCGGAACGAGCTTTCCCAATCGCACAGGGGCAGAAGCTCAGCCGGAGCATTCGGCAAGGAGGCCTGGGAGGGCTGCCTTCGGAAATGGATCAGTCTGACAGATCAGTTTTCCCACTGGGCCAAAGGGGAAGGAGAGGTGTCTGTTATCACAGAAAACACAGAGAAAAGGGGTGTCTGCTGGTTTTTTAATTTCTTTATACATTTTTTCAGCCAGTCGGAGGACTTGGTCTTTGCTGTGAAGACATAGGTGCAGGGAGCAGGAAAAACTGAGAGCTTAAATGCAGAACTAGCAAGGAAAGAGCACTGATGTGGCTTGTCAGCCATACTCTGATCTGCTGCTGTTTCAGTTTTCTGCATTTTTTTTTCAACAGTGTAAACTCGCTTCCTTGACATCTGCCCTGCCCTTGCTCTCGGTCTCCCCACCCCCCACTTCTCCCTTTAATGCTGGTGTCCTCATTTCCCCTTTTGTACGTAGGACCCTTTTCACTATGCAGGGATTAGTATCTCACTCATAAATATGTGAAATAGATACGCAGATGATTTCATTTGCTGGGTTTTGAAGGGCTGGCGAGACAGACTGGCATGGGCAGAAGGGTATGTTCTAGCAGGTCAGCTGAAGAAAACATCTTGTGTACGGGATGAGTAACGGGAAAGAGGCATATGGAACAGCAGCACCAGCCCAGCAGGGAGACCTCAGGGATGGGGATGAGGTGGTAAGACATAAAGGCCAGGCAAATAAGGAAAAGCAGGAGAGACAGTCGAAGATGTCTCTACCTCCCCCATTTGCTACGTGTCTGCCAGGAGAAAGGACGAAAGCAGGGAAAGTGAGAAGCAAAAGGGGAGCAGAAGTCCACTTTGTCTCTGGGCAGTTTGAGTTGCTGGTAATTCATTCAGGAGAAGATGCCAGAGGAGGTGAGAAAAATGCAGGTGTGGAGAGATGGTGGCAAGCGAGGAGGGAGGCAGAGGTCTGAGACATGAGGAGGAGACAGCAGTAAAAGCTGTGGAACTGGATGGGAGCACCCAGACGGGGGCACAACTGAGCTGAGCAGGGATTCCCGAGGAGGAGGAGCTACAACAGAGAAGCCCTGAGAAGGTGACAACAAAGAGCTGGACATGACAGTGCTGTGGAGCCCTGGCCGAGGAAAAGTTGTCAAGTGGCAAGGATTAAGTTGCCAGGTCCAAACCAGGAAGTTGAGACAAAGACCAAAGCCCTAACATGCAATAAGACCTTGCCAGGAGGCAGTTGGTGAAGCGGAGAGGAAGGATAGGACTGAGGTGATGGATGATAAAGCAGAGAAATAGGGTTTAATGGACCATACATGGTGGCAGCCATGGCTTCCACCTGGCTTTGTGGGCAGCCGTAAGGTCACAGGCAGCCTTGGTGGGACACAGTGTAGTGACCAGCATCATGCTGGGTGCATGCCTGCCTCTTGCCCGGACACCAGTGGCCAGGACAACTGTAACCTATGCTGGGCTTTTGGAGATGTTTGTGCTGATTTCAGCAGTCATGCAGTGCAAAGCCCCACCATAAGCATGGTGCTGGGGGCCATGCTGCCTTTACTGCGAGATCAAAGGGCAGCTGTGCTTCGTCAACCAAAATACAATTATGCTAACTCCAGTCAGCCTGTGCTGAAGACCCCATGACTGTCCAATAATGTTAAAAATTTGTTTTTGCTAGAGCATGCCACCACCCGGCTAATGTGGACACCCATGTGTCATCTCCAGAGCAGTACTAGGGAGGAGGCTCCTAGTGTGCCACTGGCTGCGCTCCTCTCCACTGGTGTTGCTGGCATGCTCAGGTCATCAGCAGGGATTTGCCCACTTGTGTGACGCTGGGAGACAAGGCTGGATGGAAAGGGGCAACAGAAGTGCCTCGTGGACATTTTGGCCAAGCTGTTTTATTAGTGGAACACAGCTGGGATGTTTATTCTTACCCTTAAATACTTCAAGAGACTTTTTTTTTTTAATGCTTACTATGGTATCATAGCACTTACAGATCCTGCTGGGGACAGGCTCACATCAATGTTACAACAAAAAGGCAAGTCCTGGCCTGGAGAATTTGCAACGTGACTGAGATCAGGGATGGCAGATAGGCACCAGTGGCCAACAGATGGAGCAGCAGAAGAACAGAAGGACGCCCAGGACCAGCACGGCAGCCTGGGTGGGAGGGAGTACTTTCGGTCGATGCCTTAGCTGAGGGAAGGGAGTGGATGGCTCTGACTCAGGCTGGGTACACGCTGCTCTCGTTAGCAATAAGAGGGAGCAGACAGAGGGGAAGGCAAACCCTAGCAAAGACATCAGAAGGTCCCCTAGGCGGTAACTCCCCCTTTTTTTAAAGATGGAGCAGGATAGTATGGCATGTTTGCCTTAGACATTAATCTGATTTAAAAACCTTATGTAAAACAGGCTTGAAAAATATGGACCTAACCGCCCTCTCCAAGCTGAGCACTCATCAGTAAGAGGCTTTAACCCACTGCCAGATCAAACCGGGGCCTTCCCACGCACCAAAGCACACAGACACACAGCTTGCAAGGTCGAGAGCTGTCAACTCAGATCTTAACCTGCTTCATGTGTTTGAGAAGCTCCATTTTGGATCTTCTCTGGATTTCATATGCTCAAAAGTGGCAGTGAGTGGGCCCAGACTGCTGGTGGCAGCTAAGCAGGTGATGGCTCTTCTTTGCCAGCAGAAGTTATGATGCAATCAGTGGTGCGGCGTGGAAAGCCATTAGCTATATTTATGCATCTAAAGACACACATTCGCTATGTGTATTTGCATTTATATGAAGGATCAGTTGAAATTATGTATTACTCCACATACATTAGAACTCAGAGATTGACTGGAGAAGCTTTTTGCTGAACTTAGTCCTGAAAGTCTATTATGTACCTTTGTGTGGATGTTATAGCAAAGGCACTGAACAGTAATTGCCAACTTGCTGCTATGCTTGTGCCTGAAAGCAGGTGTGTAAAATGTTTTCTGCTCTGAGCTTCCAAAGCACTGACAACTGCAACTGGTGTGGGCTTTAATGGAAGCTACAGCTCCTCAGCAATCAGCCCATTTGAGTTAAATTGGCAAAGGTGGGGCTCAGACAGGAGGAACCTGTGATTGCAGCATGGATTGCAGCAGTGGAGGTAGGACTTGGAAATGGACAGGTTACCAAAGGAGCTGGAGAAACAGGAGCAGTAGGAAGAGCTGTGGCGTCACGTGAGTGGTCTGACAACAGAAGCAGCAACATAGATAAGCTCTGCAGTAACTGCAACAACACGAGCTGATATGGCAGATGGTCACCTCAGTTTAGCCTCTAACATGGCTTGTTGCCCCTAGCAATATTTACCCAAAAGTACTCTACTGATGGAGATGGGATTATGTAGCAAGCACAGGGAAATCAGTCTTGTTTTGTATAAGATAGAACTGTGCTGCCTATCAGCTCAGACAGTCCCTTTGTGTGCTGGCTTTGACTTAGGCAGACGGAGTGATGTGATGATGCACAAAACCATTTCTAGGACAGCTCCAGATGGTAGAAACTAGGTAGCACTTACCCGGTACCCCAACTTTCTTGGAACTTTATTAACTCACTCCGCAAATCTGGTAACTTGGTTAACAGGTAAAATGTTGAACTCCCTTTCCGAGGTCTGAAATGGCCTGGGAGCTGTCAGGACGTTTCCATCAGCTCCTGATCAGTGCTATTTGGGGCTAATCTGGACCTACTTCAAGGCCTGAAGTGAAAATTATTTTATTGGTTTGTGAAAAGCACTTAGAGATCCTTCAGTAAAAACTGAAAAAGAAAGGCAAATGCTGTTATTCTCACCCCCAAAATACTAGGTAAAGAACCATACTGAAGTAGCAATATAGACATGTTGCAAAGGAGATTAACCAAAAAGGAGAGAGAAATTCTGCATTGGAAAACGTCCGGTGTTTGAAAAACCAGAGACCTACAAGCACTATGCACAGCTCAACTCATATTTAATAAATATTGTCTCAACTGCATATGTTTACTTATTTTTATTAAAGAGCAAATTGCTTGTATTTCCTTCTCTTTCCTCTTCATTATAGCATCAAAGCAGGACAGCATGCCACACAACAGTATAAACAAACAGCATCACCAGATACTTAAGGGTCTTTAGCTCCTAAATTGACTAAAGCATAAATACAAACTGACGTCAAGCATTTGGGATTACCATTTAAAAATCGCTATTTTCTGAGACGCTAATGAAGGCCATTCACATCAGAAAATCCAGTGGCTACTAAAGGAGGAGCCAGCAGCCCAGACTCCACAGTAAGGAGTTGAGGAAATGGTCTGCTTCTGTCAGAGTAAAAAACATGCCAGATTGCTTTAGACCTGTGAGAAGTCCCAAACAGAGAACATGGAAGAGCTGCTTCCAACCTGTTCAGCTCTTGAAGATTTGGGAATGCAGATGTCACCACCAGTCCTCGCCGCCACCATTACCAGCAGCGCTTGTATCACCCCCTCTACTCATCACAGTCCTTGTATGATGGAAGCTCGTCCTGGCTGCACACGGGAGCTGCACAGCACGCCACGTGCAATGCCATCTGCAGTTGCGTGATGCTGGTGACCTGCTCCAAGGCTGTGACAAGTCACCTGCCACATTTGGTGTCTAGGGTCTCTAAGTAGCTGAAGCTTTGAACAAAATTGTCTCAAGTGAGATCATAAGCAGTGGTGAAGCTTATACAGTATCTCAGTCTTTCTCCCTCTTTAGCCTGACAAACATTTCCACTGGAACCCACGGAATTAAGAGTAATTTTATAAGGCAAAATGCATTCCTGAGTAGGCGTTTCTACTAATTCAGGTGCTGGAAGTGGTATAGCCACACGGCAGCACACTCTGTGGGCCAAGGTATTCTGCTTCTCAGCATGATTAACTTAGCAGGATGGAGCACAGTGCTGTATGGCTTTTAGTACCTCCACTGGCTTCATGAGCACTAGCTTGCATATCTTTAGATGATGTATTTTTCCACGAAGATGTAAGTTGGCAATCGCCTAGATAAAAAGAGGACTAGAGATTTTGAACATACCTTCTGAGTGAGTTCAGACAATCATATACTTTGCACCAAGCAGACAACTTTTGCATTTCCACAGGTAGTGAAGATCTCAGAGGGAAAGGGCAGCTTTCTATTTGAAGCAGTGGTGCCTTTGGACACGAACTAACCGGTGCGTCCCCAGCCCCTCCCTAGGACTTCTGTCAAGACAGCACTTCTTTTTTTGGCATCTGTGCTAGCTGCCCAGGGGCCAAAAGCAGAGCAGGTACTGGGGGCACCACCTGCTTCTGTAACATTCCTCTAGGTCCCAAAGCAGTGAACCAAGTGGCCAAACCCTTGATGGAGCAAACCCTGCCGTCCTAGAAGAAATAAGCCATTCCACGTAGTACAAATTCACTATCATGCCTGGGGGTGACCTGCTAGTAATAAGCCTGAAGCCCAGAGACTTACAGCTCTTAAAATTAAAGCTCCCCTGCCCAAGCGGAGCCCACCTCTGTTAGCTTCAAACCTTGAGTGGTGCCAAGGCCTCCAGGCAGCAGCAGAGCTTGTTCCATTCTCTGGGCAGGAGGTGAAAGGAAGGGAAGGTCCCTTCCCCAGGGGCTGGCTCAGGACACGCCAAGGGGAGTAAGGGAAGACAGGTGCAAGTAGAGGCCATTTGCTGAACAAGGACAACATTCCTGAGGTCTCATCAGCTCTGTGACCCTACTCGGTAAGTGGGTGCCAAAGCAGCTGGGCCAGGGGAGGCACGGTGGGAACAGCATCTGATTTAGCAGAGGCTGCACCAGGGGAGAGATTTCCTGCTACAACAGGGGATAGATCACGGAGGGATGCGGTAGCTGCTGATGTGCAGGAAGGAAAGGGAAGAGAGTAGTTTCCTTCTCAGGTGGTTCAGCTGCAGTTTGCAGGCAGAAGAACTGAAGCAGAGAGCTCAGGTCTGCAATCCTCCCCCTTGGGCACATTGCATGTATTCATGGCCCAGGATAAACTAAAATAGAAAAACATTTGGTTTCAGTTCACATCTTAGTGGTGACCCATGTTTTATTCATAGTGCAGAAAGGGCAGAAGTTCCCATGAACAAAGAAATCCCCTTTCTTTCTGGGCAGGTTTCAGAAAACCAGTCAGCAGCAGAGCAATGCTATTGAACTGGGGAGTCAGTCACCATCTTCCTAATTCTCAAAGCAGTTACAGCCCTGCAGCCTTTTTTTACCTTTTATAGTCACAGGACTAGTCAAGCAAAACCTTGATTGGATTATTCTGCTTTAATTACAAAATGCACTCAGACCAAAGGCGCAATAGTACCTGGTACATATGTACACGTTTCTTTCCATTTTAACACCAAAGACCAAAATGCAGTCTGGTCCTGCTGTAAATCAGCCATTTTCTTCTGGCAAGATCTTTGTGGAATATGAACAGACATCACAGTAACGCTTGAACTGCCTCTTGTGTGCAGGACACCAGACTCTGTATTTCGTCGTGTACTTTGAGATCCTTTAGGGTGGACCATACAAGAGAAAAGAAAGAGAAGGGAGGCAAAACTGGAACCTCGGGGTAAGTGGAGCCCATATCCCACCACCCACCAGAAAAGAAAAGCAGCAATGGGCCACTCTCTCCTTGCTGCAGTTAGGACAAGGTAGATAAATCACAAGGGTTTTTTTTATTGCTGGTGAACTCAAAACAGGCAATTTTAATCTACTGAGGGAGATACACATACAAACAAATGTTAGGCCTTGTGCGTTTTTTTCTTCTTAATGTAAATGTCTCTACAACTTCAGTCCAGCTCCCAAGCTCTTGCTGAGCTGCCACTGAGACCCCGGTAACGTGCTCTGGGCACTTCTGTAAGACGTTATAAGAAGCATCACATGTATTAAAAAGGGAGATTTTGCAGAAAAGACAAAGCTCTGACTGTAGCTGTGTTGCTCAGAAAGGAGAAGTCTGGCTAATCCTGCTGCATTAGGTACATGGTATTTTGTATAATTATTTTAATTGATTTAAGAATTTGCCGGGTCCCTTTCTGTTTCTGGTGTGCAAGCTGCAAGTAAAGTGCACTTCTGGGTGTAAAATACCACTCTATGAGGATGCAATAGTTGGGTGGTACCTGTCAGACATCAGCAGAAAGCAGACTGCAATAGCTGTTACAATGGCACGGGTGATAAGGATAATGGAATAAGATACCAGATGCTGCTGGGAAACCCCTCCTGTCATGGTTTCAGCTGGGATAGAGTTGCTTTCTTACTAGCAGCTGGTATAGTGCTATGTTGTGGATTTAGGATGGCAAATACTGTTGATAGCGCACTAGTGGTTTTGGTTGTTGCTAAGCTCTCAAGGCCTTTTCTGCTCCTCACACCACCCCACCAGCGAGCAGGCTGGGGATGCACAAAAAGTTGGGAATGGAAACAGCTGGGACAGCTGACCTCAACTGACCAAAGGGATATTCCATGCCATGTGACATCATGCTCAGCAAAATACAACTGGGGGAAGAAGGAGGAAGGGGGGGACATTTGGAGTTACGGCGTTTGTCTTCCCAAGTAACCATTACGTGTGATGGAGCTCTGCTCTCCTGGAGACGGCTGAACAGCTGCCTGCCAATGGGGAGCAGTGAATGAATTCCTTGCTTTCCTCTGCTTGCACGTGCAGCTTTTGCTCTACATATTAAACTGTCTTTATCTCAACCCACAAGGACTTTTTCCCCCACTTCTACTCTTCCAATTCTCTCCCCCATCCCAACTGAGTGGAGTGAGCGAGCAGCTTCGTGGTCCTAGTTGCTGGCTGGGGTTAAAGCACGACACCTCCATAATTTGAGTATCTAAATATTACATCACTGAGCAAAACCAGTGTCATTTAGTGGGGAGCTTATAAAGTTAAGACATGTGACTGTGAGCGTGCACCAGGTTAGCTCTGTGAACAGCCACTCCTCCCCCAGTCCCAGCTGCAGCTGGGAGTCACCAAACCACATTGCTAACTCCTTTTACCTTTTTAAGGAGTTTTATAACAGCTAAGGAGAAAGCAGGGAACCTAAGGATGCTTCTATGATAGCTGAAGGTTTCAGATGATGCAGGGGTGGTGTAGGAAGCAACACACCACCACAATTAAGCTATGCTGTGAGAGGACAACCCAGCTTCAGACACTGCATTTTGTGACCCTGACAGAACCGGGGCCAAAATGGGGAGATCCCAATTCCCACTTGCACCTTGCAATTCTTATTCTGGTCCAGTAGAGCTCATCTACATTATCCCACATATAAATCTCATCTCTTCCCCCCCCATCATGTGCAGTGTCAGGTGACTATTTTGCCTGGGTCTACACGCCCAAGACCATCAAGGCTGATAAACTATGTATTGTTCCTCTGATTTCATAATACTGGCATCACAGCATGGAAAAAAAAATCTGTTCGATACTTGTTCTCTTTTAATTTAATGAACTATAAAAAGGGAACTCTAAATACCCACCTAAGTGTTGTGGGTGCTTCAGGAGACATTGCATGCCCCAGGGCAGATTTGATTAACTCCTCACCGCCAGTGTTTTCATGTGTCCATTGCCAGCAACGGATGCCATGTGAGAAGGGGGAGGAATAAAATAATTGCACTCTGTGTGATACAAACAGGATGAACACTGCCTTCATAAGAGCAGAACCAACAAGCAATTCTCTTTCACAGGGCCATTCATTTTCCCCTCAGGAATGGATGCCCCAGGGCAAGGAACAGGTTCACAGCTGAGCACTCCCTACCAGAGATGGGTGACCCACACAGAAATAGCCTGGCTGTTTCCAATACAAGAGTGGAATCCCACAACTGCACCAACACATTCGCTTTTCAAGCCAAATTGATCCCTGGTGCAGCTCTGCTGACTATGGTAGAAGAACACCTAAAATTAATCTGGTCCTACAGGGCAACTAAAGCAAACCTCCCCCATAAACCAGTTAGGAGTGAGATACATCTGACAGCTAGAAGCTCCACGTTTGTTGCTAACTTTGAAAGCCAAGACTTGCCACAATGAATTATGAACCTGTGGCTGCCACTATCAAGCACCTTCCCTGCACTACAACTTCCCCTATACTCCTCAAATGTCCCCAGTAGGTTAAATTTCAAACTGTCCCCGGTGCAGGTAGTTCCAGAGTAGAGCCACAGCACTTCTTCCTGCTCCACCTCTACTGCTCTCTTGCACTCTTAACTCGAAGCCTCACTTAGGCAGAGCATGGGGAAGTGCTCTTCAGGGAGGGAGTTTTTGCTTTTGTTTGTTTTTAATAATGTATCAGGCAGCATGGCATATCTCTTGCTGCATCCAACTATTGTCGTGACAATATGGCTGTGGTTATTTAAAACAGAATTTGGGAAGAAAAAGCAAATCCTCTTGACACGCTGAGAAAAACAGAACTGGCAGAACTGAGCCAAGACCTACCAGTGCTGAAGGAAGGCGAGAGTCAGTGCCAGAGGACCGAATCTTGAATACCACGTTAACCACATGAAGGTTCTGACCTTCAAATACAGTGGTTGCAGCCAGACTAAGTCATCAACATCACCAGAAACAGAGGAATCCCTAGGAAGGAAGGCAGAAAACTCTCGTGGCCTGTACAGCCTCTACAAGGTTTGCACAGCCGAGATGGGAGCTGGAATCTGCAGCAGACCATAACGCAAGGTCTGCTTTGGGGGGACAGAGGAGATGGGAAGACTTACACTATTTCTTGCGCCTTTTGCCAAGATTCAGATTGCACAGATTATGGTAAAATTCACTCGGCAAAAAAGGCCTTTATTTAAAAAAAAAAAAAAGAACAGAAAAAAAGAAAAAGAAAAAAATTTCTAGTGAGTATGAGGACTGAGATTTCAAAAAGTACAAGATCTGTATAAATTCAGCAAGATGTCCAGCACCAGATTATTTTGTGGTGCAACAAAGAACCTGGGGAGAGGCCAATGGGACCTCGCGAAGGGAACACCATCTACCTCCCCAGCAGACTGCCAGTCTTAGGTTCTTCTCAACAGCAGATGGATTTTCCTTGTTCCTGCAGCATCTCAGGTCCCACGGGAGGTATTGGTTGCAAGCAAGCACCTGAATATTGCCTAATGGAGTAAGCCAATCACTAACATAGCTGGCGTGTCCATGCCCATCCACTAATTAGGATTCTTTTCCTTTTTGTATGCATTTCCACCGTAGCATTTCTTTTTCTTCTTTCTCCACATAAAAGTGTAAGCAAAAGGACTGCGTTCCTCTGTAATAAGTTAAAATCAGAAATGACCTAACTAACAAGTAACTGATATTGGTCCTTGGAGCCCAAAGAGTAAAATCCATAGAAAAATCTATCGGTTCCATTTTTTTCTGGTATATCCCATGCACACCCCCATTAGAAAAATGGGGTTTATGAATCTTATCATACAGCAAGGAGCAGTACCTGAGAGCCAGAGCTGACAGTCCATGGTAGAGGTCTGGGCTCTCTCAGATTGCTAAGCAGGGTTCTGAGTCACTCACTGCTCAATCAGTCTTCACATGGCCATTGGCCAAGGCAACAGGGACAGTGGGGGCCCCCGGCTCAGCAGTCTCATCAAATCGTAAGCGCAGGGTGTTCCTGATCACCAGCTGCTCCATGATGAAAGAAGCACAAAACCATGGGATGGCATACTCCAGGGTGATCAGGCCCATGAAGTCAAAATCAAACTGGGAATAGTCCCATGGACAGGCATTGAACTGGCGTAGGATGAGGCCGGTGGTGAACTCCCAGAGGTATGTCCAAAGTGTGTAAATGAAGCAGCGCACTAAAATGTTACACTTGTCTTTGAGATACAGATACATCTTCTCCACAATGAGGATGGAGGTGCCATAGATGAAGAGCGCCCACACACTGGTAACACCTGGAAACTTCCAGTTAAAGTTGACCACAAACTCCCAGGCAGCTGTGAACATCACTTCACAGAAATAGCCATGAATGGCATAGAGGTACCATCGGGAAAAAGCGGTCAGAGGTTCTGCCGCAGCCATTCTTCTGCACACACCCCAGCAGGCACTCTGAAATGAAAAGAGAGAAAGAGAGAGAGAGAGAGAGCAGTCAATGAGGATGTCACAAGCCTTTATCCCCCAGATGGCAAACACAGACAAACTTGTAACATCCACAAAGGACAAATCTGAGAAATAAGTGAATTTTAAAGCATCTCATTTTTACCACAGCAAATTTTAAGTCTTGGGGTAAGGTGGCACCTTACTGGGCTCCAATTCTCAGAGTGAGCCCAGACAATGTATACTGCTCTGCCTGAGAAGCAGGATACAGTTGGTATTGCGTTGGTGGTAAGGAGGGAGCTGACAGGTACAAGGGCTTTGCCAAGGGAGAGGCTGCTAAAGAACTTATTGTTTGCAAGTCAGTAGAAAAATACAGACATCTCACAAGCAGCGCACATGACCTTTTTGCACTTTTCAAGGAACAGCACTGTTTCCTACTTTTCTGATTCTAATATGGAAGAGATTAGATGAACACAGCATTAAAAACCTGGACCCTTCCAGCTGTCACCTACAGTCTCTATACTCAAAACATTTACTGTAGTGAAAAACTGAGCTTTGATGGGAGCTACAGAAAGGGAGCTGGAAGAAAAAGTTTCAGAGGTTTTACACTTTCAGACACCACACCTTGCACCCATTATTCAGTTGAACTGTTACTACTTCTGTTAAAGAATTCCCACGCTGTATGGCTAGGATTTGGAAAATAATTTTCTTACGGTGTCAGACTGCCTGATACCAAGTCAAAAAGCATAAGACAGCCATTGAAATCCATGCAGATTTGGCTTCAGGACAGCAAAACACAAAGGAGGAGAATAAAAAGGAACAACTGAGCACAGAGAGAGGTGGTTAGTCATGATAAATAGAAAGTGAGAACAAACTCTAATTGTCTCTACAGGAAGAAAGTTGGTGAAGAGGTTTGAAAGGACACAATTTGCTTATCACTGAACTGTTTCAGCACAGTTAGTTTTTACAGTTTTTGTAGATATTAACAAGGTCCTAAGCATTGCTCTGCCATGCTACAGTCACTGGCGCAAGCTGATTTTGAGCATAATTTTACTGAAGCCTTGCAAATTTACACCATAGGGTGAATTTGACCACTTTCACTCTTAGAAACTTACTCTTTCAAGTTGAGTTTCTCTTGACTCTTCATCAGGCACTACTTAACTTCTTTGCTCTGTACGTGTCAGCTCTGTGGCACAAGGTACTAGGAAAAGACCACACTAATGTTACGTGCAGTCATTCCAATGCCATCTGGAAAGAAACTGTTCTTGCCCTGCCCTGTGAACACAGTGCCTCTCTCAACAAAGTATTAACATGCAGTATGACTGAAATTCTGATAGGAGATGAGAGAATAGAAATGTTTATAAGGAAAAAGGAACTATAATAATGAACATGAAGATATGCAGAATATTCACATATCGAAAGTGGAAAGGACAGAGCTGTATCCATGATTATTCACTCCCCTCTTAAACGGACAGCCAGACAACCAAAGTCTTGGCAGTTCATATGATGTGGGTGCTTGAACAAATACCTACTTCCTAATGGCACAATCCATTTTACACAGGACACTGTACTATCATCAGATGCTACAAATCTGGGTCAACAGTACATTGGGAGCTCATGGGTGAAAGACTAAGGAGTCGCTAGGAATTTCCTCGTGTCTCCTAGAAGTTCAGTCCCAAGGGACCCTGCAAGACAGCAGCAGAGGTGGCACATGAGAAATATGCATGGGGTGTATCTCCACACAGTCCACAAGAAGCTGATGTGTAAGGGCACCACAAACTTTCTCTCTGAGGAAAATGAGAGTTTGTCAATGTAATGTTACCTGGTTATTTTGCCAGCAGAGTTGATAAGCTTAGGAGTTCAAATCCTTGTATCGTTCCTCCATTCTCATATAATTTCAAGAACAAATTAACAGTAAGAGAAAGTAAGGGAAAGCAGTAAGAAGGAAATGGACTGTAAGTATCTTTTGTCAGAATGAGGATATATGGCTGCAGCAGGAAGGGTGAAGTGGTTTTGCATCTGAGGAGACAGACATCAAAAGATGCAGAGGCCTCAGAAGTCACGCCTATTGCTTGATAAGGCACTGAGGAAATACAAAACATCACTCTCCAGGGCATAAAATTATTGTAAAGTTTTTACTAAGCTGCCAAGGGGTTGTATGGTTTTCCTCTCTTTTCAATAAGCCTTTCTAAGCTTTTCCACTTGTGGTCCTTAGTCCTTGCACTTCCCTCTACAGCTTTACATGAAATGTATTTGAACTGTTAGGTGGGACCATCCACAGCGTGCAGTACTATCTGTAAGGTTTTCCTTGTAATTTTGAAAATCTCTTCACAAAGTTAGATCAAATGCGCAGAAGGCGCTTCCCTCTCAGTTCCTCCCTTCTTATTCCGAGGATCCCCTCACCAATTATTTCCCCGTTGCCTTACATCTGCCCACCAAAGCCAAAGACTCACAGAAATATATCCAACAAGCCACATCCTGTTCTACCCTACACTATTTCCTCTGTGCAATGAAGATTTCCCTTTCCTGGTTCTATACCACATACTTAATAATTATCTATTTATTCTCTATTTCTTTTTTAAACTTTGCAAAATATCTAGTGACTACACTAGAAGTCTAATAACTGAATCTAGACCAGGTCTGGCAAAACATCTACAATACAAGTTAACCCATTGCAAAGACCACTATTGACTTCTGAATCCTGAGCCTTCTACCACAACTGCAACAAGACAAGCATCAATGCGCTGACACTGTCTCAATATTTGCCTTCTACTGTCATGTGCCCAGTCAGACCAGCCTTGATGGGAACTTCCTTCTTGTGATACGCTTGAAAGAGTCCTCACAGGTGGCCTGCTGATTAAGAGCATCCCAAGGCAGGGCAGATGCCTAACTCTGGTAGCCCAAACACAAACTGGTTCCAGTGTGCTAGGCACTAAGGAAATCCATGAATCACAGCTCTTCCTGTAAAATATTTAATTCAAAATAAAACAAAAAGTACACAGCAAACAGAAGGGAATGAAGGATACCTAGGGAGACTACAACAAGCTACAGCTCATCATAGCACAAGTTGGGGACTGCACAACGTAATGGTTACAAGTCACTTGGGCATTTATAAAACAATTAAAACTGCAGCTGTTCCCAAGCATCTTATTTCCCAGCCATACAAAACTGGCTGGTGCCTGGTAGGCAATACAGCACAAGAAGGTCTCAAGAGGGAAATGAAGGAGAAAAGTATTGTTTTATTAGGCCGCAATTCACGATAAAAGGATGAAGTTGAAAAGTAGTTGCAGGACATTAGTGGGAGAAGCATCCAAACAGAAGGCCAAGACTGGATTCAGTATGAGATGCCGATTTGTGAAAAGCCTTAAGTAGATAATTGAACTTGGTGATGCAAGACTTTTAATGGAGTGACAGTAATACAGACCAAAAAAGCTCTGAACGCGTATCACAGCTATTCAGTCTCCTGAGGAAAACAAATGACAGTCATCACTGAGGTAGTTACAGTGGGATGGGCAGCAGCTTCCTGAAAACCAGAAACACAACTGCCACCTACGCAATTGTCTCAGCAGAGAGCAAACGAGTTGTGGAGGCTGCACATGGATGGCCGTGCTCGTACTGAGGCTGCTCACACTGTGTTGTTTTGTGGAAAACAGGGAGTTTCTAAATTCAAAGCTATGAAAATACTTTCTGTCATCAGCAAATTACATTTCAAACAGCTAAAGTAGAAATAGTTCCTCTAATACAACGTTATTAGGAAGCTTGAGCTAAGCAAGCACAGAAATTTTCCCTCTTTCTCCAGTAGGACCTTCTTTTCCAGCTTGCTGGTAGAAGAAAAAGGGCAAGTCTATGGAAACCACACATGGGCCCCAGAGGAACACGCAGTCCTTTCCCCGACAGCGTTGCCCATGCGGACAACGCCGCTGGCAACACAGGGGACAAGAGCCCCTCCACCTACAGAGAACCAGCAGAGGCCCAACACAGTGAAGCATACGAAGGACTATGTTTCTCTACAGAAATCTGGTTCAGACGATCAGGGCAGGGCTCCGAGTTAGGCCTGCAAGAAAACAATACTGTAACAACACAAAGATTACACTTGCACATTTTAGAATATCAGCTCTGAAGTGGATATTAATCGTCCCCTAGGTTGGCATAAGACACAGATAAACCTGATGGACAAGGCCAAGAGAGAAGCAAGGACATAAATCCCAGACTGCTCGGCTTCACGCGCAAGACCCGCCTGCGCAGGGGCGGCACTTCCATACTAACATTCAGTTTTGCAGGTGACGCAGCCGGCCAGGCAAGAGGCAAGTGATCGGAAAATGGGTTGACGGGAGACCAAGAAATAATGGCAGATTTGTCACACGCAAGCACTGCAGGGGGCACATCAGTGCATGTCATATTCATGCCTGATTAAGTTCTTGAGCACCGCCTGGTTCATTTTTTTCAAAGCTCTCCTTTGCAGTGTTTCTTTCTGCCCGTTTCCCTGCTACCAAGCCAACCTGTGCTTCAAAAAGTCTTGCCCAGAATTATTTAGACTCACAGCCTCTGAATGGGTATAATGAGACCTCGTCAAGATACTCTGAATTCACTCTGAAGTGCCAATAAAATAAAAACACAAACAAAAAACCTCCATGAGACAATTCCCCTGATTAGCGATGGCCTGAGGCTATAAATTCTGCCAGCTACTTGACTCGCTGCAGGTGAACTTGAACTACTGCAGGAAGTTCCTTAATCTTAGTGCCCGGTTATTTCTGCCAGTTAAAAAATTAGGGCACAGTGTTATTTTAAAAATTTCTATTTGAAGTATTTACTAATACTTAGTTTTATAACATGCATTTTCCTATTTCTAAGAAATGCCTTAGATACATCTATAAATCTATGTTACGTGTCATAATTACTTTTTAATTTGAAAGAGAAACTGCAGACAGAGGAGGCACATATGTAGTAGGATACTTCAGTCCCTCCAAACAACAGGACTGGGAGCAGCAGGTAACCCTGAAGTAGAGGGCACCTGCCACTCCCTGATCGTAAGCTCTACTGCTTATGATATTCTCTTTCCTTAGACTCTTCTTACCCCAATAGCACTTATGTCAGTAACTGTTCTTCATGACTTTTTGAATTACTTTCATTGGCACATCGTTGTAGCTACTGTGCTCTTCCTTAAGACAGGCTGAGAGAGTTGGGGTTGTTCAGCCTGGAGAAGAGAAGGCTCTGGGGAGACCTTATAGCAGCCTTCCAGTACCTAAAGGGGGCCTACAGGAGAGCTGGGGAAGGACTTTTTACAAGGGCATGTAGCGATAGGACGAGGGGGAATGGCTGCAAACTGGAAGAGGGTAGATTTAGATAAGATATTAGAAAAAAAATTTTCACTATGAGCGTGGTGAGGCACTGGAACAGGTTGCCCAGAGAAGCTGTGGAAGCTCCATCCCTGAAGGTGTTTAAAGCCAGGTTGGACGGGGCTTTGAAGCAACCTGGTCCAGTGGGAGGTGTCCCTGCCTATGGCAGGGGCAGTTGGAACTAGATGATCTTCAAGGTCCCTTCCAACCTAAACCCTTCTATGATTCTATGATAAGACTGGGAGAATCAGACATCTATCTGCTTTTCTGCTTTATGAGAGAGTAGAGTAGATACAAGGATGTGTGGATGAAAATTGACAGGCATTTTTGGGCAATACCTTTTGAAATGTAATTCTTCCTCTCTTATTTTGCATTTTCCCTGTGAATAAACACCCAACGAGCATGCCTTTGCAACAACGGACAGCATTCAATGAATGTGCTGCAAATCTGGCTTCTACATTTTCATATAAATCTCACACAAACCATTAGGAGTAAAGATTTACAGAACACTGGTTCTGGATTTGGCCCCAAGACATTAGTTCATCAGTGTTTAAAGATTTATGCAGCAAAGTCTTAGCGGTACTTATGTGCTGAAGTCATAACTCTGAGGACATATTCATCCTTCAGGTAACTGAGAGCCTCAATTAACTGTGGCTCAGAAAATAGAATATCAACTGTACTGAAGTGTGGAATAGTTCCAGCGGATTGATTAATCAAGCCCTGCAATAAAGCTAAAAGCATGCCACAGACAGATGTCTCCAAATGCAGACCTGATGTCCATTCCTTACTCTTTAGTGCTTTCAGGATGGATCTGGAGCCCTGGGATTTTGGTCAGTTCTGAATGTATTAATCATCTGGTTTTGCTGCTTCTCTCTTTGGACTCCACCTCCATCAGGATGCACATTGTCTCCCTTCCTCTAAGTTTTACCCACACCACCATGGATTGCGAGTAAGAAAGCACATCCCAGTCTGCATTTTCCCCTCATTTTTGTCTCTAGCTAATTTCCCTTAGAAGGCGCATCATTTCCCTGCCACTCCTCATTCCCTTGCCCAGTTCATTCTGCACCTGCTGGCAGCCTCTGATCCCTGCCTATCTTTCAAATCTGTTTCAAAGAGAATTGGGATACAGTAAAAAAGAATGACGACAAAAAGAGATTAAATTAATCCAATTACTAGACTAAGCCAAAGGGATGGGGAAGTGTAGTTCTTACCGGTAATGCCTGTGTGTGGGCTGCCCAGAAGGCACCATTTCACAATGGGAAAGAGAAATGTAGGGTTTTCTTGGGAGGGAGTGTAGAGGGAGGGCTTTTCAGAGAACACAAAAAAAGCATAAGACATTGTTAGTTTAAAGAATATTTTTCCGACTAATGTGATCTCATGAACGGCAGGAAAAGTGCAGAAAGCTGAGATTTCCCATGCCCTGCCTCACACACAGCATCACATTACTCAAACACACCTTAGTCCACAGTGACCACTCACTCTAACCTGAAAACAAATTAAGGCAGCAGCTCTTTACTTACGGTGAGCAAAAGGGATGCCTTCCTATGTTCCTGACAGAAGACCCGTCAAGACTCAAGTAAGAACCAGACTTGCAAGACAAATCTGTGTAAAATGACCGAGTCCAAACTTGGCATCTAAAAGTATTATCCCCAAATCTCCCCAGCATCTCTTTCAGGTAAGGTCATGCCCTTCTCCAAGCCTGTTGCCAGTAGACTCCTGTGCCTTACCTGTTGCCCTCCCCATTTGGAGAGGCTGCCCCGAGTCCCCAACATTTGCTGGTAGAGAGCTACAGCTCTCAAACAAGCAAGTGTCCAGCAAGGGCCCAAGTGCTCCTGAAGTGGCCCCAGCACAAAGCAGAGAGTTTGAAGCCAGGACCCCGCTGTTGGAGCAGATGGAGCTTCCCACTAACACTGTGGAGGAGGGGGCCAGCACTATGGAAGGTCTACCCCAAGGAGATGGCATGTCCAAGAGGGCATAACCTGCCCTGAGAATCTGTATCAGCTGTCCTCCAGTTTTGGGTGCTCAGTTGCTGGATTCACCATTATCTTAATCTGGGCAGTAAGTCCAGGTTGACTTCATTCTCTGCAGTGAGAGCAGAATTGAGTTCCTAGAACACATTTTTCAAAAGCTGATGCAAGTTTACAGCCGGTGACTTCAGGTCTAGGTCTGAGCACTCATAGTTCCCTGATGGGCAACTGCCTGACTCGTAAGCTCCTGTGGGGTGGGACCCTTCAGTTCAAACCGTGCATTCAAGTAGAGTGGCAATCAAAATTCATGGCTGTTCTTGAAAGCTTGAGTTTAACATGTTATATTAGCTGACTGAAGCAAATCTGACATTCAAAGAACATAATGCACATCATGGCTTACCCAGAAAAAGCAACCCAAACCAGAGCGATGAGTGGAGAGAAAGAATTTATCCTGAGAACATGTTGAGGGTTTACAAGATTTTGCCATAGCCAATATCCTTTCCACTGTCACTAGAGAGCCAACAGATGTAACGAAGAGACAACATTAAGGTCAAGGCATTATGTGTCACCCATCTTACATGATTTCTTAAAGCTGTTTGTAAATTCAGACAGTTCTTTTTTGAAAAGGTTTGGGGCTTTTTTTCTTCTTAGCAAATGCTCCCATCTTCTTTCCAAAGCAAAATGAAAAGCAAATACACCAGTCTACTCCAACACTACAATAATAAATTGATTTGGACAACTCACAGAGGTCAGTATCAGTAACAGTAACAAATAAATACGCTTAGCGCAGCTCTTCTGAACAATCTACAGTAACAAGCCAGAATCAGCATGCAATGGAGGAAAGCCAGGTTTGGCAGAAAAAAAAAAAAAAAAATCCAAACACATTTCACATTGAAAATGAAGCTCGGCAGAGAAAAATATTATGATCAAGGCACTGAAGTAAGAGTATCAAAAATCCTAGCCTGCTAATACCCTGACACAATCCAAGCCATTTAAATCTGTGAAGAACAGCAGTGTCTGTAAAAAGACACACAAAAAAATTAGAACTGTTGACACATCCAAGGCAGTCTCTCCTAGTTTGCTGCAGGTAAAGCTCAAAGCAGCATTTCAGAAAGTTAGCTGCTTCTTTTACTGGAAATTCATGCTGCATATACACAATTGTAAAGAATTATTTCCCCCTCCTTGTATTACTCTTCACCAGTGCACAAGCCTTTATAAACTCCCAGTATATCCAGTAGGTAACTGGGTAGTGTAAACACCCACAGCTAGCAACTACAGTCACTCTTCATCTAGGAGGAACAGAACTGCTGCAGGCCATAAAGAAACCTAGCAACTTGGTCTAAGCTGAGTTAGGTTTAAACCTTGCAAGCAGAAGACACCGCATAAAGACAGATGAAACAGGAGGGAGCACACTTTTAAGCACCCTCAGAAACACAGTCCAAGACCGCCATAAGAAGTTTTCTTCTCTCTTTCCCCTTTTGGAATTCTCTTGATGGCAATTCTACAGAAAATAATTTTTTCTCTTCAATATATATTTTCCTTCCTAACATTAAACTACTGCTGAGATGTGAAAGAAACAGGTCATCCAAGCACTATCTGCTATTCGCCAGGCTGTGATTCCTCAAGTTTCCTCCTAACATCCCTGGAGGAGAAAACTTGAGCAGTCTCAGATTGCCAAATTATTCTTTTTCACCAAAGGAATCCTTATGGAGCCTCCAAGATGGTAGCTACCTCGTCTTCTTAATTTCAAGTTCACACAGGTCCTCAGAGGTAGAAACATCCTGGAAAGGAAGCGTAGAAGAGGATAAATCTCAGAATCCTACTAACCACCGCACCACGTCTGACAAGATCCTCAAGTAGGCAACCATGCCTACAGCTGGAAAAGGCAGCTCCTCTGAACAGTTTTGCAGTCTCTCCCACTACTGCCCACCAGTTAGCATACCATGGGGATTAATCATGCCATCACTGGCTTGCAAAGTACATAATTCGCGGTAGAAATATACTGTATGGGCAAATAAACGAGTGTTGAGTTTTGTACTCTATTGTTCAGGTTTATTTCAATTCAGAGAATCATAGAATCCTAGAATTGTTGAGGTTGGAAGGGACCTTTAAGATCATCAAGTCCAACCATTAACCTACCCTGACAAAACCACTTCCAAACCATGTCCCCAAGTACCACATCTACCCTTTTTTTAAACACCTCCAGGGATGGCAAATCCACCTCCCTGAACAGCCTATTCCAATGTTTGATAACCCTTTCAGTGAAAATTTTTTTCCTAATATCCAATCTAAACCTCACCTGGCATAACTTGAACCCATTTCCTCTCGTCACTTGTCACTAGGGAGAAGAGGTCAGCCCCCACGTCTCTACAACCTCCTTTCAGGTAGCTGTAGAGAGCAATAAGGTCTCCCCTCAGCCTCCTCTTCTCCAGGCTAAACAACCCCAGTTCCCTTAGTCGTTCCTCATAAGACTTGTCCTCCAGACCCCTCACCAGCTTCACTGCCCTTCTCTGGACATGCTCCAACACCCTAATGTCCTTCTTGTAGTGAGGTGCCCAAAACTGAACTCAGTATTCGAGGTGGGGCCTCACCAGTGCCGAGTACAGGGGAACAATCACTTCCCTAGTCCTGCTCACCACACTATTCCTGATACAGGCCAGGATGCCGTTGGCCTTTTTGGCCACCTGGGCACACTGCCTGCTGTCCGCCAACACCCCCAGGTCCTTTTCTGACGGGCAGCTTTCCAGCCACTCTTCCCCAAGCCTATAGCATTGCACGGAATTGTTGTGACAAAAGTGCAGGACCAGGCACTTGGCCTTGTTGAACCTCATACCACTGGCCTTGGCCCATCAGTCCAGCCTGTGCAGATCCCTCTGTAGAGCCCTCCTACCCTCAAGCAGATCAACACGCCTGCCTAGCTTAGTGTCATCTGCAGTGAAAACAACTATGACAGTGTGCTCCCCCTGCAACCTGACCTTTATCTCCCATAACCCTGCCCAAGTGATAACCACCCATGGTGGTCACAATAGGTGCATCTAGTCATGATGGCTGTATCTGGCTCAAAGTGGTTTCGGGGAGACAGATAACACAATAGCCAAGGGCTAACTTGTGCAATGCTGGTACTGTGGTCAATATGCAAATCTGACTATAAGTCAATCATCTTACCCCCATAAAAAGTGAACAGCTCAAGAGTCCATTGAGCTCTCCTGCATGGCAGCAGGCTGCACGCCAGGATCTCCCCTTGAGCTGGGACGACTCTCAAGGTTACTTCTCGAGATTCAGAGATTCCTTGCCACAACAGATCCTCGGTAAACGTTTTATAGCATGCTAAACTTTGAAATCTTAACTAAGTGATATTAAGGATTGATTTTGCATATATAATCCCTTAGACATAAACCATTGACGAAGTCTGGGACTAGGATTGAATCCAGCCGCACTTAGACTCCTATCTGAGGAGTTCAAAAAGCAAGGGGCTCCTCTCTGAACCTCAACCTGAGGGTCTCCCTGACAGTTCTGTCTGACCCTGTCCTCTATGCAGTAAATAACCAAGGGTGCCTTGCCATCAAATCATGTCAAAACACCATCGCATTTAATATCAAACTTTGTTAAATCCCTGGTTTATATCAATAAATGTATTGCTGCATCTCTCTACAAGTGAAATGCATCACTCCATCACGACAACGAGCAACCTGTAAGCACATCACTCAGGTAAATCTGTCTTCATAGAGCAGTCAAATTTCTCTGCCCTGAATAACAAGTCAACAAAAACTTAGGTTTTAGGGCCTAGTTCCGACACAGCAGACATACCTCTCCACTATGTTGGGTACTTCCTTGCTATTTACATCTTTCCCGAAGAAGACTTGCATTTTTAGTGCTGTTATTTCTTAGAGGTATCAGGAAGCTCAGCATTCAGGTTACAACTACAAACACACCATCTTCATGTTTTATGCACACCTGCCATTTTTCTCTTTTGTAAATCTGAAGCATCAGGTCCACCATAAACCTCTAATGTTTAGAGGTTAACGACTCCCCTCACATCAGACTCATTCACCTGATTACGTGCTGTGCGTCGCAAGAAGGCAGCACCAGAGCTTTCCCACAGGGGAATGTGACTGAAACTCTCAGCCTTCTGAAAGGTGGTAAGCTGCATGCTCACAAGCTCTTAAATAAAGCAATAACTCAACAGTTGTGCCCCATGCAGAACTGGTGTCTGGCAGGCTATTTCTGCCTGCCATTCAAGTCTCTTATCTCTTCAGACATCAATTTCTTAACTCAGCATTGGTCCGTAAGCTTTTATTGCTGTGTCCTGCAGCTCCCTCCTTTTCCAATCAGTCAGTTTATGAAAGTACCGTCCCAGGGGTCTTTCCCAGCACTGTTCTTCCAACTGAAACACACGCTCCCAGCTACATCTTCACGCACTCCAGCTCATGAACCAGGGAGCTGGGGCATAAGGATGCTCCGCATCTCCTCTGACTACAGCTGGTATCACCTCCGTTCTTTTCTAACTCTTTCTGAGCTTCTCACTGCGTCTCTCCCAAATCACAGAACTGGACTGTTCTCTCACACGCTAATTTGGACTGGACCACAGATATCTGCTTTAATTAAGGCAAATCAACTCGCTATGCCTACATAATTTTTAATTCTATCTACAGATGTATAGATATATAGAGATACATAGACACATTTATATTTTGTCCTTATTGATTTGCCTATTTGCCCTCTCTTTCCCTCTACATGAAGGGGATAGATTATTTTTTTTTCCTATAATTGCTTCTTCTGACTGGGTTCAATTTTATGCTGAGACGACCTTTTACAAACACTACTGTTGGATTCAGAATTCCTACCTGCAGCCTGCCAATCATTTATCACAGCTCTACAGGGCATGCTCAGTTCCAGCCTTTACACAGCCTCTCCGAAAGTACATCCATTTAATATTATGTTTATACCCTTCTTCCACATTTCCTTTTGTGACTGCACTGCCCAAATGATCATGCTCTATTGAACAGTCTTCCCAATAAAACCAACAAACAGGTTCATTGCTCCAATACAGGAAAGCATTTTCAAGACTTGCCTATACTTATTAGTCAACATAAGCATAAGACTTTAGGTTCCTTAAGACAGAAAATTCTATATGTACATGCACAGGGATGCTTCAGATGCTTCTGAATGCCTGAAGCGCAGGAATTCATCTTTCATAGTACAAGGTAGCCCAGATCATGAAATAAAGCAATACCACAGCTTCAGAGTGCTTTGCAGGTTTAGCAGTTTATGGCTGTGGTATGTCCTGAGACCCTACCCACATTCATCCCTTTTCACAGATCCAATCAGCCTTCTGAAAAATTCTCAACCATCTCTTGTAAATAGCAGCTAACATGCATCTGCTTCAGGACTTGTGGAATTTAACTGCATCACATTAATACTACCTGCTTGCTAAACACTTGAAAAAGGAATTAAGCTTCCACCCTAGAAAAGAAAATCCTTAAGAACTGCTAACTCTAATCCTAAACTCAGCAAGGAGGTAAAAATACTACTCACCTCTTCACTCCTATCAGCTGTAAATCTGCACAGAAGACATTTTCCACTCTCAGCTGCAGAAAGACGGCACAGTCACAAAAGGTCAAAGCACAATGACAAAAGGATACTTGGATTTGAGTCCACACACACAGCTACCACAGTAGAAGGCAGAGCAATTTTCTTGCTTGGTTCTAAAAATTACTATCGTATTTGTGTTGGCTTCTCTAGGATCCAAAGTGAGCCAAAGCACAGAGAGGAAAAGCTGGCAAGAATTAATTTGGGGAAAGACTTGCAAGAACCTTGTCTCAAGAACAGAAGATGGATCTAAAAGAAGTAGAAAGGAAAGACCCTGGAGTATTTGTACAATAGAGGGAAACAAAGAACACACAAGTAAAGTTGTAAGTGATTAGTAACTGAAGCCTTGTAGGGGGCAGATGTCAGGGAAGTAAATTCATCACTGTTTCCTTATCATTAACTTCACCTAAGTAGATAATAATGAAGATCCATAGATTTCCACAGCTACTATAGTGACAAGATAAATGGTGCAAAAGGCTGCTCTGCAATGAAAAATAATTTTGAGATCACTGGGAGAAAAGTTAAGATTATGACTCTCAACTGCATATGCTGTCGAACAGCTAACAAAACCCCAACAATCAAAGGTGCCAAGGTAAGTCAAGACTGCTTCTCTACCAGTTTCTTGTCTCAGATGACTCTGCTTAGACAGCTGCATTAGTAACAGCTTCTCTTGATATAAGACGCAATTTTAGTTTTCCTAAAAGTAAATTCTGCTCTGCTCTGCAGGCAGGAGTTCACTGTGCTTCTCTAGTTCAGCACTATGTTCTGTCAGAAGTCAAGCAGCTGCTGCATGCAGAAAGAAAATGACTGAATATAGCCAGACTATCTGCACTGACCTGTTTTGCCCTTACAAAAAAGGGAAGACAACTCTTTTAAAACCTGTCTCCACTAACTTAGCACTGCAGTGGGGGATGGCTATCATTTGACTAGCACCCCAACAGAATGATCATCAGCAGGAACAGGCTCTTGCGTATCGTCTCCAGCAGTCTCAGCCCTGGGCTAGCAGCACACATCACTGGCTGAAGGCTCCAAATGCGTCCTTCTGTCCCAAATGATAACACCATAGATGAAATTGAACATCCTACCTTTCCGAAGTAGAAGTTTGTTAAGACAACTGAATTTCTTGCATCTGTAGTTGTGTCAGAATACTTCACAGTATGACATCTATTCCCTTAATATTACTACTAGAAGGAGCGGCCAGGTGCCAGTAAATCAAGGTACCATAGGCCTGTACAAACACACATGGCAAGACAGCCTGTGCCTCAAAGAACATGTCATATCATGTCATCTTAATTATTTGCCACTGCTGCAGACATAAGATCTAGAAACCAGAAAAATATTTATTCCATTTTTCAGGCTTCAAAAAGAAAATACTCCAAAGCACACATAGCTTTTGTTTTTTTCTAATATACATTTTTTTAAATCCTGATGATCGACAAAACCTCCTCATAATCCAAACACAGGCATGAATTGGCTCAGATCCTTGACCATCTCAGAAGAGACACAAGACACCAGTTGACTCTGGATTCTTTTACTTGCCTCTGGAAGCTTCTCTTTCCAGAACAGATAACTCATGTTGATGCACAACACAGAAAGTCCATGTTCTCACTGTCAGGACTTCACTTTCATTTACAGAAGCACAGATGTTCCTCTGGACAGTCCAGACAGTACCTGTCACCAACCTTGAACTTCCCTTACATAAGTGTTTGTGATGGTCGTACAGGGGCCTCACGAACACGTGGGGACACAAGTGCAAAGGAGGAGGAGCTGGTGACCCAGTGGCTCTGTCCAGCTGGGGTTGTGATGAGCACAGTCTCTCCCCACTGCTGGGCTCCACAAGGAAAATGCTCATGCCAGGGAGAATTAGAGCCACTGAAGACCCAGATTGTGTTTTCAGTAACTTTGATCTTACTTCTTTGCTCAGATCCAAGACAGAAACCTGATATTCAACTTCAAACAGCTTCAAGCCCAAAGATGGTCTGAGTATCTGAAACTTATTGCCCCCATCCACCCCTCTGCAACATCAGCTGACCTGGGAAAATGTATTACCTCTCATTAGAGAACCATATTGCACTTGATCTTTAAAGAGAAGGGAATACTGAGCTGAACATACTTCACCTGGTTCCCAGAGGAGGCTTATTTTTGAACTCTCATGGCAGTCTAGTGGCCAAATCCTGTGATATGCAGGACACTCCCAGTTGCAACACTGAAAGAGATGCTATCTACCAGGTTATGTGCTACAGAGCCATTTACACCAGATGGGAATGTGTAAGAGGAAGTGGTAAGACCACGACTTCCCATCCATGAAGTTCAGTTCGTTCTTAACACCTCTCGTAATTAGCTTCTCTGTCAAGTACCAAGCCTCCACTAACTTCTGTCAACTTGTCAGAGGAAGTTTATTGCACTCTGCACCTGGTGAGGAGGACTCAGTTTCCCCCTGGGGCCTGGCAAACACAACCAGAAAAGAACACAACCACGTCTGTGCCATCCTCTGCAGCATGGAGGCAAGCCTGCCGTCCTGGGGTCTCATGCAGCAGGAGAGGCATTTTAATGAAAGGGCAATTCAACCAGAGTCTTTCCATTGAACTGTAACCTAAGGCTTTACCCAGCTACCATGTAATTGTCCTTTTCTATTTAGACAGAATGGCCTTGGCCAGGGGTGACAAGAGTGTCCTGCCCAGTTAACGACCGGCCACAGAGCTCCCAAACAGGGCAGGGCTTTCCCAGGGTCACACCATTTTCTGCCAGGGACTTCATGCCCAGATCCTTCTTTGTGGTGCCCTTAACTCCCAACTTATGTTTTCAACTTTTATTTTGCCATCTCCTGAAGATAAAAGCTTAAAGATGTACTCTAAACAATTGCTTGTTATTTTAGGAGGCATAGTTGTTAGTTAAGCAGTGAGGAGCCTATCCCTCTTTTGTGGAGGCACTGAGCTCCCATTGACTGAAACAAACCTCTGACAGGGACTTGTTCTTTGAGATTCAGCTTCTAGAAGTCTGCCTTACACTGTTTAATGCAAAATGATACCATTTTAACAAAGTAATTATTTGCACGGTTTTACTAGGTTCTGAATTTCATATAAATATTTCTCCACGCACATACACAGAGGCCCAAATTCATTCATGAATTTCGGGTACTTAACAAAGGTACCTTTGTTACAAGCTTTGTCTCTGCAAGCTGCCATTTGTAGTTAAATAGAGCCTGTGACCATAGCTAAAGATGGACTCATCCTGGAGACAAAAGTGGAGTTTGAGCATTCCTGACACTACCGTTCCTGCATCTTTCCAATACCTACTTAGAGGTGCTTAAAGCATGTGCAACACTGATTTATCCACCTCAGTTAAATACCCGAGGTTACACAGGGTAATTTCAAGAGGATTTTTTCTTTATCTTGTTTTCCTTCTGGGCAACAATAGATACCTCCTGCCTCTGGGCTAAGGGCCAGCTGAACAAAGATGCCAGTTCTCATCTGTGTGTTGGGAACTGTCTTGTGATAAGACTAGAAAAGAACTCCTCAGTTTTAAGTAAAACAGTTTGATATTGTCAACACTGGCCACCAAAAAAAAAAAAACACCTCTCCAAAAACCACCAAAAAAAACCCTCTCCAAAAACCCCAAACCCTAAATTCTTTTAAAACCATCTTTAAAATCTGTTCAACAAATGGAGCATCAGGTGACCCATAGCAAATGGAACCAGAGAGGCACCATATGTTATCTTGTCCCTGCTTATGTAAAACGCTTAAGAGCTGTCATTTTCACGCCTCAATCAGGCATCTACTATTGACAGTCCTGGAGGCACACATTCTGGTCAGCTTGTCCATTCCTTTCTAGAGGTACACAAACCTGCAGCACTTAAGAACTTCTATCACAATCACTAGGTACCTAAGCAAATGCATTGTTGGTAGAATGAGTAAGAATGTAAGTTTTTATCTCCTATCATGAATAAAACAACCTAAATATGCTTCTGTTATATAACTACTCTTCATACATATAACAACAAACCCATCACATTACACATATGCTAAACAGCACTACTTCCACTAGTTTGCACAACAGTTCATAGCAATGCCAAGGTGTTCCAAATAGATACCTTGACGTTTTTCAAGTGTGCTCTTTGTGCACAGGCCTGTACTCACTTAGAACCTATATAACTGATGCAGCTAACCAACCTGCTTCACTCCATCTTCCTTGTCTCTCAGAGTTACCACAGCTGTAAAGACATGCAAAGTTACCTTAAACGCTACATGCGCAAAATTAACTTTTAAAGAAATGCGCCTCAGCCAAGGCAGTCATGCATGGGTGGAGCACAGATACAAGTTGTTCTAGCAGTGCACATCCGTTCCTGAAAAGAACTAGAGGGTGACTTTTGCTATCCCACGTTGATAATAGTTTCCTGAGTATTTCTTACTTTATGCCTCAGCCACTCTTCAGAGTCACCTGCACTTAGATACTTTGACAGCAGAGTACAACATAGTAAGTTTTGCACTGCATCCACAACATTGACAGATCTTCCTTCCTTCTCCAACTGGGTCTAGAACGATCAGCCTATAAGCACAAGGAGCACCTTCTGATGTCTGGAAGTGGCCCCTATTAAGCAGCCTTCCCTCCCCATCTTCCCTGGCAGAGCTACGGTTTGTAAGGAATTCCAAGAGTCTGGCTAAGAGCAGACTTGGGAATTGGACTGGACGTCAGAGGATGCTGCCAAAAAGCGATGCTCTTTTGCAGAGCTGCATGAAGGCTCAGCATTTAAAAAGCAGGGGATGCTGGAGATGACTCCAACACCTCTCATCCTGGGAGTACTAAAATACTATCCAGAATACCTTTCTCAGAGCAATTCTAAAAGGCATTGAGATTTCTACAACAAAGGGTGAAAAAAGGAGAGGAGCAAGTAGCAGCCAGGACTCAGATGGAGAAGCAAAAGGACCTTTCTAAGTCAGTGCCAAGGTGGATACATGGATGGGGTTGTTGAGCAGCTGTGCTGCTGCATGAAGCAATATGCAAGCTGATGCAAGTCTTGCATTGACCCATGCTGGCCCTAAGAGAGACAAGAGGGGCCAAATAGCGCAGCACGCTGACACGGAACTGATGAAACCCCGGCTTTATTACCAGGTTTGCTATAATCTGCAACATGACCTTGGATGAGTCACTCCACCCCTCTGTGCCTCTGGCTGCCATCTGGCTAATTAGACTAAACTATTTGTTGTGAGGGCTGCATCTAGCTACACATTAGTTTGGCAGGTAGCACAACTGGTTATCGATAGTGCCAACAGCCGTCAAGCAAAACCGGAATACGGAGAGCAACTGTGGCCAGTCACTGCCAGAAGCACCGGGTTCAGATGGAGTCAAAAAGGCTGCACGAGTAGGTGGCTCTCAGCACCAGCCTCATTTGCTCAGTCATCTGTGTCACATATGGATTCCCAAGTTTACCAAAGCATTTCTTTCAGGGAGCTTGAAGGTGCGTCTCTAAGCCAGCTACAAGCATTTGTATTTAACAGCATATTCAATAAGCTTCTCTGTACAGCACTTAGAGTGAGTAATTAAAGGAAATATTACTGCAGTACAGCTTCTCATTAGCAACCTAATTACCCTTCTGAAAATAATTAACATGCCTTTCTATAAAGGGAACAGATGACCCATTACATCCATCAGACAAGCAAAACAAATAACGAAGGTAAGGAAGATTTATTCAGAGAGACAGCAAGAGAAGCATCCAGCAGCAGTACCAGTAAAAATGAAGAAGACGAGGCACAAATGCCCATGAATCGCGAAGACTGGACTATGCAGGTGGGTGTGAAGGACTGGTACATGCCTGTCTGATGTGTGCATCTAGCATTCACAGTTAGCATCTTCCTTCCTCTGTGACCCCACTGATAATCCATCAGCTGAGATGCTGAAAAATTCTGCACTCCAACTTATTCTGAAAGCCAGATTTAAAGGCTCCCAAATTCAACCACTCACAGTCACTAATAGCTCTCTCCATATGCAAAAATTCCCCAAAGGTCTTATGTTTTGACTATTAAAACACTCTCAAAATGCCCATTAAAATAAACCACGATTTAAAGCAGCCCATTTCTGTGGCCCAGAAGAAAAAGTGAGACGATGGCTATGAACAGCATGAAGTGCACCTCTCCCAAGTTTCACAGGGTGGTGCTCTGATCTATTAGCATGCCCTGAAAGAGTTAGGCACAGGTTTCTTGATCAGTGCATGTTTGAAATCAGTGTGGGTGAGCAGAGAGTCACAGGCATCAGTGTTGTGGGATGTGTGTGTATGTACAGATGAGAGAAAGCAAAGGATACAGGTCAACATATCGCTGCCTGGTGCGGCAAGAACCGTGGCATTATGACAGTCTGATGCACTGTTTCAGTGCAGGACAGCAGGTGAAGGAGAAATAAGCCATGATGGAGCTGAACTTCCCAACATCCACATATTCAGGTAACATAGCAAGCATAACAAATCACGAACATGCAGTTGCATTTTCAGCCATTTCCATGTTTGATGTATATTTACATTTCCCTGGCAGGAGAGCTGAATACTCACAGCCTTCAAGTGTGATAGCAATGAGGGCGAAGCTCAGCCGTACAAAAGCTTCCACAGCTACATCACTATGGAAACCACAAATCCACCACCTGCTCTGTTTGTCTACTTCTTTTGCTGATTAAAAAAAAAAAAAAAAAAAAAAGGAAAGTATTCTTCCAGTTTGTCGTTTTCTCACTTCTGTCAAGACCACAGGAGGACAAACACATTTTAACTGCTTCAGGATGAACCCTTTCTTCCTTGAGAGCCCCCTTTGTGAAACCTGCCCCATCTCTCAACCCAGCTGGGCAACCCTCCCCCCAGGATGCTTCCACCACTTCTTTCAGTGAGGACTCAAACACAGTCTGGGATTTTATCTAAGCCTCCACAGCTTCCCTAGGCTTCTGGACTAGGACAACTCCAAAGGTAGCTCACTTTAGGCCAAATCCAGCTAGCTGGCATAATGAGAAGCTGAAAACTGTTCTGGACACAAGTTATAGCATCTTGTCTTGACTGAAATATCGTTCACTTCCTTTCCTCAACACTCTTAAGGAACATTAGAAGTGCTCTCAAAATGGGGTAGGGCACATTACAAGACAGCTGTAAATGCAAGGGTTAAACTTTTGCTTTAAGAAGCCCACCATTTCTGCAGCAGTTGCTAGTTATGGGTAGCTTTTCCTGCACTAAAAATCGTAGTATCTCTCAGCAAAAGCCTAATAGCCAAGAGCAACTCTGGAAGATGCAGAAGGAAAATGGCTAAAAATGCTCAGAAGTCTGCAATCTGGCATGCATGGTGCAGCCTGGGTATGTGAAATGGCTGAAGGAGTCTTCATACCAACCAGCAGGAGGGAAAAAGCAAAGAGTAAAAACCCTCCACATCCAAGATGTGCATTGTATGCTGAGGAACAGCCTCTGAACAAACCTTCAGCAATGCCTTCTCTCACACTGGGCACCTCTTACCTAAGCTCAGAGCAGTTCATGGAAGAATCGGAGGAGAATTTAGTCTCTGCGGCTTCATAAGTCCTCAGTGCCTCTCAACTTCAGCTGCCGATTGACAACCATTACACAGACAAATGCCCACTAGTAAACAAGTTGAGAAAAACTACGTATTTCACAGATGTTCCCAAAAAGCCATTTAAATACACTCCTCTCTACTAAAGCACTCTGCATGGAGAGAAAAATCCTGCCTGTGCTCAGGGAACTTGTAGCAGATGACACTTTGGCTTCTCAGCAAGACAGAGCTAGGAACAAACTGACATAGCACAAGTTCTTTTACAAAACCCAAAGCAATACTACACAAAAGGTGCAGCCCCCCACCTCCCTTTTGCAAAATGAGCCAGAGCAGTCAGTGCTTCCATCTTGGTCCTAACTCATTGCCCTCACCTCACAGCCAATTCCAGCCTGGCGTTACCAGACACGTCCCAGTTCCGTTGGTGTTACAAGAGTGCCTACCAACAGCCCACAGGATGATCAAAGGTTACTTCTGCATCCTCAAGGATGTCACAACAACAATGCACAAGACAGTTTCATGGAGGACAAGCTGAGCGGAGTGGTGATCACAGTCTGCAGGGTTGTGTCCCCACGGTTTTGGAAGCAGATCTGTCTGCATCTCCAGCAGACAGCATCCTGAACAGCCTAAGTGGATGGAACATACAGGAGGCATTGGAGGAATGAATAATTCATAGTCTTGTTCTGCTGCCAATGGATCTATGTTTTCTTGTGCCCATACGGTGCTCAGTTTCTGTTTTAACAGTAATAGGAGACGTCTGCGCTTCCTTTGATAGTTCTTGAGGGCAGGTGATAAGCAGCTTTTGCTCTACTCACAGCAACAGTACCATACACCAGAGCGCTTGCCAGACACAGCTTTCTTCAGAACTACTCATGGCTGCATCGTCGACAAAACGGCTGGACTCATTCCAAGGCTCGGTCCATCACCAGCAGCCTTTCTGGGAAGCTGCTGACACTTGCTTTGTCATAACCTTGCAGCATTGGTCTGGACTCTACTGCTCAGTATATGACACTTTTTGAGCAACTGAAGCCCTGTATTCAGCTACACAATGAGCAGGATCACAGTGGGAGCTTGAGGCAGCAGCTGACCCTGCATACCCACACTGTTAGCATTGCCACAATTAAGTCTACTGCTTTCCTTCAGCAGCTGACTGGGTCTGCTCCCCAGTCTCAGAGGGACAGGGGTCTATCGGAGCAAGGACACCTACAAGAGTGGGACAACAGAATACACTAGCATAGGATCTCTTGGGCACTACCACTAAGAGAAGGTAATGAGACCTTTGAGACAGGATAAGCAGAGAGGAAGGTGCTACATGAATCTGAATTTTATATATGTAGCACCTACATATTCAAAGCAAGTTCCCAGTTAAAGTACTGTGCACGACCTACCCATGAAACCTTATCCACAACAGGGAAAACAATACTGTAGCCTGAACTGCTGCAAGCTGTATCAGAGGACCTGTGCTTAACCTCTTGTTAGGGCACCACACCGCACACTGCAGACACACAGAGCGCTCTGAAGACTGTCATTCTGGTCCCACAATGTCCAGCCCATCTACCAGGATCAATACGAAGTCTTGCTCCAGGATATAAATCGCCCTTCCAATTTGATAGTATTTTACATCCACTCTGCAAGTGTAACAGACTGCCACAGATACAGGAGACTGAGCAAGATGAAGCTAAAAAGATTAGTAGAATAACACACTGGTGAATCAGATGCAGAGACTGCACTGCTTGTTAGGGCCAGGAATAGATTCCTCATCATCCAACCCACACCTGTGCTTTTATCACCGGAGAGAGCAACCCTCGGCTCTTTACCTACTGCTCTGGTTTAGCTCAGAGACACTGTTCCACTGTCCTGATTGTTTTAACTACCTAAGGCTATCTGAGTGTGAGGTTTTAAAGAGACAATAACACTGGAATAAGTTTGGCGATGTATATTACAAGCAATCAGAATGACGTGACTCAAAGCAGACAGAAATCGAGGGCAATGTGTGTAAATGGTGATCTCTCTTACACTTCCAGAAAGCAACTTGCAGTTTGAACCGATGGAAGTAACTTCACGTCTTGACCATCCTTTATGCACTCTACACATTTAAATTTCAAAGGTCCCATCTAAAACACAGTCAGCTCTGTACTCAGAGAACTGCTCTGCTTTTCTGGTCTACGAGTGCACTCTGTCACTGGTTTTACCCTCCAGCCCTTACCTTTTCCGGGGAGGAATCCTGGAGCTCTCCTGCTTTTTGGTCAGCTCCTGGTTCACAGCATCCGCAGGTCGACCGGGTTGCCTCCAGCAGGTCTGAGCCGTTTCAGACGCCAGCCGTTTTCGGACCAGGTGCGTGTGACCAACAGCTAATACACCAACCAGACAGCCTTCCTAAACCAAAGAAGTACAGTTTAATCTTAATGAAGCACAGTGCGAGAGAGGCTTTAAACACCGAAAGAGCTATATGTATGGATAGCTTAGCTCCGGTACATTGGGGCCTGGAAGACCTGACTTCTTCAGAGCCCCAGGCAGACACCTGTACCTGCTCCTCACCCCAGGGCGGCCCCCTGGCAGCTGCCTCTCCTCTGGTGAGGCTGAGCCTTTTGACTCTTCGCTGTCCTCCTGGATCCCAGCCACAGCAAACACACAGAGCAACTTCACTGGAACCAGTGACCAAAGGTTCCTCATTGCTACCATCTCAGCCGAGGGCTTGGTTAACCCTTGAAAGGTCTACCAGGAAGTGCTTTATTTCTATTTTCCTGGCCGCTTCCCCAGTTTTTGAAGTAAGCTTCACTGCTGACTCCTTATCATCCCCATCCTCTCTCTCCTAGTGTTGCCTCCCTATCTCCTCCACCTCCTCTCCTACTCACTTCTCCGATCGTCACACTTTTCTTCTTCTCCCTTCCCCACTGCGGGACAGAGCGTGGCCTTTGTGTAAGCGAGCCCTTACCACTGCCACCCACCCACTACCCCAGCCCGTTCCTGGGGGCACCAGCACTGCCTCTTCCCCCCACTCTGGTGACCCAACCACCTTTCACGTCCGTGTTGGGTTTGGTCAGCACGGCTGCATGACCCAAGCGAGCAGTGCCCGTGAGCTTGAGGTATACTTCTCCTTCTCTTCAAGCGCTGACATTTAGGATGCCACGCTCCCGATTTTCACAGAAGTCGCACCTCAAGGTGCCAGCTCCAACACACAAGTATCTAACGTTGTACTGGCGTCAGCCTCACAGATCTTACACTCCAAGGGCTTGTCTATATATAGCATTTTTCTGGATTAATTGTATGTGAAGAAGTCACAGAGCAAGAACTTTTATGTGTCAGACTGTGTAACAAATGGCATCTTCACGTTATCCTAATGAATTTCAGAGTTTTTGAGCACCAAAGTCCAACACAAATTCAAGAGAAATGTTTTCCTTAAAAAAAAACCCTACATTGTTTTTATTTAGATAACACTGAACTACAAAACCACTCCAATTAAAAATGCAGATTAAATAACTAATCCTCACCCAACAAAACCTTCCCACCAAGATTAACAGACCGATGAATAGCATAAAACCACTAATTAAATCAATGTAACATGGGTATTATACAGACACATTTAGCACCTTCTGCCTATGCACTAAAGCTTGCATCTACTTTGGAGTCTCTTTTTATCAAGAGAAATAGTTGCTCTTTTAACAGCTACGTATTTGTACATCAAATTGGGAAAGAACTTGGTTATTAGCTAGCTCTGGTATAAATTGTTCTAAAATTGATGTTCCTAAAAATTACTTGCACGTATTCTATTTTCACTGCATTTTGTCACAGTTGGATATAGGTTTCTACTGAACCATTTGTCAGACACACACAAACAAAATTTTAAAAAATGTTCCCCTTTTTCATAGTTAGATCTATTTGTCTATGATTTGATTTGTAAAGTAGTGAGGAACAAAACCATACAAAACAAGCAACTGCAACGCACTCCCGACTTCTTCACTGCACCAATACGAACATTACAAAAGGCTTCAAGCCAACCCGACTTTAGAGCAACACGGTCCCGTTCGATTCAGCCCCTTCCCTGGCACCAGCACTGAGGCCACCCGTGGGGCACCACAGCAAGTGAGACCAAGGAACTCGTCGGCCATTTTAATGCTACCCCCAAAAAGCCTGTTGGTTCTCAGCCATATCACCTTCCCGATCTGGCTCACCAGCCACCACCCAGCAGGAAGAAGTTCCTTTTTCACAAAAATCTTCATTTCTATGAACTCAAAGTGCTGGAGAAACCATTCCTTTAGTTAACACATGTATCTACACTTGAAAGAAAATAATCATTGAAGAAACTCTTCGTTAGCAAAGACTATGTCGTAACACACATGAGCAGAGAGGTAGAGATGAAGATCGAGGTTTGACTTTAAAGCTCACATGATTAATACAATGCTTAAGCTGTTCAGAAAAGGGGATTTGTTTTCACTTTTGTAGTTAAATGAACTTTCTGTGTTGAAATACTAATGATTAAAAAGGTATAATGTTTGTAGTAGGGAAAAACAAACACCCAACAACACTGCTTTGACCATTCAACTGCATATACAGAAACAGTTAAAAATCTAAAATCCACTATTAAGCCAGACTCAGGCTTCCCTGTCAGTGCTGTAAAACAGCACTTGCCCATGCTCTGACCATTCCTCTAACACAGACACCAACATTCCTGGTGTCAGCAGGTCGGGGACTACACGTTAGCATAATTCAGCAGTAGCACTCATCAAACAAGAATACACAGAACAAGCAAACAAAAAGAAAAGCAAATTTCTGACCAGGAAGAGGCGACTTGTGCGTTCCTTCAACTGTCTATTTTAGTACTTACGCTTCTTCATGATTTCCAAAGTGCTCCAAAAAAGAAAGCTCAGGTCCGTCCATCTATCTGGTGATAAACTATCCTATCAACAGAGTCACAATGCTGTTCAGTGACTTATCTGGGATTCTCCTGGAAGAAAAGTGGCAAATTTGGAAACAGAAAGCAAGCATCTGTCTTCTCAGAAACTCACCCTGCTCAGGCAGGACTTACACAGAGGGTGACGCAGATTTCACTTTAAACCGAAGACCCAACATGCAGTGCCCTGCTGCCTTTTGATGAGGGCTTTGGAGCCTGCACACAGACCAGCTGGGATCTGAACATCTCTGAACCTAGACTGGTAGACGGAGCACAAAACATGGTAGGTGTGGCTGAATTTCCCTCCCAGAAGGACTGAATTACCTCAGAGAGACACCTAGGGCATGCATTGCTATGCAGTCCCCACCTCCTGTAAAGGAAATACCTCTTTTCTGGAACTACAAGAACAAAATTGCAAAACCAACTCCGTAAAGCAACAAGTTGCAGCTACCCAAGGAAAACAAATGATCTCAAAGGTTAGGTGCATCCTTCCCCAGATATCTCTAGGTCGGTTCCCTATCTCCACTGAAAGCTTCTGGCAAAGCCTCGAGAAGCACATTAGACGTCCAGAGTTTCAGATTTCTTTTAAAAGCCATGCCACCACCCAACAGCTGACAAGGCTTGGGCAGATGCCCACACCCCCACGCAACTACAGTAACTGCAAATGCTTCTGTGGCCATTTATCACCAAAAGCAGAAATGTGTTGAGAATAACTGCCAAGAGTCTTTAATTTTTGTTGTTGTTATCCTGCAATCTGTCTTTTACAAAAAAAAACCAAAAAAAAAAACCAACAAAAAAAACCCCAACAACAACAAAATCCAAGACAAAACTTGGGTTTCAAACACACAATCAAATTCCCTCGTGCTGCTAGATATGTCTTGTATTAGACTCTCACTTACTTTTTCTCCACGTACACTCTTCCCTGCTTATGTTCTTTCCACTCTGTTCCTGCTAAGGCAATAAAAATGAACCAGCTGGCTTTACATTCAGGTTTTCATGCATTACTACGGCTCTCAACATTTTTGGGCCAAGTGGCCACAGTGAGTGCTTAAGATTTCTCACAGCTTGCCACACATCCCTGCCATCTACCTTTTAACGTGAATCTCTCACCCATTTTCTTATTTTTCATATCCCAAGAATGAGCTACGGACTACTTTCCGTAAGCTGCTGAACCATCAAAGATCCACAGACCCAGGTAGTTATTTTCTTATATACATTTACATATACTTTATTATTCTTAAGAGCTCATCTAACATTTTTTTCTGCTGATTTCAGGTTCTGCGAATACATTTCTCTGAAACTGGGGTCAAATCTGACCTTGCAATATGGCAGGTTGAGCAGGAGGTGAGTTAAAAGGAGCAACTCTTACAAAACTCCACCTACACTTGCTTTATGAAGAAGTACAGAACACATGTTACATCATGAAAGCAAACTCATTGGCTTTTTGGTAATTGAAGGCAGGGTACTGTTGCCTAGCAACTTATCTGATTACCATTTTTTCAAGTATCACATGCACACTTAGATATGTTGCATAATAATGTCTCACTTTTATGCTGCCTAACCCAATGGAAAAAAAAAGGGGGGGGGAGCTACCAACATTAATGCCTTTAGTCTCTTTTCTGGCAAAAGAGAAAGTACAAGATAGTAGCTCAAGAACAGGTTGAAACATTATTATTCCTGAATTTTATTCCTGCCTTTTTCTGGCTTGCTGAATGTGCTTATACAAGCATTTTATTTTATCTACTTGTCTGCAAAATGACACTAATAATACCAGCCTCAGAGAGACACGCTGAAAATTCATTAAGAACAGAGAGATTCTCAGATGAAAGATGCAGTGGAAGTGCTGGTGTTAGCACTTACAGCTTTTTAGTACTCCAAATGCTGCTAAGCTCTGGTCCAAAGTGTAGCAAATTTTAATCATTGTCATGACATTGTCCAGTCCTTGTTTCTCAAACAAAGATCTCAAACCACAGAAACTACATTTCTCCCATCAGAATGTGACACTTTACTGTCTTCTATGTCTGACATATAGCTGGGAAAAGAAAAATGAAAACAAAAAAAGCAACCCCCGTGCACCCCACATACAAGGTAGTGTACCCCAACTTGAAACCGAAGCACTAAGCATTATTACAGCTCTTGGAGCTCATACCATGAAAATCAGAGGTGAATCAGAACGAGTGCGTACGTGACATTTTTAGAAATCAACATGCTGTACTTATTGATCTGATCTTTGAAAAACTATTTACACTGTAGCTAATCTATGAAAGAATTAAGCGTTAGTTGCCTTTATGGTGAACAGTAATACCTGATAATACAAGCACCAAACTGAGGCATTGTGTCCAAGAGGATATAATTATCTAACAGGATAAATTGACTTTTTGCACATCCGCAAGTTATATGCTAATATATTATAATATAATATACTGACTGCTTTATATATGCACCTGAGTCTTCCATTGCACAGAACGCGCTCAGCTGCCTGGGGTGCTCCTCATACCATGCTAGCCCCAGTCAGCTGAAGTGACTGAATCTGATGTTTTGGAAACTCAGTATCTCATCTCCATGGTAAAGTATTAACCGGCAAAGGAAAACCAAAAGCAGCAACAGCCAAGCTCTATAATGCTAAGGAATCATGACATTACCTTCACAGCGGCTCCTCTCTTCCTGGTAGACATTAGAGTGTCTTTATAAGCTGTGCCCTACATCCTGCAGCTCTTGTGCAAGTCCACTTCCAATTAAAAGCTTAATTGCAAGATCTGCCTTGGAAAGAACTGCTGGATCAAAATAAACCGAATCACATGGTATCTATCATGCCACTAGGGGAAACGATATACACATCTTGAAAACACCAGAAATCACAAAAAAGAAGTAACTCTTCCTCTAGAACTTACTGGAAGCACCCTTACCATAAACCTCCGCTGACGCAAAACACAAAGAAAATATGCGGGCCAAAGAGTGCCCCATGGATTTAGCAAACCTGGCTTTGCCAGCTTGTTTAGCAGGAGAGGAAGACAGCCACATATACCACGATCATCAGGCACTCTGCGGTAAGCAGCAAGAAACCACTCTACTTAGAGCTCTGTACAGACACAGCCCTGGCCAAGATTTCTCAACCCACTTTAGGCTGGTGGAGCTGAACGACTTTGACTGTCTTCAGGGTGAAAAAAAACCCACAAAACAGACTCCCCATCCCCAGAAGGCACTTAGCAATACACACAGCACTATGCCGCAGCTAAAGAGAGAGCTTCCTCCTGCAGAAATACTTCATCGTCTCCTTCATGGTCCCGGCAGAGGCAAGGAGAACGGGACGGAAAGGTGCTTTGCAGAAGTCCTTCATACAGGCTACCTTCAATATAAGGCGCACCTGAGAGCAAAGATCCAGCAAGGAAGTAGTCACACAGCAGCTCCGCCACTCTGTGCTATCAACACTTATCCAATGACTACTAATGCTTGGATCTTACGCAATGAAACAAAGGCAGCAAGTGTTTGTGGTAGAGAAGATTCCCTCCACTCATCTAATCCAGCTTTGACAGAAGCCTGAGAGGGCGGGGGAGTTTTGAAATAAGGTTGTGGTGAACTCTTGTGCACTGACACTAACAAAAATCCGGAACAAAAAGAAAGGGTAACATAAAACGCTTCTCTCTTATACAATGATTAGACACCTCTGAACCAGTAACCAATAGGTATTCTCATTCAGATATGCCTAGACACAAATCTGTAAAGCAGTCTAGCTTTTATTTAGCCTCTAAGGACATGTTAAAGAGCAGCGCGCACCTGCAAATACATGTCTTTTACACTTGTTTTAGCTGGACTGCGAGGTGCATAGGCTCTGGCTCGTGCTAGACATTATTGGGTGTATTATTTACAACCAGGAATGTAGCGCTCTGACTAACCAGAAAGAGCACGTTGTTCCCAGTTGGCACAGATGTTGGTAATCTGTTCCTGCGGAGCCAAAGCCTTTGCCCAGTCTGGCTTTCTTTCAGGACTCTTTCTGGTTGCCTGCACAACCACCTTACCTAGGAGCTCAGAAACCATCTGGGTACTCCTGCCTCACGTACCGTCACAGAAATGTGAAAAGCAGACCAGTTTATTTCTGACAGACAAGGCAAACCAGCCCTCCGCTCCCCCACCCAGTCTGTACCGAGCCCACAGAGCTAAGAGCCAGCAACACGGTCAGGAGATAAAGTCACCAGAGAATACTAAAATACATACAGGAAGCAGATCTGAGAAGTAAAAGGGGATCATTTGCAAGCCCATACCAAGCAAACCACAAGCAAATAATACCTTATGTGTCGGAAAACATTAGCTACTGAGATGATCAATCTTTTTTCAGGAGAAGTAAGGAAGAATACCATACTTCACCTTTCACAACAGGGAGATTTTATTTTGAAAGAGAACTCCCACTTGTATTGTTCAACTGCATGTCTCTCATTCCAGATCCAACCCAGGACCACCTTTGTTGGACGCTGCTTCATTTGCAGCTAGACAGGAACACGCGAGACAGAAGGGACCACATCTAAGTTTGCTCAGGTGCCATTTCCCCATCTGCAGGACATGGCTCTGGCATCTGAAAGCTTACCAAGATATTGCACCTGCTGATGGAGGTAGGCAGTGCTTTCCACAGAAGGAAGGTGAGGAGTGGGATCAGGGGCTTTTCCTGCCTCCTGCCGGCAAACAATTTCTTTAAGTAATTGACCCGTTTTCTACAGAATAATTAGCCTCAGGGAATGAAGCACTGCTGCCCTTTAATTAGTCATGTTGTTACCTCTTCTGTCTTACCATGTAATAGCAGGCTGCCTGAGACTCAAAAAAGAAACAAAACAAAACAACACAACAACTTAATTTCATTTTCTTAAACATGGCATTTATTAAAGGCAATCCAGAAACAAAGAATCCTAAGGTACAACTGGCAACAATAAAAATTCCCATTATTTCTGATTTCATCATCAGAACAAGCAAGTCTCCTTCATACCAGTACCCTTTAAGCCTCCTCAACATATCAAGCTTCTCTTTTTTTAGGAGCTTTTTCAGGATGCTTTCCTTTCATCTTCCATAAGGAAACACTTCTTTCTGCTGTCAGAAAGTTTAAGAACAGAAAGGACTTGGTTGGACTTGATGATCTTTTCCAACCTAAACGATTCTATGATTCTATTCTATGACTCTCTGCCTAAAATCCAGTCAAACCTCCTGCATATCACAGTTTATTAAAATTTCATGCAGTTTCTTGCAACAGAGCTCAGTAACTTGGATAAGGACAGATGTCCTTTAGTCTAAGGAGATTAGATTTGCATACCACGAACAAAAAGCACAAGAAATCATGCCACAGGCAGCGTGGCAACTCCAAAACTGGCAAAGGACTGTTCAAACGCGTCTCACACAGATGACCCTTAGTGACCGATCCCATGCTGCAGAGGAAAGAGAATACCTACAAAGTCTGGCCCCAAACTCTATGGTAAGTATGATTCTGAGGATACAAACAAGACTTGCCATCAAAGCATGTGATGACAGCAAAAAGATGGGTTTTTTTCCCCCCTGGAAAGAGTGCACAGTCACCTCTCGCCCCAGCCCTCCTCCTTCCTGGCATGCTCAGTCCCCAGTTGTGGCTCATTTCTAAGGCTTCTGAGGAAGGCAAAAACTAAATTCATCTGGCTAATTATGCCATGAGAGGAAATACCCTTCCTGGACGCAATACAGTGACCGCCGGCAGCCCTGAAGCACTCAAGCTGAGTGATGTCATTGTCTTAACCAAATGGACAGGTATTACAAGCACATTTAGGACACTGCAAAACAACCCCTCCTCTCCAGAGCTCTTGATGTGTGGGAATAAGTAGATCCACAGATTACAAGGCCAAAGGGATCCCTACATCTTCACCCCTTAGGACTTCTCCCAGATGCTGAATTAAAGTATAGATCGTAAAAAGATAACTCAATGTAAAGACTCCAAGTGCTGTTGAGTCTGTCACCTTTCGCAAAAAGCTCTTCCTGTCTTACACTCAAAGTCAGGAACCTGCATCTCCCTTCAAGGTTAAATTTGCCTTTCACTGCTCGGCACCACATCACATTATGACACTGTCAACAAAACCGCAAAGTCCCCACTACCAGGTATCATTTCCATATGTATTCAGAGATCTAGGTTACTCTCAACCCACACCACATGTCAATAAACTACCCACAACTCTTGTTTTAGCCCCCCCCTTGACCATTTCTGTAAATGCCACACCATGGGACCTTGCAGAGGAATGCCAAGGTTTGAACTCTCCCGACGAAGCAGCTCGTTTTCTGCCTCCACCGTCACCCTGCAGCAGAGTGGGAACAGCAATACTGACCACGGCTACGGACCTGCTGCCAGAGTCTCAGCACGGAGACATCAGGCAGTCACAAGCAGTACTACCCCAACACCTGCTTGCCCCTCCGTTTCCCTTCCACCGGACTACACTACTCCCTTCTTCAATATGCCTGTGATCAGAGGTTCTCAAAAAGTTTCACAGACATTGAATAAGCTGCTTGTAACACTTCTGCTGATATTTGTTTAGGAAGCTGCTATCGCTGCCAGTTAAACCAAACGATTTGGAGTCAACTCCTGTTTTTCACATCTACCTATGAAATGCCACCTTTCTGTACCTCAGTTTCCCCTTCTACAAACAGGGGGACACCCACGTTCTTCAGTGGGAGCCTCAACACAGACTATAAAATTTGCAGACAAACGCGCAAAGCTGCTCAGGGAGAAAATACCTACTTTCAAATTAAGCGGACAATCTTAATTTACCCACAGTAGTGAGCTGTTATCACCACGCACAGAAAAACTGACATCCCTGCATGGAAGAGGTCATACCTTCTCGCTGGGACTAGGCGCTGGGATTCAGGAAGGACGTTCAGGATGTGTCATGGGCATCAGAGTGTCTTACAGACTTCCTACGGGGCTTTCCTCAGTGCTGGCTGAAAGTGGCTACAGGCATTAACGATGCCATGTCGATAAGTCTTCTTTCTCTGTTTAATGATAATTTTATGCTAGTTTTTCTTTTCAGGACCTTCTATTTACCACTAGACAGTAGCTAGCCCCATCTCTAGCTGATGCAGTACATATATCAATGCATTTGCGTTCCTAGAAACCACAGAACAGAGCTCTTTGAGCAATCTGTTCTTCTTGCAAATCCCCAATGCACACAGCTCTAGCTAGCAGTCTTGGAGTTGTTACCATCTCACCTGCGAAAAGCAGGGACTGCTTTTTCCTCATAATTAAGAAGGAAACAGCTTCTGCTATGTAATTGGGAGTCTTAACAAGTTTGTGCTTCGCTGGTAGCTCCTAAGCATCCTAGAGACAATTTTCAAAACCCTACTGCAAAGGATGGGGCACAGAAGGAATCAGATTTTCCATTTCACCAAAAATTCAGCTATTCTGAATATTTTTTCCATACCAAAAATGGAACAAGAGCAAACATCTTGAGACTAATTTAAATTAAAAAAAAAAAAAAAAAAGAGAAAAACTCTCATTTTCAGCTGATGGTAATATCCGGGTCCTTGACCTCAGCGCGTTACACACATGAGTAATTCACAAGGTTGCAGAGAAGTCACCGAAAGGATCACAGCCAGCCCCCACCTCCCAGTTCTGCTCTGCAAACGCTGCGCTGCCTCAGATCTATTTCTCCTTCCCTGGAATAAAGTTTCAGTGAAACCAATACAAACAGACGTTTTTCAAAACACTTCATTTTTAGTCAAAAAAAAAGGGGCACTTCCCAGTGAAAAGCAGCTCCAATTCCAACCCCTCTTCCATCCTGCACCCCCCCGAGCACCTCCCAACCGGGCCGGCGGCTCCCGACCAAAAACCCCGCTCGCCCCGAGGGGCTTCGCGGTGGGAGGGGATGGGGGGCGGCGGGGCCCTGCCGGCGCCCCCGGGGGACGCCGCTCCCTCAGGCCGCGCCGCGCGGTCCCGTTCCCCGGGAGGGGGCGACACCCCGCGCCCAGGCCCCGG